>CM069138.1:51254562-51733129 GCA_035221665.1 Okamejei kenojei
CATTAGAGAGATAGTATTCCTGTAACATTAAAATAAAAACATTAGCTAAATATTAATTTATGTAAAATTATTACATTGAGAAATATGGAAGTCAATACATTCTGTGCAGAATGAACTAAGTTTCTGTCATAATGTTTAGTTATGTTTAGTGTCACATAACATAGGTACGTGAAAGCTACTTTGTATTAGGAACCTGAGTTAGGTAGGAACTGCAGTGTGGTTTTACTCCAAAGATAGAATGAAAATGTAGGAGAAGTCAGCGCGTTCGGCAGCGACTTGAAAAAAAGAATGGTGGCGTTTCAGGTCGAAACCATCTTCCGTTTGAAGCATTTTTGCATTAATACCGGATGAAGAATATCATTTGGACCAAATATTAAAGTAGAGGCCAATGTGTGATATAAATAATAACGACCGGTTACACCAATAGCCTTTGGTGCGTTCCATGTCTCCATAAAATTAATAATAGCTAAATTGTCTATTTTGAAGGGTTTAAAGGCACGAGTACGAGTTTAAGGGGAGAGGTACGATGCTGACTTTATACCTTGGAGTGTCTCGAAGCTGAGGGATTATCTTTTAGAGGTATATAAAATCATGGGGGCCATATATTGGGCGTAAATGCAGAGTTTTTTACCAGAGAAGGGGGAATCAAGAATCATAGGTTAGAGGGGACATGATTTAATAGGAACCAGAGGGGAAATCTTTCACTCAGCGGGTGGTGGCATATGGAACATGCTGCCTGAGGAGGTAATTGAAGGATACTATAAGTAAGTTGAGAAAACATTTGAATGGGTAATGGTTAGTAACGTTGTAGAAGGATATGGGCCAAATTAGGCACAGACATCGTTTGGTGCGAGATGGGTGTCATGTACGAGTTAGGACCAAAGGGGGCTGTTTCTGTTGTGTATGAGTATGACTCTTAAATCTATTTCCTAGTCTACTGTAATGGTTTGTCGTCTCCAAATACAAGTGAGCTTCCAAGGTGTAATGCCACAAAGTCACACAGCATCTCCAATCTTAGTGAGGCTACAGTTAATATTACTTTTTCTAAGACTGCTTTTAGTCTGGAATACAGAGATGGCCACTTGGTGGATCATTGAGAAATCACCATTTCTTAGCCACTAGATTGCACATATACTTCTTGTTAAGTTATGCAATGCTTTTTGTGATGGTATGTGCATGTACAAATACTGCACGTAACAAATTAATTGTTATTGTTGTGTTTTTCTACGGCGTACTATGAAGCGAAAAGACTGGAGGTAATACAGCGGGGCAGCCAAATCTAGAGAACATTGGATAGGTATGTTTTTGGGTCAGGACCCTTCTTATGCATGACATGAGCATTAAGGGACAGAGGTTTCGGGGCTAACGTGAGGGGGAATTCTTATATAGAGGGTTGTGGTGGCTGGTGTGGTAATCAGCTTCAGCAGAAGTTGTGGAGGGCGGATAGAGATTGTTAACATTTAAGAGTAAGTGGATAGGTATATGGACGTGAAGGTAATGGAGGGGATATGTTCTGAGTGCAGGTGATGGGTACTAGGGAAAAACAAAATAATGGTCGGTAGGACTGGAAGGGCGAGAGCTGTTTCCGTCGCTGTAATATGTTATATGGATTATATGGTTATATGGTCCCAAAATAATATAGAATGGTTGTCCATGCTGAATATCATAATTAAGGAAATTTCGCCTTTGTTAAACTTTCCTTTAATTCCTCCCTCACTGGATTTAGGTATTACTTATTCAAGGCTTTTGCACTTGGAATAAAGTTGCTTTCTATGCTAAAAATGCTACTACAATCACATATAAAAAACCAATCAGGTATACAAACACCAGCATTTAGGAATTCCTTGGAGTGGCCGGAATTCCTTGGAGTGTAAGAGGTTGAGGGATGATCTTATGGAGGTGTATAAATCACAAGAGGAATAGATAGGTGGGACTAAGAGTCTTCTTGCCTGAATAGGGGAATCGAGAGAACAAATGACATTGGGTTAAGGTGAGGGGGGAAAGGAAAGATTTATTAGGAATTCTGTGGGGTCAACTTTTTTTGTAAATTTGCACAAATGAGTGTGGGTGTATAGAATTGGCTACTGGATGAAAGGTATGTTAAGACATGGTATATTGAATGTTTAAGAAACATTTCGACGCGTACTGGATAGGAGTAGGTTTAGAGGAAATATGAGCCAACGGAGGCAGGTGGGACTGGTGTCAGTCTGGGGCATCATGGTCTGGGTCGGAGTGGGTAAGTTTGGGAAGGCCTGTTTCTATGACTCTTATAACTGTGATGACTTGTGTCAGAATCCATAAAACAGAAACAGAAACGGTCTTTCTGCACACAAGTCATCAAGTACCCAACTGTCCAATCCCCGTTAGCAGAGAACTTGGGGGCCCTATAACCTTATCAAGTCTTGGCACTTCTATTACTTATCCATATACTTCCTTAATGTGGGTGTGTACCCATCTTTCACCACTTCGCTGGCAGGCGCGGGCAGATGTTAACCACACTTCAATTATACTTTTTCCTTCTATTCCCTTAAAACCCTCTTACTCCATTCTTTAATCATCCCTCTGACTTTAGAGATTACCGCACAGAACTCGGCCTTTCAGAATGACAGTGTAATCCACATATTATACTATCTGTGCACTTGGGCACTAATTTACAATTTTTACCAAAGCCAATTAGCTCAAAACACTGTAATCACTTGGGTGTGGGAGGAAACCCACGCAGTCAAGAGAGAATGTACAAACACGTTAAAGGGGACAGCATCATTAGTCGAATCAAACGGGTCTCTTGGGCTGTAAGGCTGCAAACTTACCTTCGCGTATCTGGTTTCGTATTATATAATTAAACAGTCTCATCTAGACCACATCCTGTCTGCGGCTGTATATTATTTTAGAAACAAACGCTACCCTGTATCGCTATCATTTTTGGCCATCTTACTCCAGAGTCTCCTCCGTGAGCGCCTGGGGATTTTTCCCATCGATGAAAAAATAAAAACGTTGATTATGAGTATTGTAAAAAACCTTGAGATTAGCGTAATTGGGGGGGTCTCTCGCTGTCATCCGCCCAAGATGAAGGTAAAGCCCTTCGGGAGCGGGGGGGGTTGGGGCAGGTTAAAAATCGCGGAATTGCCTGGACGTGAGTCTGTCACTCTGCAAGATAGCGAGGGAGAGGCACGACTGTTCATTTTCTATGCTGTGAATCAACTGTTGAGTTCTGCAACTGTACTTTGCCAATAATATGATTTGTTAGCCTTACTGAAATTGCCATGAATTGGTTTTGGCCTGTGCTGCCTGTGCTTGATAGTGAATATCCTAATTTGGACAATGAAATGACAATGCCATTGAGGTGTTGGCCTGCTGCCATGTTTGTGCTGAAACTGCAATGCTTTATATAGGTCCATATAACAAATTCCAGCCACGGAGACAGGCCCTCTCGGCCCTTCCAGTCGTTGCCGACCATTTGTTTTCCCCTAGTCATTACCTGCACTCAGACCATACCCTCCATCCCTTCCGTCCATTCTTCCTATCAATTTACTTATTCTAAATGTTAAAAATCGTCTGCCTCCCTCCACTCTGTGGAAGCTCAATTCACAAGCACCCACCTCTGAGTTAAGAAGTTCCCCCTCACGTACCCTTAAAATTTCTGTTCCTTAATTCTCATGTTCATGCCCTCTTGTTGAACACTCTACTAATGGGAAAAGCTTATCCCGTCAACTCTGTCTAGTCCCCTTTCATCATTTTAACAAGACCTCAATTCAGAGTACCCCTTAACCTTCTCGCGCTCAAAGAATAAAGACCTAACTTGTTCAATTTCTCTGTAAATTGTTGCTGGAACCTTGGCAACATTCTAGTAAAGTCTCCTCTGGACTGCTTCTATGTTGTTGACATCCTTCCTCCTAACTAGGAGACCTAAATTGTTACACCATACTCAGAATTGGTTTACCCAATGAGCCTTGTACAATTTAACATTACTTCCCTAATTCTATATTCAATGCTCTGATTTCTTAAAGTACCCAGCACACAAAGGCTTCTTGACCACCCATCTCTACATGGATTCTCCACTTCACGGGAAACTATGCACAGTTTTTCCTAGATCCCTTGTTCCACAGCATTCTCCATTCCCTACCATTTTACTGTAGTCTATTTTGGATTTGTCTGCCACGATGTTAGCACTTCCCACTTATCAGATTAACTCCTCTGCCATCTATAGCCCACTTTTCCAAATGTGCCAAATCTTCTGTAGTTCTTTGAGAAACTACTTATTATCCACACTACACCTATCTTAGTATCACATCTGCAATACTTAGTTATCAATTTTGCCCCATCATCCGATCATTGATGTACTGTCAACAACAGTGGACCCAACACAGATCCCTGAGGCACGCCACTGGTCACGGCTTCAATGACAAAATCATCCACATTACTCGTCTGACCATCTCCTCAGCCTGTTGAATCCATTTGCCACTTCGCCATTAACACCCAACGATTGAACTTCTGACACACCCTTCCATGGGGAACCTTGTCAAAGCCTTACTGAAATCATATAGAACAACATCCACTGCTTTAACTCATAATTTCCTAGTTACGTTCAAAAAATTCTAGAAGGTTTGTAAACATGACCTTCAGGCACAAGTCCATGTTGACTGTTACTGATCAGGCCTGTTTTTCCAGATGCTAATATTATATCTTAAGTATTTTACATTAATTTGCCACACTGACGTCAAGAAAAAACTAATAGGTCTATACGTGCTTAAGGTTTATTCTTTGAAACCTTGTAAACAATGGAACAAAATGGCAGTAGCAATCCTCCTGGTCCACTATTCCAGTTTCTATGACATTTGAAATATTTTGTCATAGCTCCTTGCTATTTCTACACTAACTTCTCTCATTGTCCTTGGGAATAATCCTGTCAGGACTGGAGAACTTTATCTCCTTTATATGTTTCAAAGTGTCAGTACTTCCTCCTCTTTGAATCTCATTGGTTTCATAGTTACTCTACTTTTTTCCTTACTCCACAGAGTTTCAATATCCTTCTCTTGGTGGAAATACCGAAGGAAAAGAATTGTGTCATTATCTCCACATCTCTTTTGGCTCTGCAGATAGCTGTCATTTGGTTCTCTAATGTACCATTTTATCCTCGTTATCCCTTTTGCTATTTAATTTATAGCTGTAGAACCCCGATGGATTTTATTTCCCCTTTCTTGCCAAAGCACCTCATATCTTTTTTCGCTCCTAATTTCTTTCTTAAGATTCTCTTTTAATTCTTTATACTCCTCTAGCACCTCATTTATCTATGCTCCTATATTTCTTGGAGTATCTCTTTTTTTTGAAAACTAGTGTCTAATTTCTTGAAACCATGGCTTCTTTCAATTTTTTTACTATTTCCTTTAAACCTACCGGACATAAAGATTCTGTACTCTTACAATTTCCCTTTAAATGTCCTCCATTTCTTCTACATCCTCCCATGAACAAAGTGTCCCAATTTCCAATCTTTAAATCTCACGCATACCTCAAGCTTAGCCTTTCTCTCAATCAAAAAATCTCCACCTTAGGTCCTGTTCTGACTCGCTCCAAAATTATATATGAAAACTAATTGGTATTGTGATCACTGGTCCGAAGTGCTCACCAAGCATACCTCCGTCACCTGTCTGCCTCTTTCTAACAGGAGGTCCAGCACTGCCCTTCTCTGGTCGGTCCTTATATACTGCTGCAAAAAACTATCCTGCACACATTTTACAATCCAAACCATCAGCCCATTTACAGAATGTGTTTCCCAGTTTTTTTGGGAAATTGAAATTTCTCCACAAATCACTCCTTGTGCTTACTACAAATATCTGCTAGCTCCTCTTCATATTTCGTTTCCATTTCTCGCTTCCCATTTGGGCGGTCTATAGTACACCCTAAAAGTGTTGTTACAGTCCACTTCTCAGTTCCACCCAATAGCCTCCCTTGACGACTTATCTATGTGCCAAAGCATGCTGTAAATTTCTTGACAAGCAATGCAACTCCTCCTACCTCTGGTCCTCAATTCCTATCACCCAGGAAGCAACGAAATCCTGGAATATTAGTTTCCAATCACAGCATCACTGCAACCATGTTTTCACTGATTGCAACAACATCATTATTTCCAGGTGTCCATCAGGCTTAGTTCTCCACTTACTTACATTGTCCTAGCATTAAATACTATACACCATTTATTAAAACCTCACATCCTTTTCTTCTCTGTTATTATCTTTTTCATCTTTCTCGCCTCATTTTGGTGTCCGAGTGTTCCTTCTCTCGCTCTTGCCCAACCCTTGTCCTCGCCCCTCTACCTCGAGTCCGCTGTCGGACTTCTGTCGGACATCGACAGAGGTACCCGATGTGTTTGGAAGGATATAAACGCTTATTAGGTCAGGACTGTGTTTGGAAGGAATACATGCTTTATTGGTCCAACTGTGTTTGGAAGAAAAATGCTTAAGTCAGGTCGGTCGACTGCTGATCTGAAGGACTAAATGTTTTTTAATTCGGTCCGACTGTGTTTTGTTTGAACAGGCAATATAAACGCCTTTATTAGAATCGACGGTGTTTAGGTCCGACATAATTTCGGTGAGTACATCGGTAGCGCTGATTGCGGACGTTGGCTGGATTGACTGCGGGGAGAAGACCACAGTGGAAGAGGCCGGTGCTCAGCTGTGTGAGGTAGATTCAAGAAGTTTATGTCATATTATATGGGAGTCAGTGTGCGTGTGATTGTATGTGTGAGATATGTCATGTGTGTTGAGTGCGAGTCTATTGTGAGTCTGTGTGTGTTTGTCTGTGTATGTGTCTGTGTGGTGTACGTGTGAGTTTGTGCTTGGTGAGTGACGAGAGTGACGTGTATGAGTGTTTGTGTGTGAGTGTATGTGTTACGGAGCAAGGTTGAACAAGTTAGGTCTCTGATATTTTTGGAGCGAGAGAGGTTAGGGGGGACTTGATTGAGGTCTTTAACATGATGTAAGGATTAGACAGAGTTGCTGTGGATTACGTTTTTCCATTGCTGGGTAGGGAAGATTAATACAAGAGGGCATGACATGAGAATTAAGGGCAGAGGTTTTGGTGGGTAACGTGAGGGGGAGATTCTTTAGCTCAGAGGGTGGTGGCTGTGTGGTATGAGGCTTCCAGCAGAAAGTGGTGGAGGCGGATCCGATTTTAACATTTAGAGTAAGTGGATAGGTATATGGAGTAAAGGATTGGTGAGGGGTATGTTTGTCTGAGTGCCGGTAGATGGGATAGGGGAAAACCAATGGTCGGCACGTGAATGGTAATGGTAGGGCCGTGAGGGCCGTTTCCGTGCTGTTAATTGTTATATGGTTATAAGGTTATATGGTGAGAGTTTGTGGTGAGTCTGTGTCGTGTGTAGTGAGTGATGTGAGTGTGTGAAAGTGGAGGGTGGGTGTGTGTGTGTGTGTGTGTGTGAATTGGTGGAGGAGGTTGGAATCTTGCGTTGGGGGACCAGCCCTTCTGCGTTGAAGTGGGGACCCATCGGCTCCACTTAGTCTAGTCGCACTTTATGGGGAAAAACTTCTTTGTTCCACTCAATTTGCGATATAATTTTCATTACTATCGTGCTCTTCTATTCCCAAAGAAACGCAAACCCTTGCCTATGCATTCTCATTGTTTCTAGTAATCAAAACGTCCAGCAGCATTCTTTTCTGCAAAATCTCCTTCAGTCGGCTCAGTACAATCAGGCACTTTGTTTGTTTTGGCCATGTTTGTGTGTCTATTAAGCAAAATTGTTAGGTAGTGGCACAATAGTTTTAAGGGCATACATAGTGCTTTGACATTTGTGGGTTTCGGACAGCACTATGATGAAAGACATGGATTGATCTGGACTAGTATTCACTGGAATTTAGAAGGATGATGAGTGGATCTTATAGAAACATATAAATATATTGAGGTGATTGGACATGTCTAGATGCAGGAAAAACATGTTCCCGCTTTGCTGGGGGAGTCCAGAACAAGGGGCCACAGTTTCGAATAAGTGGTGCGCGAGTTAGTGAACTGAGATGAGGGAAAAACCATTTTCACCACAGAGTAGTTGTGAATTGTGGAATCCTCTGCCAACAGAAGGCAGTGGAGCCGATTCAATGGATGCATTCAAAGAGAGTCAGACAGAGATCTTGGGTACCGGAATCAAGGGATACGGGGAGAAGGCAGGACTGGTTGTACTGAATTGTGGCAATGCTCAGCCATGATCACACTTTAATGGTGGTGTTGGCCGAAGGGCCGATTGGCCTACTCCCACAATATTGTCTATGTATTATGAAAGGCAAGGGCCCAGTGGAGGGATGAGGGCCTCAGTCTGAAGAAGGGGTCCCCACAGATACATCAACTATCCCTGTCTCAGAGGTGCTGCCTTACCTGTTGAGTTACTCCAGCACTTTATTATCTCGAACTAAATGACACAGGTTTTTAATGATACTTTTACTCAGACTTCATGCTCGTCATCTCTACAACCTGGTCAATGAAGGCGAGGATCCAAAATGTCTCTTTCACCAACGTATGGAACTGTGTTGTTTCCTTTAAGGTTTAAGGAGCATTACACCAAGGTCTTTCTGGCTCTCAATCTCCCTTGGGCCCCTTCCATTCATGGTATGTCCTACTCTCAAGTCTCAAGAGCATGGTTTAGCCCTCAACTATTGTTCTTAATAGACCTATTAATTTGGCCAATAAGGACACAAAGTATGCTGGCGCAACTCACGTGGGTCTGGCCACCATCTTGGAGAACATGGATCGGTGAAATTATGGGTCAGGGACCTTCTTCAGATAATCAGTCTCCAAGGCTCGAAAAGGTCCTGACACAAAATGTCACCTATCAATTCTCCAGTGTGTGCATGGCCTGCTGAGTTAAGGGCTGTCCCAAGTCGCGTGTCCTGGCACGGCAAATTACGCGACCTTGTGGTGCGTTGTGGACGCACGTGCATGTATGGCCGCGGAGGGGCGGTTACCACTGAGAACGCGCGGACCTGGGTATGGAGTTATGCGGACATCAGCGTGGGTTCCGGAAAATTTTTGTAGCAAGTGAAATCTTTGCGGTCATAAGACCTGGTGCGTTAAACTGTACGGGGGGCCCCCAAAGTGGGAAAGCCCAAAGACCTGGGCGGCATAAATTCCCTGCAACAGAGTCCAGAAGCGAGGCAAATGATCAACCGAAACGGACTGGGGTCACAGCCGTTGCGGCCGGATCTGCCCCCACTTCATTCCCAGAGCGGGGCAAGGAAAATTGAAGATGGAACACAAAATGCTAGGAGTAACTCAGTGGGAACCGGCTGAGCAATCTTGGAGAGAGCATTGAGGTGACGTTTCAGCGTCTAGACCTACTTTCAGATGAAGAGTCTCAACAAGCAACAAAACCCATTGCTTCTCTCAGACGGCGTGCGATTGAATGAAATCGCGAGCGACCTTCGCGCTCAAGCAACCACGAGTTGATATTTGCAGTGCATAGGACACCGCAAGTGGGACAGGCCTTTTATCAAAACACTATGTTTTTCTTTTGTGTAAACAGATCTGCATTTCCTGATTTCTGCATAATCTTGGCCAATAGTCTAACCTCTAACTGCACCAGAAATTTGGGCTAAAACAGTCAGTCCGGAAGAAAAGATATCAGTCATTGCATACTTAGTAAATTCTACACCTTTTTTGGATTACCATAAAAATAAACAGCAAATAGATAGCCGCAAATTTCTTTTTGCCCCTTTGCGTATAAAATTCCCTGGGCTAAGGCCATAAACAGGAATATTCTGCCAAAGCCTTTTGTAGTTATTTCTGACTAGAATCTAAACAGATTTTGACAGAATTCTATCCTCACCGAGGTAGCTACATGTTGAAAATTAAGTGATCATATTTTCAGTAAAAGAAAAAATTATCCATTTTATACAGCACTGTCAATTGAGAAAACAAAAATACAAATGTTCCAAGTTTTAGGGAACAAACTTGACATAAACACTAATCAGGTTCGACACTAAAGGAATCGCATGTACTATGTACAGTTGGCACAAAAGATAGTAATGTACTGTTCCAGTGTGTAGGATAAGGATCCTTTATATTTTGAAGATCAGATGGAAAGAGTCCATGCCGCGTAGCAGATCTCTGTTCCTTACAGTATCTAGGCACTAGGAAAAATTTTATTTTTACCGAAGCCAATTAATCTACAACTCTGCACATCTTAGGAGCGTGGGAGTAAACGGACACCACCAGAGATCACCCACCAATGATCACAGGGGGGGAAGTACGAAAACTCCACACAGAAGACCCATGGTAGGATAAACCGGGTCTCTGGCGCTGCAAAGCTCAACTTACCGCATGCACCACTGTGCTGCTGATCAGACTCAATCTTCACAACGTAATCAAATCACTTCCCAACCTTGATTTACTGAAACTTAATTTCACAACCTACCATTGCTGGAATGTGAACTTCTGGTCTAGCAGTTACTGGCCAACTTCTGTTGACTGTCACACTATTATAATCGATGTACTATGTGAATTAATTTTACTAACTCCATATTTTTCTGTCAATTACCTTTGATCCAATTTTGGAATGATAAGCTGTTTGCTGTTGTACTCATTGATCTCTTCGTTGAGAGAGCTTTTCTTCCGAATGGGGATTCTTTAACTTGTTAAAATAATGTAAACCATATTCAGAACTGAGAATTCAGAAAGAAAAAATTTTAAAATGTTGAGATTTGAACATTTACCAAACTGATAAGGTTTCATTTGCACAATTGTCTTTAAACTTCCATAGTAGGTTTATAACACCAATTGTATTATCAAAAAGAGCCTGTGTGATTTTTGATTGTAGACCTCTGGGAAAGCCTCGAGGTTGATGGGAGGCTGATAGATGTATTAGTAAGTTATGAGATTTATAGATAGGGTACAGGTTTTACATTAGGTAGACAGACTTTAGGGATATAGAGATACAGCGCAGAAAAGGGCCTTTGATGAGTCCGTGCCAAACCACATGCAAACACTTCCACACTATGAACAATTTATAATTTTACCAAAGCCAATTAAGCTTACAGTGTCCTTCTTTGGATTGTGGGAGAAAACTGGAGCACGGAGGAAAACCTCACGGTCACAGGGAGAATGTACAACTTCGTAGACAGTATTGTAGTCGAACCTGGGTCGCTTGCCTGTAAGGCAGCAAACTATTACTCTCACTCCATAGACGTTAGAATCTTTTTTCCCAGAATGGAATTATCAATATAGATGACATGGCTTTAAAGTGAAGAGGAGGGCAGCGTTTACGGGTAGTGTAGGGAAGGTATATTTTGTATCACAGGTGGTGCGTGGATTCTTTGAAATTCCACGGCTATGGGCGGTGTGGTGGAGGCAGATATAATAATGGCATTTTAAAGCTTGTGAATAGGCACATGGATATGTAAAGGTTTCATTGAAATAGATTTGGTAATAATTATGGGGGTGGGTGGTTGGATGTAGTTGTTGTGTCCGGTTTATTGTTTTACACATTTTGGTCGTCATTATTTATTTGATGTTTTTACGTTTATAGGAGCAGGGAGGTCTCTACTTTCAGTTGTATAGGGTCATGGGGTGAGACCAACCTGGAGTATTGGTACCGTTCTGGTCTCACATCTGAGAAGGACATTCTTAGCCATCAGAGGGAGTGCAGAGAAAGGTTCACCTGATGATTCTGGGATGTCAGATTGTCTTCTGAAGAAAGACTGGATTAGACTTGGTTTATACTCTCTAGAATTTAGGAGATTGAGGACGGGGATTTTATAGAACTTACAAAATTTTAGGGGTTGTATATGCTGATGCAGGGGAAGATGTTCCCGATGTTAGGGGAGGTCCAGGACAAGGGGTCACTGCTTAAGGATAAGGGGAAAGCCTTTCGGACTGATGAAGAGCAAGGGACTTTTTTACACAGAGCGTGGTGGGTCTCTGGAACTCTCTGCCCAGTGGGTTAGTGGAGGCCAGTTCATTGGCTATTTTTAGAGGGAGTTAGATGTGGCCCTTGTGGCTAAAGGGAATCTGAGGGTATGGAGAGAAGGCAGGACGGGATACTGAGCTTGGCTGATCAGTCATGATCATATTGAATAGACGGGTGCCGCCTCAAGGGGACCGAGATGGCCTACTCCACTGCACCTAATTTCTATGTTTCTATGGAAGGAATGGAGAGATGGAGTATGTGCAGGCAACTTAAGGTTAGGTCTTGGAATCAGTGGTTTTTTTTGCACAAGACATTGTGGATCAAGGGACTGTTCCTGATGCATGTATTGTTCTAATGTTCTATTCAATGTATAATTGATTCAATATTTATATACAATAATCTGACATGTAAAGAAAATATTTTAAACATGAGCATTCCCTGGACAAGTGACCAAGGAGGGCGGAACCAAACGAAAGTTAAAGCATAGAAAAAAATTATCCCATAGCAGGCTCAGCAAATATTAAGTAATGCAAGTGGCAACAAGACCATGCAGGATTTACAAGGCATTTTCAAAATTGGTCACGAGTGGGAGATGGGGGTCATGAAGAATTATGGGCACAGGGTACAACTGCCGCATTTGCCAAATTGCTGAATGACGTGCACACATACACCTAAATGAAAATATATTTTTTGTGCCCCAATGTGGTCCATGAATAGGATAGGTTTAGAGGGATTTGGGCCAAACGCGATAGGGTGGGACTAGAAAAGATGAGCAGGGGACGGCAGCATTCTGAATAGTTGGAAGGCAGGGGAGGGGAAGGTGGTAGGCGGGGGGGTTTAATGGGGGATGGGTATGGACAAAGGTGGGGGGGGGGGGTAGTGTGAATTAAGTGTAGTAGAGGGAGGTGTGGCAGTGGGTGAAAGCCCGCGGGAGGGAGAGGGAGAGGGGACGAGGGAGAGGAGGCAGCTGCTCACCTCCCGACTACCTGATGCAGACGGGCGGCCTCGCTGCCTTCAGCCTTCTCCCTCCTGTTTTTGGCAATTCATCCCTCAGCCTATCGCTATCTCCGCCTCATGATAAGCGGCTTCTGCGTCGAACAGCAGCTGCTTTGATACAAGCAAAAACTCCGGCATGAAGGCCCCCAGGGGGGGGGGGGGGGTAAAAAAAAATAATTTTTACACGGAAACAGGGCAAGCGACAGGCAGCGGGTAACCAAAGATCACTCTATCCATCGCCTCGGCCAATATGGCCGGGGGTTTTGTGTTGTGACTCCTTTACAATGATGGAGGGCCGCCGTATCCGCCGCGATGGCGATCGTAGTCCGCCACTTCCTCTACCACACATGGTCGCCCTTCACCAATAGTGTCGCCGCGGAGCTTCTCTCCCTTTCTAATGTGGCTGCTTTCAGCTGGCGTTTGGGCTCCAAGGGAGCGAAACCATATTAACGATTTCTCAAGGTAGCAGAATTGTATTTTTATCTTTGCGAACATCTGCACGTTAATTTTCAACATATAGTACTGCAACTGATTCTAATTTAAAGTATTGAAAGCAATTCTAGGAAACTTTCCCATCTAAGAGGACACAGTTACATTTATAATGTTTAAGAAGGAACTGCGATGCTGGAAAAATCGAGGTAGAAAAATTGCTGGAGAAACTCAGCAGGGGAGGCAGGCATCCATGGTGGCGCGAAGGAATTAGGGGACGTTGCGTGACCCTTTCTTTTGTCCTAGAGTCTCCAAGATTTAGAAAGTCTTGCAGGGCGAAGCTTAGGACATTTTTGCTATGAGAATTGCCATTTTTTTGGAGGGAAATGGACAGATGACGTTTCGGGTCAGGACTTTGTCTATCTTCTCCAAATTGATGATAAATAAAAGGAGGGGATATAGATGGAGGAATGATGGTGACATGTGATACCTGGATTGAACAAAATGCTGAGTAACTCGGGGGGAACATGCGAGATCTCCGGATACAAGGACCGCATGGGTCGACATCAGGTTGAGACAGTCTTCAGATTGAGTGTAGGGGAAGAGAAAGGAACATATAAGGAAGGGTATTAAGGTGTGAAAATGAGACAAAAGTAATAATCAAGGAAAATGTAGATAGGGGGGTTGCACGTTGAGGTCACTGGGTCATAGGAGATTGACGCACGGAGCCGCACAATCCATTGTAGGGGACATCCCGTAACTTCAGGGTAATGTTATTAATACAAGAAACACGTCCTTTCGTTACCTGTTAAAAAAACCGCCAAAAATCATGAATTCAAAAAGTGAAGTGAAATGAGGTCACGATGAAGCGCGAGCTGAAGGACAAACAACAGACTAAAGTGATTGGCGAAATTGGCCGTGCAGATATCTCGGAATTGAAAATCTTGGGAATTTATCGCATTTGTTCACGGCTTTACATCAAAGTTAAGGATTATTGTGTTTTTTCTTGATTCGTTTGGTATCAAAAAGTCTCAAGTGATAAATCTAAATTTTGTTCGAGGCGTTTTCTTTGTGTATGTTAAAAACCCACTTGAGTACCATGTTGCGATTTAATAAATTTTACGTCAGATTTCTCACTACTGGCACCGTTGTTCGATAGCCAAAGGATCAGAAAAAACACAAATAATGCCTTAGTTGATGAAATTGCAGTGAGCAAACGGCCATGTTCGCAAGCACTTGGCTGTTGTTGTTCCCTTTCGCTCATTGCTTCTATCTCCTCATTTTCCTCCCTTTGGGAATTGCTGTCTGGACTCATGTCTCTCAGCTAATCCCAGGCTTTCCATATTATTTACAGCCAAAATTGAGCAGTTTCGGGGGTTTTAAGGACCGCTACGCTGGGAAACAATAGTAAGTGCTTAACCTGCAGTTCATCGCGTGTACTCCAATTGACGTAGTGTGGCAACAGTCGGGTCACGGGTCATGACCGACTGCCCGTGAAACCTCCCATAGATACTGTTAGTAGGAGAAGGTAAACAAGCAAACGGATGATAAAGTGTAATCGTGGGACAGTCAGACTGGTTGGAGATATGAGAGGGGGGTGGTAAGGATGAAGAGCAAGGGTTATTTGAAGTAGAGGTCAATATTCAGACCGCTGGGGTGTAAGCTGCCAAGTAAATATGAGTTGTTTTCTCCAATTTGCGCTGGGCCTCACTCTGAGTTATTGCAGCATTTTGTGTCTATCTTCGTTTTAAACCAGAACTGCAGTTCCTTCGCACACACAATGTGATAGATGGATCCAGTTAAGGAGGGGTTGATTGGCAGATATGTCTTGTGGGAGAGAGAGAAAAGGTGGAGGATAGTAATCAAGGTGGAGTTGAGGAGTGGAAGAAGCCAACAAGGGAGCTCAAATGGTGAAATCTGATGAGAAAGGAAGGTAGAAAGCGGAAATGTAGAACCAGTTGGAGGATGGTAGGTAGATGGGAAGGGGGGATTTGGAGGATCCAGGGTTTGGAGAGGTTTTCTTTCTTATCGAGTCCACACACAAGATTAGAAAGTTGTTCAGCCTGAGACTGAACACAATTCTCGCATTGCTACAATGATGTCTATCTTGCACTTCTTGTGCGTGGCGGTGGAAAGATTGGTGAAAACAGACGCGCGACATGAACGCTTTTTCCTTGACCCCAGTAGGGATGAGGTGTGGTGATGGAGCAGATGGAAAAGGGGAAAGGTACTGGGAGATAGGGGAAGGGGAGTGGAATGAAAAGATGTGCCCAGGTTGTGTATAGGTGGTGGGGAGGATACAGGCTGTGGGTCGATAAGAATAGGTTGTGTGGGGAGGAGGATGTGTGAATGCCATGTTCATGCCTTGGCCTGTGTCTCCTATTGACCCCTAACCCTTTTGTTTCTTTCTGTGAGGTCTTTTAAGATTTTACTGCTTCCTGGGATTATGGGTTAGGGCAACAGGAGATCCTTCCCCTGCAGCCATTAGATTTTATAATACTGACGCTAGGCTTGTAAGGGGATGCTTTTGCATTTTTATTAGTTAATTATTGGGTCTTTTTAAGTACTTTCTTTCTTTCAGGTATTGTCCCTATTGTATTTTATGTATTTTTTGTCTGCCATTCATTCGAATGTGTGGGTTTGTTGGCTTGTTGGTTTCTGACCGGAAATTTTCCCCGAGGGGATCAATAAAGTAATATTTATTATTATTTATTATTATTATTATTATTATTTATTATTATTATTATTATTATGAATACAGGCCTTTTATGGCCAAGTTAATGATCTAGCATTTTCAACAACTCGAACTTGAAGTGTACTGCCTCAGTGTTATCTGCCATTTACATCTTGTAGTTAAGTATGATTATGCATTTGTATAATTTAGACTGAATGTATGAAAAATATGAATTTTACTGTACCAGGTACATGTGACAATCAAGGTACATATTGAATGGATATGCTTCCCAAGGAGATCGAGACTGTGATGTGTTTGATCCTGATCTCGGAGCTTATTGCTACAAGTTCCAATGGTTTCATGGTTCTTTGTTGCACATTGTACTAAGTACAGTGAAATTCTTTGTTCTGCATACAGTTCACTGACAAAATCCTGCTTATACATTTGCACATATTCTCTGGATTCTAAAAGTTTATTTAATACGGAAAGACTGGGTTTTGTAATGAAACATTATTGGCCTGTCTGTCGTTTTAAAGTGATGTTGTATGATTTAATGGGATGATTGTAAAACCGAACAGGGGACTTACAGGTCAATATTTACCCTGCAATCAAAAACATTGATTGATTTGTTGTTTGTTCAGGGAAGCTAGATAGACTTCATGGTCAGCATGGACAAAGTGGGCAAAAAATGCTTAATTCAATGGCTGTATACTCTGTGGTTAATTTAAAACAAAACGTTCTGGTAAGCGAACTTGGCAGGTTAGGCTACCATTGTGGGGAATCAATGGCAACATTTCAGGTCGGGGCCCTTCTTCCAGTCTGAAGAGGATCCTGATAGCACCATGTGACCATTTCTTCCATTAGATGCTTCCTGACCGCTGAGTTTGTCTAGCATTTTGGGTTTTTTTTGCTCAAATTCCAAGCAGCTGCAGGTTCTTGTTATGTATATACTCTGTGCACTCTGTATAAATTTGTCTGCATAAACAATTTATTATTTTTATTTAACCAACCTCAGAATAATTTCTTTTGGCTGTGGCTTGGGACCTCACTAAAACATTTTAAATAGAAGTACTTTTTGCACGTTTTCAAAGGGTAAACAGCAGAGCAATCACGGAACATGCATTTACATTGATCTTAATAAAAAATGTAACAGTAACAGAATCAAGTGTTTGATAGATTTTAATTTGTCCACTTTTGGATCTTTCATGGTCAGCACAGGAAGCTGGGTTTTGTTTCCAGACTCATCAAGGCACACAAACGGGTACTTATGCAACTACTATATACAGTTAGTGTTCCCTTTTGCATTTATCTTTCTAATGTACGCAGTGGTAGAAACATATGACGTGCGTTCCCAGTTTCAACAGGTGCTGAACATATATCTGTTTTAACCAGAAATTTTTCGTTTTTTTTTTTGGTCATTACAGAATGTCCTAAAACTATCACATAGTACCATCCAAAACTTGACTCATAATTGACAATGTTCACAGATTTATCTCATGTGAACTTGATCAGTTTAGCTTAGTTTAGAGGCACGAATGGAAACAGACACTTTGGCCAACTGGTTTACGCTGACCATTGATCATCCGTTTTAGTTCTACGTTTTCCAGACTTTATCATCACCTTCCTACTACTTGGGTCAATTTAAGAGGCCCAATTAGCCTACAACCTGCACATCTTTGACATGTAGGAAGGAAACTGGAGCACCCTAGGGAAACCCACTTGGAGATTTTACACAGGAGAATGTGTAAATTCCACATAGTCAGCACTGAGATCAGGATCGAATCCAGAGTCTCTGGGACTCTAAGGCAGCAACTCCAGCAGTGCGCCAATGTATCACCCTGAAATTTGTCCAGCAATTACTGAGATTCTCAACCCCACTCCTACCTCACTCACCTCTCTCTACATGATAACATCTCGTGGGAGAAAGGGTTAGATTCGGCCACAAACATTGTGGGCCGATGGGCCGCTCGTGTGCTGTACTGTTCTACGTTTTATTTCCATATGTATCCTGATGTTGCTCAGCTCCTCAGCCTCCATCATCTTCACCAGGCGCAATGGATCCTACTGCTGGCCACGCCCTGTTTGTATCGAGGAAAATCAAAAACTTGGATCTTAGGACCCATTTGGGAAATTCCAAGTGAGGCAGTTTACTGCTTGGTGAAATAACTGATTCAACTATGGGATGGGAGAGGTTAAGAGGGATATGGGCCAAATGTGGGCAGTGTGACTGGTGCAGATGGGGCATTGGTTGGGCATGGGAAAGTAAGGACGAAAGGCCTATTTCCATACTACTATAATAGGACTCTGTAACCCAGTGCACTAGCAATTCCATCAAAGCCATAAATTATGGAGCGGCTATTGCAAAGTCCTCTCAGTGCTTATATGAACTCCCATATGCTCATCAGCAACTCATTTACAACACAAATTCATATAACCCACCCCGAATAAACCATAACTGTTGGCTTTTGTGATGCTTCAGAACTGGATGATTAATTGTGCCCGGAATATGAAATGGTTTGTCCAGTATTAATGTCTTTGGAATGCACATATGGTTTCAATCAACAAACATTTGTAAAAACTAGAAAACCGTAAAACAGCTGAGGCAGAATCTTGTAATGATCGGTAATGTGTGGGCAGAGCAGCATTTTTTAAAGGGACAGTGTGTCTGAAAGGCAAACACTTTCAGCGACACAGCACGGCATAACTCGAGAGGGAAGATGAACAGCGGCGGTAGTTGTGCATGTAGGCACAAACAAAATTGGGAAGAAGAGGAGGAGGTTCTGAACATGAGTTCAGAGAGTTGGAAGAAGACTGGAAAAGCAGGACAATCTAGGGGTTGGTAGTATCTGGATAGCTTCAGTACTTCGTGCTAGTGAGGACAGGAACAGGCAGATAGGGGACTGAATGTGTGGTGAGGGGCTGGTGAGGGAGCAAGGAATTCGATTTATAGACCACTGGGATCTCTTCTGGGGTAAGGTGACTGTACAAAAGGGACGGGTTACACCTTAACTGGAGGGGGACCGACATTTGGCAGGTAGGTTTGCTAGGGCTACAGTGTGGGTTAAATTAACCTCAATGTGGGGGAGAGGGATGACAAATTGGGAGTATAAAGATGAAGTTGAAGGGGGAAGTGTGAAGTACAGGAAAAGTTACAAAAGTTCGAGAAGGGCAATAAGAGAGTAACGTCAGGGCCCAATTTGCGAGCGGTGCAAGAGGGGAGGTGAATACCGGAGGTCAAAAGTGATGTATATGAATGCGCGACATATGAGAAATAAAGGGGCCGAGCTTGGGGTCAGTTAGACATTGGCAAGTATGATGTTGTGTGGGTTTTTACAGAGATGTGGTGCAAGAGGGCCAGGGCTGGGAACTGGAATATTCAAGGGTAACCTCCTATCGAAAAGACAGCAGGTGGGCAGCAGAGGGGGGGTGGTAGCTCCGTTGGTGAGGAATGAAATTCAATCCTTGCAAGGGGTGACATTGAAACAGGAGATGTGGAGTC
This sequence comes from Okamejei kenojei, assembly GCA_035221665.1. Taxonomy (NCBI): domain Eukaryota; kingdom Metazoa; phylum Chordata; class Chondrichthyes; order Rajiformes; family Rajidae; genus Okamejei; species Okamejei kenojei. The sequence goes on from CM069138.1 coordinate 51,274,066, forward strand.
GGTATGGATAGAACTAAGGAATTGTAAGGGTAAAAAGCCCCTAATGGGACTTATCTATGGCCCCAAATGGTAGTCTGGATATAGGGTGCAAGTTGAATCAGGAATTAAAATTGTCATAGGGTAAAGGTAATGCTATGGTTGTTATGGGAGATTCAACATGCAGGTAGACTGGGAATATCAGGTTGGTGCTGGACCCCAAGAAAGGGAGTTTGTGTAGTGCCTTCATGATGGATTCTTAGAGCAGCTTGTATTGGAGCCTACCAGGGAGAAGGAGAAAGGAACTTGAGGTTAAGGAGCCATTAGAAGGTAGTGACCATAATATGGTCAAGTTTAATCTACAATTGGAGAGGGAGAAGGGTAAATTGGAGATGTCAGTGTTACAGTTGAATAAAGGGGACCATGGAGCCATGAGCGAGGAGCTGGCCAAAGTTGATACACTAGCAGGGATGACAGTGGAACAACAATGGCAGGTATTTCTGGGAATAATACAGGATCAGTTCATTCCCAAAAAGGAAGAAGGATTCCAAGGGGAGTAAGGGCGACCGTGGCTGACAAGGGATGTCAGGGACAGTGTAAAAATAAAAGAGAATAAGTCCCATTCGTAGCAAGAGGAATGGGTAATGTTTAAAGAGCAACAGAAGATAAATTAAAAAGGCAATACGGGGAGAAAAGATGAGATATGAAGGTAAGCTAGCAAGACTATAAAGGAGGACAGTAAAAGCTTCTTTAGGTATGTGAAGAGGAAACAATTAGTTAAGACTAAAGTTGGACCCTTGAAGACTGAAAAAGGTGAATTTATTATGGGGGACAAGGAAATGGCTGATGAGTTGAACAGGAACTTTGGATCCATCTTCACTGAGGAGGACACAAAAAAAAATTCTTGATATACTAGTGGCCAGAGATTCTGGGATGATGGAGGAACTGAAGGAAATCCACATGAGGCAGGAAATGGTGTTGGGTAGACTGATGGGACTGAAGGCTGATAAATCACCAGGGCTTGATAGTCTGCATCCCAGGGTGCAAACTTAAAGAAATGGCTCCAGAAATCGTGGACGCATTGGTGATCATTTTCCAATGTTCTATAGATTCAGGATCAGTTCCTGTAGATTGGAGGGTAGCTAATGTTATCCCACTTTTTAAGAAAGGCGGGCGAGAGCGAGAACGGCGGGAGAGAGAAAACAGGGAATTATAGACCAGTTAGCCTGACATCGGTGGTGGGAAAGAGGCTGGAGTCAATAAAGTGCTGACATGGAAAGAAAATTGGTTGGCAGACAGGAAACAAAGAGTAAGGATTAACGGGTCCCTTTCAGAATGGGAGGCAGTGACTAGCGGGGTACCACAAGGCCACCGGTGTGGGAAGGGATGTATTTACAAATATACATCAATGATTTAGATGAAGTGATTCAAAGTAACATTAGCAAATTTGCAGATGACACAAAGCTGAGTGGCAGTGTGAACTGTGAGGGAGGGGGTGCTATGGGAATGCAGGGTGGACTTGGGCAGGGTTGGGTGTGAGGGCAGATGCATGGAGATGCAGTTTAATGTGGATAATGTGAGGTTATCACTCGTGGTAGCAAAAAACAGGAAGGCAGATTATTATCTTAAATGGTGTTCTTCACGTTGGGAAAAAGGGAACTACATCAGGGATCTGGGGGTCTTGTTCATCAGTCAATGAAAGTAAGCATGCAGGTTCAGCAGGCAGTGAAGAAAGCAAGGAATGGCATGTTGGCCTTCATAACAAGAAGAGTTGAGTATAGGAGCAAAGAGGTCCTTCTGCAGTTGTACATGGCCCTAGTGAGACCAAACATGGAGTATTGTGTACAGTTTTGGTCTCCAAATTTGAGGAAGGACATTCTTGCTATTGAGGGAGTGCAGCGTAGGTTTACAAGGTTAATTCCCGGGATGGCGGGACTTGTCACATTCTGAGAGAATGGAGCGACTTGGCTTGTATACTCTGGAGTTTAGAAGGATGAGAGGGGATCTTATTGAGGCATATAAGATTATTAAGGTTTTGGACAACCTAGAGGAAGGAAACATGTTCCCGATGTTAGGGGAGTCCAGAACCAGGGGCCACAGTTTAAGAATAAGGGGTAAGCCATTTAGAACGGAGATGAGGAAACACTTTTTCACACATAGAGTTGTGAGTCTGTGGAATTCTCTGCGTCAGAGGGCGGTGGAGGCAGGTTATCTGGATTTCAAGAGAGAGCTAGATAGAGCTCTTAAAGTTAGCGGAGTCAGGGGATATGGGGAGAAGGCAGGAACGGGGTACTGATTGAGGATGATCAGCCATGATCACATTGACTGGAGGTGCTGGTTCGAAATGCGAATGGTTACTCTGCACTATTGTCTATTATCTATTGGCTTTGGTGGCGCGCAGTAAAGTTGCAGCCTTACAGCGTCATTGAGAGTGACCGGATTCGATCCTGACTATGGGTGCTGTCTGTACGGAGTTTGTACGTTCCTCCTCGTGACTACGTGGATTTTTCGGGTACTCAATTTCACCACACTCCAAAGACTTACAGATTTGTAGGTTAATTACCAAGACCCATTTTATCAATATCCTCCATTCCTGCATAACAAGTGTCTATCCAAAAGTCTCTTAAATGCTACATTGTATATGTGCTCATCCACCAACCCAGCAGCACGTTCCAGGCACTCACCACCCTCTGAGAAAAAACTTGCCCGACATCTCCCTGAAAACTTTTCCCCTCTCACCTTAAGCTATGCCTTTAGTCTTTGACATTTCTACCTGGACCAAAAGGTTCTGCATATCTATCCACATCTAGTTACGTATATTAGTAATCCAATAATAGTTCCGTTAATAGTCCAGCAATCCAGTAATCTGAATAGTACTGGAGGGATCATTAATAATACATTAAATATCTAATTCACAATTAATGAAGAATTTTATATTGTATTTTCAAATATCCAGATAGACCAGATGTCATTACATTGTGATCATGAAGCTCTTGCATTGCTGTAAATTCCTATATGTTACAGTTGTGCAAGATGTGGTGAGGCTGCATTTGGAGTATTGTGTTCCATTTTGGTCACCCTGCTGGAGAAAGGATGTCATTAAACTGGAAGTACTGCAGAGAAAATTTACGAGTATGTTGCCAGGACTCGAGGGCCTGAGCTAGGGAAAGGTTGGGCAGGCTGAATCGTTATTCCTTGGAGTGCAGGAGGCTGAGAGGCCATCTTCAGGTGTATGAATTTATGGGAAGATTAGATAGGGTGAATGCAGAGTCTTTTCATCAGAGTAGGGGAATCGAGAACCAGAGGACATAGGTTTGAGGTGAGAGGCAATTAATTAATAGGAAGATGAGGGGGCAACCTTTCCACTGAGAGAATGTTGAGAAAATGGAACAAGCTGACCAAGGGATATTGAGGCAGGTTCAATAAATCATTTATTTAATTTGCCTCTGTACCTTTGGAAATTATTTATTTGCCTCTGTACCTTTGGAACTTTTATTTGCTGTTTATTAACATGAGGAACAAAGTTGTGCCAATGAAAGTCAAAGAAGCAATTATGAAATTGAGAAACAAGAATAAATCTGTTAGAGACATCAGCCAAACCTTAGGCTTAGCAAAATCATCAACCATTTGGAACTATCATTAAGAAGAAAGAGTGAGCACTGGGTGAGCTTACTGATCGCAAAGAGGACTGGTAGTCCAAGCAAAACCACCACAGCTGATGACGGAAGAATTCTCTCTATAATAAAGAAAAAAACCTAAACACATGTCCGACAGATCAGAAACACTCTTCGGGAGTCAGGTGTGGATTTGTCAATGACCCAATGTCCGCAGAATATACATGAACAAGAGGCACACAAGGATGCAAACTACTGGTTAGCCGCAAAAAATAGGATGGCCAGGTTCAGTTTGCCAAGAAGTACTTAACAGAGAACCACAGTTCTGGAAAAAGGTATGGAGGAGATAAGGAACTGCCAAAGATCCAAAGCATACCACTAATTATGAAACACAGTGGTGGCTAGGTGTTATGGCCTGGGCATGTATGGAACTGAGAGGTATGGCTCATTATCTTTATTGTGATACAACTGCTGATGGTAGTAGCATAATGAATTCTGAAGTGTATCCTATCTGCTCAAATTCAAACAATGCCTCACAACTCATTGGCGGTGGTTCATTCTGCAGCAAGACAATGATCCCAAACATACTGTTAAAGCAACAAGGAGTTCTTCAAAGCTAAAAAATGATAAATTCTCGAGTGGCACAAAGTTAATCACGATCTGAACCCAATTGAAAAGTGTTGCCTTTTATTATGCTGAGAGAAAACTGAAGGGGACTAGCCCCAAAAACACAGCATCGGCTAAAGATCGTTGCAATACAGGTCCTGGCAGAGTATCACCAGAGAAGACACCAGCAATGGTGGTCATGAATCGCAGACTTAAGCAGTCATTGCATGCTAAAGGATATGCAACAAATACTAAAATGACTACTTTAATTTACATGACATTGCTGTGTCCCAAACATTATGGTGCCTGAAATGGGGGGGACTATGTATAAACACTGCTGTAATTTCTCCATGGTGAAACAAAATGCATAAAAATGCCTTTATGAAAATCTGACAATGTGGCACTTTAACTACATGTAATTTTTTCTCTATTTACAAATCTCAAAATTGTGGAATACAAGAGGCATAATAAATAAATGATGGGTCTATGTCCCAACATTATGGAGTGCACTGTATATAGCTGCATTTAAAGACACATGGACAGGTGCATTGATAGGAAGGTTTCGGAGACAAATGCAGGCAAAATGGGACTTGTTAGGGCCCAGCTGGGATTTAAACAACAAATGTCAGCTTTGCGCAGAATGAATACAAGAATAATTTTGTCCGTGAAAACATTGCACACAATTCAGTTGATGATGCTAGACTTCATGTTACGTTGTGTGTAGCAAATAAGTAAAAGTACATTAACAATAAGTCCTTCATAAAAATACTTTATTCAAATCTAAACTATTTCAACATCCATCGTAATTGTCGTAAACAAATGGGGGATTTATTTAAAGTATTCTGCTACATGTTTGGAGGTTTGGGTTTATTATTGTCATTTGTTGAGGGTACAGTAAAAAACTTTGTTTTGCATGCTATCCAAACAGATCAGATAATATTATACATACCAGGAGACTACAGGATCAGGGTCAGCGGTCAATCATTCCGTGTCTACTGAGTCATACTTCATGGGACAGTTACCCTGTTATGGAGGGGCATAAACAGGAGGGGCATAGGCAGGTACTCGAGGGGAACATACGTTTAGGTGAAGGAAGAGAGATAGTAGAAACCCAACGGGCAACTTTTTCCACACAGATGGTGGTGGTATATGGAAATGAATGGTCAGAGGACATGGCTGAGACAGACACAATAACAATATTTAAAAGCAATTTGGACAAGTACTTGTATAGGAAAGGTTTCAAAGGATATGGGCCCAAACACAGAGAGAAATGGGACTTAATGTTGGGGTGGCACGGTGGTGCAGCAGTTAGAGTTGCTGCCTTACAGCACCAGAAACCCAGGTTCAATCCTGATGTGGGTGCTGTCTGTACAGGGTTTGTACGTTTTCCCTGTGACTGCGTGGGTTTTCTCCAGGTGCTCGGTTTCCTCTCAAATTCCAAAAGACGTACAGGTTTGGAAGTTAATTGGCTTCTGTAAATTGTCGCTGGTGTGCAGAATAGTGCTAGTATACGGGAAGATCGCTGGTCGGAATGACTCAGTGGGGCCGAAAGGTTTGTTTCCCACACTGTATTCTAAGTAATGTTTAAAGCCTAAAGATGGGACATTTTGGTCAGCATGACTGGTTGGGCTGAAGGGCCAGTTTCCATTGCTGTATGATTATGACTCTCGCTATGCTGTTGTTACAGCTTGATTAGGGGTTATTAAATAAGAGGATAAGGGTATTAACCCTTAAAAAGGCACAAATGATCACGTATTACCCAGTTAGCAATATATGTGATTATATGTGTTGCTGTGCATCTGCATCAGGACTAGATGCTGTATGTTCTTACAACGGCCCTATTTGTTGGCTCTGAAACACAACAACCCATTCATAAATTGTCAGTGATCTCTGAGATACCGGACCTGTATTATTTATTGACCCATTATAATGCCTTTCTTTATGCCATTTAAGTTCGGGGGAAAAATATTGATTGTACGAGAGTTAACTGAGGGGAGACTTGAAGCAGTTTTAAAAATGTCACGAGCTTCCTATTTGCTTAGTTAGGATTGTATGCTTATTTTTTTAAAGCCTGCACGGAAGCTGAGCCCAATGATCAAGCAGATCTTGGTGTAAAGATTGTCTCATTCCTTATTTGCAATCAAACAGGAGTCTGGAATGACGCAAGTGAAAAAATCAAACCTTTTTTAAGTGCTGTAGGTTTCATTAGACTCAAAAAGATTGCTCACTCATCTGTGAGGATGAGCGAGAGAGAGAAAAAGAAAGAAAGAAGAACGAAAGAGAGAGAGAGAAAAAGAGAAAAACAAACAAGCAAGCAAAAGTCGTAAATGTGCTTGTTACTACAGCGAGACATGGCTAAACCAAATAGCAAGATTTTTCTTCTATTTGCGGTTTTAGTTTTTTTGCCAGCAGTTTGTTGCAAAACCCTGAACAAGGAGAATACAGAGCACCATGGACAGAAGAAAAGGGTAGGTTTTTTACTTACTGAGATTTCACTGTGAATTAAATGTGTGTGAAGGGCTTATGTTTTATGTTTTAAAATGGAGAGAAAGCAAGAGAGGTTTTCAGCTTCCCCAACCCCCAGAGTGTTGTTATTAAAGGTTACCAGATATAGTATCACTCAAACAAAAAAAGGCCCACTGTATTTTGGGAGGAGTGTTAAAAAGATTTAGAATACAGTCAGTTTGCAATCCATTGTTTTTCTGCCTAATATTATATAAAATGCTTTAAACAAATTACAAAAACTATTTTATGTTGGGATGTTCATGCCAAGGATTGATATGAAGGTCTGGAAATTTAAACTCAGGGTTCATTGCCACACTTTATAGAATGTGTGGGAATCTGTGTTCGCCTATCACTTGTCAGGCTTTGTCCCACCTCCTTCCAGCTTTCCCCCATCTAAAACAATATTTCTGAAGAAGGGTCAACAACCCAAAACATCAGTGTCCATGTTCTCCAGAGGAGGCTGTCTGACCCACTGAAGTAGTCCAGCATTTTGTGGCCTTCTTTGTAAACCAGCATCTGCAGTTTCCTTGTGTCTACCTTCCAACATGGCAAGTGGGTGAGAGACTATGTAGGAGGGGATAGAGTCCTGGAACAAGCTTTCTTGGGGTCACTGGAGCTGTATTCCGATTAGAGTAATCGAAGTCATCCAGCATGGAAACAGGCCCTTCTGCCCAACTGTTCATGATGACCAAGATGCCCCATTTAAGCAAAGTTCCATTTGTCTATGCCTGATACATATCCCTCTAAATCCTGCCCATTTATGTTAGTTCCATTTCCCAGTGTTTGACCCATATCCCTCCAAACCTTTCTATCCATGCAGTTGCTAAAATGTTATTTAAATGTTATTTCCTCTAGCACCTCGCCTCCATATTACTGTATGTAACATGCTCTGTGCGAAAAAGCTGCCCCTCAGTTTCCGATTAATCTTTTCGTTTCACCTTAAAACTACGCACCACTAGGCAACGCAATGGTGTAGTATTATGGATAGGAAAGGTTTAGAGAGATATGGGTAAATGTGGACTAGTATAGGTGGGGCATCTTGGTTGGCGTGGTTGGGCTGAAGGGCCTGCTTGTTTTGGAGTATGACTATGATTCTGTTCTTGATTCCTCAAACCTGGGAAATAGAACTGTGTGCATTTAAGAATAAGGAGTAAGCCATTTAGAAGGGAGAGCGAGGAAACACTTTTTCTCACAGAGTGGTGAGTGTGGAATTCTCTTCCTCAGAGGGCGGTGGAGGTAGATTCCCTGGATTCTTTCAAGAGAGAGCTAGATAGGGCTCTTAAAAATAGCGGAGTCAGGGGATATGGGGAGAAGGCAGGAACGGGGTACTGATTGCGGATGATCAGCCATGATCACATTGAATGGCGGTGCTGGCTTGAAGGGCCGAATGGCCTAATTCCTGCACCTATTGTCTATTGTCTATTGTCACATATCACCCTCTCTATGTTTCTGGTCTGCAAAGAGTCCCAAATATTCTAACTTATCCAGCTCTTCTGACATGGTTACACAATGTTTTATAAGCAGGCCAGCTCCAAATCTGATTAACTGGTCTTTTAATCTGTTAAAAAGGGGGAGAAACTTAAATGACATAATTTTACAGTCAAGCTGGAAAATGGTGCAGTGAAGAGTGTTGCCAGGACACAAGGGCCTGAGCTATAGGGAGCGGTTGAGAATGTGGGGTGATGTGAAAGAAAGTTTCAAGATCGTGAGAGGAATAGATCAGGTAAATGCTTGTGTCTCTTGCCTGAGTAGGGGAATGGAGAAGAAACGGAATGAAATAGGTTTAAGGTGAGGGAGGCAGATTTATAGGAATGAGGGTAACCTTTTTACAAATGGGTGGTGGTTGTATGGAACGAGCTGCCTGAGGTTGGTGCTTTGGCAACATTTATGAAACATTTAGACAGAAACATGGATCGGATAGGGTTAGAGGGATATGGGCCAAATGCAGGCAGCTGGGACAAGTGTAGATGGTCAGTGTGGGCAAGTTGAAAAAGTTTTCAAAATTGTTCAAAAGAGCTGCCAGGATCCTGGTGGTTCAACTCATTATGGATGTTTACAATCATTTGTTTATAATTACACATCATGGCAAAGGAACAAACCAATCAATCCAAACTATCCAAGACTCTGTTTGTAGCCTGAAAATCACAGTATAAAGTACGCACTTTGTTTCTTGACTTTGGGCTTTGTTTTGCTTTTGCACTACAGTGGCTTTTTTTACATTTGTTGAACAATTTGTTTTTTGTTTATTATTATTATTTATTGAGTACTGTGTTTACGAACCTGTGGTGCTGCTGCTGCTGCAAGTAAGAATGTAATTGTTGCCGAGTTCATTTCGTCCAAAATAGCCCACAATTGCATCTCTTCAACCTACTCTATTCCAGAGAAAACGCAGTACTTTATCCAATGTTTCCAATGCTTTTGTGAAATTCACAACAAACAGAGGAAGTCAAGTAACAAAATCAGTACTGCAATTATGTGACATCTTTCAAAGATAATTTTACCCTTGGATAAGAATCCGGGCTTCAGGATTTTTCAATAATTTCTTCATTTTAATCTCTCTTTAAAGCTATGCGGATAGCATTTAAAGAAAAAAACCCCCAAACTTTACTATTATATGATGGTGAGGCCGCACATGGAGTAATTGTGTAGGAAGGAATTGCAGATGCTGGATTATATGAATATGGACTCAAAATGCTGGAGTAATCAATGGGTCAGGCCAGCATATTTGAAGCACATGGATAGGTGGACATTTGGGTTGGTGACGAAAAAACTCTGAAAGAACATGGATAGGTGACGATCGAAATGCAACATCCATTTTCTTAAGAGATGCTGCCTGCCCCGCTAAGTAACTCCATCAACTTGTGTCCCTTTTTGTAAAGCCACATCCGCAATTCCCTTTTGCAACATTTAAAAGACATTAAGACATGGATACCAAGGTTTGGGAGATATAGGCCGAAAAAAGGGCTAATGGAACAAGCTTAGATGGAGCTGCTTAGTTGGTCAGCAGGGACAAGTTGGGCGAAGGGCCTGTTTTCATGCTGTATGATTCTATATACTTGAATTAACATGGTTAATAAAGGTGTACAGAGAGCTGGAAGCATTTCTACATGTAACAGCCTCCATGCTTAGGATCACTGTGCAAACGTCCCCAACATGTTGGCCACTTGGTGTTGATTTCACACTGCTCTGCCACAGCCCGTGTCTGTATGGCAATAGCCAGGCAATTACACTGGGAAATCTGCCAGATGAACCTTCACCTTGTTAGACCTTGTGCAGGAACAGTAGGTCCATTCATGTGAATGGAGCAGAAGGGCTACAGAACAGGAAACCCAATGTCTGTGATAGGAAAGTTAACGGAGAGGATTCTGAAGGATACCATATACATGCATTTGGAAAGATAGGGATTAATTAGAAATAGTCAGTCAAGAGTGTTTAATTGTCAAACAGAACAATGAAATTCTTACTTGCCAGTGCACAACAGCTTTGCAAACAAAAAAAAAATTGCAGATGCTGCTTAATACAAAAATATTACACTCAGAGCTGGAGTAATTCAGAGGGTTTAGATAGCATCCCTGGAGAACATGGCGTTTCGGGTTGAGTCTGAAGAAGGGTCTCGACCCTGAAATATCACTATCCATGTTCTCCAGAGATGTTGCCTGACCCGCTGAGTTTACTCTAGCACTTTGTGTCTTTTTAGGTTTGTGAACACAGTACTCAATAGATAGCATAATAGACAAACAAACAAAAAGTAAGTTAAATAAATTTAAAACGCCAATATAGTGCAAAACAAAACAAATCCCGAAATCTCCAGTGCAACCATGCTTAGTTCTTAGTTCAAAGTTTTGTTGGAGTCTGCAGTGTTCAATAGCCTGATGGTTGTTGGGAAGAAGCTGTTCCTGAAGCTGGATTTCACAGCATTGTTTTGAGTGAGGGAGATCGCATGCCATGAATTTGATTTGATTTTATGAAGAAGTAACCAAGAAGGTTGATGAGGGCAGGGCCGTTATATGGACTTCAGCACAGAAGGTTCTACATAGTTGGTTGCTCAAGGAAATGAGTATAGAAGTTGAAACATCATGTTCATTTTGTATAAAATGTTAGTGAGATTTCATTTGGCGTATTGTGTCCAGTTTTGGTTACCTGTAATTAGACTGGAAATAATGCAGAGAGGACTTATGGGGATATTGAGGGGATTCAAGGTTTTGAGGTCTAGGGAGTGGTTGGGCAGTTTAGAACTTTATTCCTTGGAGCTCAGGAGGCTGCGGGGGTGATCTTATGGAGGCGTATAAAATCATTAAGGGAATAGACAAGGTGAATGCACAGAATCTTTTTTTTCCCAGAGCAGGGGAATCAATAAGTAGAGAGCATAGATTTAAGGCAAGAAGGAACTTTCAGGTCAATTTTTTCACACAGAGGGAGTTGGCTATATGGAACGAGCTGCCAGAGGGAGTTGTTGAGGCAGGTGCAATAACACAATTTAAAAGAGACTTGGACACGTACATGGACAGGAAGGGTTTAGAGAGATATAGTCAAACCTGGGACTTGCTTAGATGGGGTGTCTTGGTTAGCACGCATTAGTTGGGCCGAAAGGCCTGTTTCCATGCTGCATGACTCTATGGCTCAAAATCTTGCTGTGGAATTGGACCAGACCAGTTCAGGCAGCAAGTTGTCAATGGATCTACAAACTGGGGGTGCATGCTTAACATGTAGGTCAGAGGTGGATATGGGCAGCTCGCTGGAAGTGGCAAGTATTGCCTCACTGAGAAATAAAACAGCCTTCTTACATCTGCGGCACAGTGGCGAGCTGGTAGATTTGCTGCCTCATAGCACTGGAGACTTGGGTTCAATCCTGACCTCGGGTGCTGTCGGTGTGAAATTTGCACATTCTCCCATGACTGTGTGGGTTTCTTCCGAGTGCTCTGGTTTCATCCAACATCTCCCACATCTGGATGGCACACTGGCACAGTGATAGAGTTGCTGCCTTGCAGCCCCAGAGACCTTGGTTCGATCCTGATGACGAGCGCTGTCCTTACGGAGTTTGTACATTCTCCCTGTGACCGTGTGAGTGTTCTCTTGCTGCTCCAGTTTCCCCCTGCACTCCAATGATGTACAGGTTTATAGGTTAATTGTTCTTTGAAAATTATAGATTGACCCTAGTGTGTTGGATAGTGATAGTGTATGGGGTGATCGCTGGTCGGCACGGACTTAGTGGGCCAAAGGGTTTGCTTCCTCGCTGTATTTCTATGTCTAAAGTCAATCTACAAAGACAGGTGTGTAGGTTAATTGGCCTCTGTAAATTGCCCCTAGTGTGTAGTAAGCGGATGTGAAAGTGGGATTACAGAGAACTAGTGTCACCGGCTAATTGATGGTCAGCGTGGACTCGATGGGCTCAAGGGGCTGTTTCATTGTTGTATATTAAACTAAAATTAAAATTCTAAATATCCAGAGTGAATCACAGTTTAAGTTATTTTGAATGTCAATTGCTGTTGGGAATATTGTGATGACATTTTTAGCAGCCGCAAGTGCCAATGTTTGAGGATAAGACACATAAAGCTGGAGTAACTCAGCGGGACAAGCATCATCTCTGGATAGAAGGAATGGGTGACATTTTGGGTCCGGACCCTTCTTCAGACTGAGAGTCAGGGGAGAGGGAAACGAGAGATATGGAAGGGTAAGATGGGAAAACGAGAGATCACTCAGTCTGAAGAAGGGTCTCAACCTGAAACATCACCCATTCCTTCTATCCGGAGATGCTGCATGTTCCGCTGAGTTACTCCAGCATTTTGTGTCTATCTTTGGTGTAAAGCAGCATCTGCAGTTCCTTCCAAACAGTTATAATTGCAAAATGGGTACTTGATTTGATATCACAACATTAAACAGTTAGCCTATTCCAGATAGTGCAGTTTTAATGCTATATACAATTGTTCAGTTCCTCAATTTAAAACCGTTGAAAAACAAATTATTTTGCCCACCTCATAACCACTGCAGTAATTACCAAGCACTAATTATGTAGTATTCTGCTTTTCTATCCTATGGTTGACTTTACTAGGACTTGCTGTTTCACAGCGCGTAGAACTGATTTTAAAATCTGACTGAATGCATTACGATTAATAATTATTATTGTTTCAAAAAATGTTAAAGCATATTAGATGTGGTTGTGCTGCCAAGTTTCTGTACAAATGCTATAAACCTGTGTGTAGATGGCGTGTAGATTTTCAGTTTTCTCAAATTGTCAATGGCTTTATATCTCCAGCTATTCCATAAACCCAAATACCTGACCGCCAATGACGTCCGTAATATGACAGCGCTGACCAACATTTCCCAGATGTGGTATAATTATCTGAGACCAATACTCCGTGAGAGGTATCCAGGATCTATTGGGAATGTTGCGGTACGCCAGGTGGGTAATGAAATTCTATAAAACAATGGTCAATCAAGGTTCATGTACTTCAGAAGGTTAATGTGAGTAAAGCAGTGAATTATTTCTCTGAATGTTATTTGACATATGAGAAAACATCTACCTATCTGAAGAAGGTTCTGACCTGAAACGTTGTGTGTCCATGTTCTCCAGAGATGCTGCCTGACTGAGTTACTCCAGCACTTTTTTGGTAAACCAGCATCTTAGGTTCCTTGTGTTTATGGAGGCATAGAGTGACACAGTGTGGAAACAGGCTCTTCGGCCCAACTTGCCCACACCGGCCAACAATGTCCCAGCTACACTACTCCCACTTGCCTGCGCTTGGTCCATATCCTTCCAACCCTGTCCTATCCATGTGCATGTCTAACTGTTTCTTAAACAATGGGATAGTCCTAGCCTCAACTACCTCCTCTGGCAGCTTGTTCCATACACCCACCACCCTTTGTGTGAAAAAGTTACCCCTCAGATTCCTTTAAATCTTTTCCCCCTCACCTCGAACCTATGTCCTCCGGTCCTCGAAGGTGCTGTTAAAGTTTTTAACCAAAATAGTTGGGTAAAATTATGGTACTACGGCACAAATAATAATGATCCTTCCTGGTGACTTTTTGGGGTGGCATTTTGATTCCAGGAAAGACATGGGGTGCTGGAGTAACCCAGAGGATTAAGCAGCACCTCTGGAGAATATGGATAGTTGACGTTTTGGGTCTGGACCCTTCTTCACACTGCTTGTAGCAGTTTCAGGACCATGAATAATCTATGGACATTACTTTTTGTCCAGTTTAACTCTGTTTTCTAGTCAACCTGCAGAACAACAACTGTTGCAATGTTCCCAGTTTGCCAGCTGTGGCTTACTGTTTGAGATAAAAATAGAGGCAACAATATGCCCTCTCAAAAGCGAACATAGTAATTTCTGTGACTTAGCCTCTAGTTTTATCATCACAAGGCAACACCTGATACAGTGCACTCCATTGGTTATCAGCTCAAATATTTGTTCTCTTAGAATGCGTCTTGAATGAAAAAGACTTGTATCTGAAGTTTGAAATCAGCCTGCTGACATCCATTTCAATTTCACTTAATCGCTTAATTTGCCCTGCACAATCATGACCAGAATTTTACTGAGTAGCTCTATTTAAGAAGTCAATAGAAATTCAAGAATAAAATACCTGTTAACGAACTGGTTGGGGCTGCATAGTGTCATAGCTGTTGTCATAGCTGTTGTTTCACAACACCAGAGGCTCGAGGTCAATGCTGACATCGGGTGCTGTCTGTGTAGGGTTTGCACGTTCTCCTGTGACCGCGTGGGGTTCCTCTGGTTGCTCCGACTTCCTAAAGACGTGCAGGTTTGTAGGTTAATTGCCCTCTCTAAACTGCCCCTAGTGTACAGGGAGTGGATGAGAAAGTGGGATAACGTAGAATTAGTGTGAATGGGTGATGGTTCATCTCTCTGGACTCGGTGGAGCGAAGGGCCTGCTTCCATGCTATATCTCTAAACTAAACTAAACTAATCAAAAGGAAGCTAAATTGAATTTATAAATCTACAGCAATCCATGCAATGGAATGAGCTCTGTCATAAACAAACAAAACCAGCTGCAAAATATCGAAACTACAGGTCATGACTTACAATATTTCATTGTAATTTTGTTGTGCTAAGTTTTTGTATGAGAAGCATTTAAAATGTAGATCTTTAGAATCTGACACTTTTTAGAGATTTTCATTTCGAGCTCATTCTCACAAGATTAAACAATGTAAATCCTATAACTCAACTAAACAGTTTTTTTTTTACCCTCTTTGATTGGAGAACATAGAACAGTATAGCACAGGAGCGGGTCATTTGGCTCACAATTGTGCCGAACACGATGCCAAGTTAAACTGATCTCATTTTTCTGTATTTGATCCAAATCCCTCTATTCCTTGCACTTCCATGTGCATATCAAAAAGCCTCTTAAACGCCACTGCCTCCACCACCACCCCGGATATGCGATCCAGGCCCCCACCACTGCATAATCAACTTGCCCCACACATCTCCATCGAACTTTCCCCCTTTCAACTTATAGCTATGCCCTCCAGTCTTGGACATTTCCACCCTGGGAAAAAAAGATTCTGACTGTCTACCTTATCTATGCCTCTCATAATTTTATATACTTCCATCAAGTCTTCTCTCAACCCCCGGCATTCCAGAGAAAGCAATCCAAGTATATCCAACTTCTCCCAATAGCTGAAACCCTCTAATCCATGCAGCATTCTGGTAAACCTTCTCTGCACCCTCTCCAAAGCCTCCACATTCTTCCTGTGATATGGCGACCAGAACGGCACGCCAACTCCAAATGCAGCATAACCAAAGTCTTACAGTGCTGCATCATTTACATTGATAATCGTCCAGTTAACATTACAAACACAGAGACTTCAGTGACGTTGCTGAAACCAGTTTCTATCTCAACACCAGAACTGTCAATCGGAGACACAAGGAACTGCATATGCTGGTATCAGGTTAACTTTCTCAAATTGTTTTTTTTTTCTCGACAGCACATCATAAGTCAGTTAAGTGATCTGCAGGCCGGCTGGGTCATTGAAGAGGATACTTTCCAGGAGTCAATACCCTATGGAACCGTCACGTTTTCCAACATCATCGCGACACTGAATCCCTTAGCCAAACGGAGGCTGGTGCTGGCTTGCCATCACGATTCAAAATACTACAATGAATGGTGGTACAGCAGAGTCTACGTGGGTGCCACTGATTCTGCTGTGCCATGCGCTATGATTTTGGAACTGGCTCGTGCTCTGGACTATCTGCTACTTCAGATGAAGGTACGCCTCAGTACATCACAGACCACCGGTGTAAATAATTAACTTTGTACATTCTAGCATAAAATTCAAAAATTTAATATCTCATGCTTTCATTAAAGCTTGTAGAAAATACGATAGGAATAGATCGGGCAGCCACAGAGTCTGTTTCCAGAGTAGGGGAATCGAGAACCAGAGGACATAGGTTTAAGAATAGGGGGAGAAAGATTTAATGGAAACCCGAGTGGTAACTTTTTCACACAAAGGGTGGTGGGAGTATGGAACGAGCTGCCGGAGGAGATAGTTGATTATAGGAGATAAATAATTAACTAATCCTTTTTGGCCAAAATAGGTAAGTTTAATAGAACATTGAACAGTAGAGCACAGGAATAGGCCCATTGGCCCATAATGTCTATGCTGAAACATGCTACCAAGTTAAACTAATCTCCTCTGCCAGAATGTGATCCATATCCCTCCAGTCTCTGCCTGCTCATGTGCCTATCTCTAAGCATGTTAAACACCACTATCATATCTAACTCTACCACAACCCTTGGCATGGGATTCTAGGCACCCACCACACTCAGAGTAAAAATTCTGCCTCGCCCATCTCCTTTAAACTTTGCCTCTCTTACCTTAGAGATATGCCCTCTACTATTTGACATTTCCACCCTGGGAAAAAGTTTCTGAAGGTCTACCCTATCTACACCTCTCATAACTTTATATTCTTCCATCAGACAATAGTGATATTTCAGACTTTATTCTGGTACTTTTCACATTTAGCAAACATCTGCAGAGTTCCTTGTTACCACTATTCAAACTAATACAGATATGCAAGAGGAAGATTTAGTTTAGCTTAGATACAGCATAGAAACAACTATTAGATAGAACTTTGGCCCACCGAGAGCACACTGACCATCGGTCACCTGTCCACGCTAGTTCAATGTTATCCCACTTTCTCATCACTCCCCACACACTAGGGACAATTTACAGAGGGTCAATTAACCTACAAATCCACACATCTTTGAGATGTGGGAGGAAACCGGAGCGCCCGGAGGAAACCCACGCGGTGATAGGGCGAACGTACATACTCCGCACGGACAGCGCCCGAGGTCAGGATTGAACCCGGGTCTCTGGCGCTGTGAGGCATCAGGTCTACCAGCTGTGTCACTGTGCCACCTTAAGATGTTTTCAAATACGGTCTATCTTGCTCTGGTGGCCTTTGGACATACCTACAGTAACTATTCTGTGTATTAATTCAACCTGTTAATGTCATGATCTCTCAAGAAACAAAAAGTGTACCTATATTCAACACAAATTTCTGAAACCATCTATTATATTAGCTCACAGGTGGGCAACTTGGTCTGCACAGGCAAGTTGGGCCAAAGGGCCAGTTTCCATGCTGTACAATTAATGACTCAAAATAATTGGGTTCACGATACAAAATACTCACTTGATAACGATATTTGGACAAAATGAAGTATTAAGGACATTGCAAGATCAGCCTAGCGCTGTGCTAACAAATTTGACTCCGACTTGTGTTTGTTAGCTCCCTCGTTCTTAGGCAAATAATGTACACAGCCATTTTGGAGGTGCAATGGTAGGGGACGATTCAGATGACAAACACTGGCTCTGACTGCCTGCTCAAGATTACCAGAAAGAATCTACAAGGAAACATGTGGGAACATCCTTGAGTTATCATGAACAACAATAATTCACCAACCGTCACCACTAATTGATTACTAATCCTGCTGAAATTCTGGGGCCTTGTGCAAGACATGAAGATTTGCATTACAACATGCATGTAGCAATACCTGGATATCTCTAGGTTTAGGATTATATCCAGCACATGTCATTCCTGCCACATCAGGCAATGAAAGTCTCCAACAGAGGAACATCAACTCCTTCCTCTTGACTTTCAACGGTTTTGCACGATCAACATCTTTGTTCAGAAACTCAATTGTAACAGCTTCTAAAGTAATTGAGAGTAATAATTAGTAGATTAGAAGTTGGGTATTCCACAAGTGATGTTTTAACTCCTGACGCAACGTTGTGTAATCATTACTTACAAGGTGCAAGTTAGGAGTAGGATGGAATACTGGCTTGTTGATTCAGCCATAACATTAAAATGGCCAATTTAGCGTAACTAACCTACAAACAACCCTTCATTCCTCCCCCCCCCCCCCTCCCCTCCTTCCTTGTGACCTACTTGGACTTGTTTATGTCCTAGGAACATAATTAGGTCATTTGGCCCATCGAGTCTACTTTGAAATTCGAGTCTACTCTGCCATGGCTGATCTATCTTTCCCTCTCAACCCCATTCTCCTGCCTTCTCCCCATAACTTTTGATACCATTACTAATCAAGCATTTGTCAATCTCTGCTTGAAAAATACCCAATGACTCGTATCCATTTCTCTCCCTTCTCCCTCCCCCTTCCACCTATATTCCATCTTCTGGCTTCACAATTCGCAGCTCTTCAATCCTTATCTAACCTTATTCTGCCAATCAAAATGCCTCCCCCCCCCCCTCTCGCACCTATATCCACCTATCCCTCGCCAGGCTTATCCAGCCACTCCTCTCTTCCAGATTTCTCTCCCCCCACCACCCCCTCCCGCAATTAGTCTGAACCTTTTGTATTCTTTTACCTGTTCAAATGTTTTCTAAATGTTATTAAAGTACTTGCCTCAACTACCTCCTCTGGCAGCTCATACCATATACCCACCACCCTCTGTGTGGAAAAAGTTGCCCCTCAGGTTCCTATTAAATCTTCACCCTCTCACCTTAAACCTACGTCCTTCGGTGCTTGATTCCTCTACTCTGTGCATCTACCCTGCTGCCTGACCTGCTGTGTTACACCAGCACTTTGTGTCTTTTTAGTTCCGCCATAACAATACTTGATGTCAAACGTCAGGCAGCACTCTCTGTTGGAAAGTGTGGCTGCATTGTGTGCAAAAGATGCTCTACCACGTCACCAAGACTGTTTCTGGACCATATCTAAAACCTAATATCTTTGGTATCTAGATAAACATGGGGAGTAATGTTGTAGCTAGTCAAACATGCCAGAACCATTATCTCCAAGGACATCTCCAAGTCAAGTATCAACCTGATTTGGGACATATCGTCTTTTCATCCAATTGCTGTCTCTCTGGAGCTATTCTCTGCTTCAACATTATGCAATTTCTGCTTCAACTATGATACTAGAAAACCCAGAATAAGGAAGACTTTTCAATTACGTTAATAAATCTCACAAAGTCTCTTTGTTGTCAGTGGGTTATAATCAAGAACTCTGATTCCAACAGCAATGAATAAATGCCTTCACTACTTGGACTGCAGAGGTAGAGAAAAGTGGGGAAAAAACAATCTGCTGAAGGAAGGAACTCAACAGGCCAGGCAGCATCTGTGTAGGGAAATGGGCATTTGATGTTTCATGTCAAAAAGTCCAGATTGGTGTTTGTTTGCCTAAGTTCTAAGTTGTTTGTGGTTTCTGTGTTCCAAAATTTAATTGAGTTTTAATGCTTGAAAATGTCTCCACAGAAATATAATACCATTCTGTCGCTTACTAGATGTTTCATTTTCAGTACAGATGTACTTACATTTAAATTATTTTTCTTCCATGTAGAGTATGGTCGACAGGCCAGATCTTACGCTGCAACTGATTTTCTTTGATGGAGAAGAAGCATTCCAGTATTGGTCAGAGAACGATTCCCTGTACGGTTCTCGACATTTGGCACAGCAGATGGAGAGGATTGCCCATCCACCGGGCGCAACTGACACCAACCAGCTCCATGCAATTGTAGGTACTGCCGGAGCTGCAAGTAGTCATGGATCCATACAGCACAGAAACAGGCCCTTTGGCCCACCTCACCCACGCCACCCAACTAAGCTAGTCCCACTAGCCTGCTTTGGGCCCATACCCCCCTAAAGCTTTTCTATCCATGTACTTGTCCAAGTGTATAAAATCATGAAGACAATTGATCATGTAAATGCACATAGAGTCTTTTACCCAGGGTAGGGGAATCAAGAACAGAGGATATGGGTGAGAAGGGACAGATAGGAAACTGAGGGGCAACTTTTTCACTCAGAGGATGGTAGGTATATGGAACGAGCTGCCAGAGAAGGTAGTTGAGGCAGGTACTATATCAGCATTTAAAATTCACTTGGATAAGTACATGGTTAGGAAAGGTTTAGAGGGATATGGGCCAAACTTGGGCAGTTGGGACTAGTGCAGATGAGCCACATTGGTTGGCATGGCAAGTTGGGCTGAAGCACCTGCTTCCTTGCTCTATGACTCTATGACTCAATGACTATGATTCTTCTTAATTACAAACTATAAAACCGCCGGATTGTTGTTAAAAACAAATGGTGCCTCCCACATTCCAAAAATGTGTAGGTTTGTAGGTTAATTGGCCTCTGTAAATTTCCCCTGGTGTGTAGGGAGTTGAAAATAAGTGGGATAACATAGAACTAGTGTGGACTCGGTGGGCTAAAGAGCATGTATCTATACTGTATCTTGCATTCAATGATGGGCTAATCGTTTAATATTGAGGTAGGTAGTAATTTTTTCTTGTAGAAGGGAATGAATTCCCTGTATTGGCAAGCGACGCATGCTGAATCAGTAGAAGTGTTTGAAAAAGAGGTGGAGAAATATTTAGTAGAACGGAAAGAGAGATCTGGAGAAATGGCACAGATTGGGGGTTGAGCCCAGCATAGATCAATAAAGTTCATATTGAATGACAGGGCAGGCTCGTACACCCTGATCCTCACTACTCTTGCTCCTATTTTCTTGTGTTGTGCTATTTGGGGATGAAAATCAATCAAACTTAGCTGGTCAAGCCTCTATTTGACCCAGACTCAGTTCAGGGACAAATGGAGCTAAACAAAAAACGTTGACATTGTCAGTGGCAGCCACATCCTATGAGGAAGTAACTAGAAATGTGAAGTTGGATTGTATTTACTAATGATATCGTGGAGTACCTGGTTAACAGTGTTATGATCATATGATCATGCAAAATTGAGATCTATATAGGCATATGGAAGTGCAGGGATTAAAGGGAAATGTAATATGTACCGGCAGATGAGAGCAGTTTAACTTGGTATCATGTGTGGTGCAAACATTGTGGGACGAAAGGCCCACTCCTGTGCTGTACGGTTCCATGTTCTATGACTACTTCCTTGGTTTTCTACAAACTATCTCTACCTGAGAAAGCAGGTAGCACCCCACTTGAACATCTCTTTTTAAAGACAGCATACCCCAACTTGTTCCACTGGAATTCCAGCCCAAACTTTTGTGCAGGAATCCATGAAATGGGGCTTTGTATGCTTCAGGTGTAACTGACACTAAGCAATGAACATTTCAGTCATGAAAATTATACCCAGGTGGGACTCCATTATTGATTTTCCAAGGTCTATCGGGTAGTCACTGGGAATTGAGATGAACGAATTTTCTCATTTGACAAATTGCTTACATTCCTTTTAGGATATATTCGTGTTATTGGATCTCCTTGGTGCACCAAATCCGAGATTTCCAAGTTATTTTCCAAATACAGCTCGCTGGCATAAAAGACTACAGCTAATAGGTAACTCGAACTACTAAGTATTGATCCTGTGGATAATGATGTAGTTGGTGCCAGAACAATTTTGGATGTTTTGTTGTATTTTTCCCATCTCTGCTTTTCTGAATTGTATTTACCCTCTATTTGCTGATGCCCAGTAGCCATTGTCTTGTATTTTCTCCTTCAGCTGTGAAACTGGAAAACTCAGATTTTTTTTTTTTTAATTTTTTTTTAAATTAATAGTTTTTTATTGGAGGGAAAAAAATAAAATAAAAATTCACAGTACATCTGATGTACGGCATTACATTTTCCTCCATTTTGTTTTTTATAAATAATAATAATAATATAAACAAAATAACCCTAACCCACCCTCCCTAAACGCCTCTTGGCAGCTTATTTTTTCACAATCCAAATATATCACAAAATCAAATGCACTTTTTTAACAATAATAAAGTAACAAAACAGAATAAAGGCAGATCCCCACTTAATGTCAAGTGCCCTCAGTCAACAGGTAGTTCCTTTACACTCTCAAAGTATGATAAAAAGGGTTCTCATTTCAAATAAAACTTTTTCACAGACCCCCTCAATGTGAATTTAATCTTTTCTAACCTTAAAAAAAACATGATGTCGTCCAGCCAAGCAGCGGCAGATGGAGGAGTGTTAGATTTCCAGACCAGCAAGATTCTCCTTCGGGCCAAAAGTGATGTAAATGTAATGATATCAGAATGGGTTGTATGAAAACTCAGAATTAAGGAAGAATTTTTAATGGCCACAATAAATGTCAGCTTTTAAAGAGTTAAAAAAAAACTAGACTATCAGTAAGAAGGAGAAACAAGGAACTGCAGATGCTGGTTTTAAAAAAAAGACACAAAGTACTGGATTAATTTAGCAGGTCAGGAAGCATCTCTGGAAAACATGGATAGGTGACATTTTGCGTTGGGACACCTCTTCAGACTCTGAAGTTTGTATGATATCCCTGTGACAACGTGGGTTTCCTCCAGGTGCTCCGATGTCCTCGCACATCCCAAAGACGTGTGGGTTTGGAGATTAATTAGCCTCTGTAAATTGCCCCGAGTATGTAGCGTGTG
Source organism: Okamejei kenojei (assembly GCA_035221665.1). Lineage (NCBI taxonomy): Eukaryota > Metazoa > Chordata > Chondrichthyes > Rajiformes > Rajidae > Okamejei > Okamejei kenojei. The sequence goes on from CM069138.1 coordinate 51,296,604, forward strand.
GATGAGAAAGTGGGATAACATAGAACTACTGTGAACAGGAGATCGATGGTCAGTGTGGGTCTTGGTGGGTCAAAGAGCCTGTTTCCATGCTGTATCTCTAAACTAAACAAGACTATATTGAATTTATAAATCTACCGCAGTCCATGCTATGCAATGAGCTCTGTCAGAAACAAACAAAATCAGCACAAAATATTGAAACTAGGAAGATGGCTAAAGATCATGACTTACAATATTTAAGTGTTGCTGTCATCTTGCTGTGCTAAGTTTTCATATAGAACCTTTTAAAATGTAGATCTGCAGAATCTTACACTTTTAGGAATTATTATTCAGAGTTCTTTCTCAAAAGATTAAATGATATAACCCCCATACAAACTATGGAAAGATTAGAGAATAAGATGTAAGGGTTTTTTATTCTGCATGTGAGGAATAACTACAGGAATCTCCTGTAACTACAGTCAGGTTAGTTTCTGTATCTGTTGAAGACTTATGGTGGAAAACTTTGCAAGCTGCATAGTTTTATTTTGAGTGAAATTTCCTTCCCTTAGTTAAGTGTTGGTCTATGATTCTACTTTCTGGCGCCTTACTAAATGTCCTAAAACAATTTAAGGCCAATGGGGATTTCCACATTTAGAAAGATAAAGTTCAATACTTGTAATAATAAACTTGGCAGTAATGCCACAAGGGACACTTTTATAATAATTTAGAACATAGAAAAGTACACCATAGGAACAGGCCCTTCAGCCCACAATGCATATTCTTTACATGATGCCCAGATAAACTAATCTACTTTCTTGCACGTGGCCTACATCCCTTCATTCCCTGCATATCCATGTGCCTATTAAAAAGCCTCTTAAATATCACCATCGTATCTGCCTTCACCACCATCCCTGGCAGCGCGTTCTAGACACCCACCACTCTCAGTGTGAAAAAACCTGCCCTGCACCTCCTTAAAACTTTGCCCTTTCGCTTTAAAGCTATGCCCTTTCGTCTTTGAAGATAAATCAGGGAGGGAGATTTCCTAAGATCCTTGTAGAACGAAGGTAAATAAATAGACAACATGAATAATTTATGCAACAATACAGACATCAAGGCATAGTTTAAAATAATATTTCCTTATTCAGTATCTTCTGGCTGTCTGAAAATAACCAACAAAACATCAAGCAGACCTAAATTTGTCCATAAATGTGATTTTGCTGTCATTTATGGAGATTATTCCTGCCTCTAGAAAACCATATTTCAATGTTATAAGACATGGGAGCAGAATTAGGCCATTTGGCTCATTTAGGCTGCTCCACCATTTGATCATGGGTGATCTATTTTTCGCTTTCAACACCGTTCTCCTGCCTTCTCCACGTAACCTTTGACGCCCTTATTAATTAAGACCCATCAGTCTCAGCTTTAAAAATACCAAATGATTGAACCTCCACAGCCGTGTGTGGCAAGGAATTCCTCAGATTCACCATCCTCTGGCCAAACAAATTCCTCCTCGTCTCCTTTTTAAAGATATGTCTTTTTATTCTGTGGCTGCGCCCCCTGGTCCTAGACTCTCCCACTAGTGGAAACAACCGCTCCACGCCCACTCTATCTAGATTATGATAGGCCAATATTGTAATACATTAATGTTTGATGAAGCATTCCGAGTTACTGAATTATTTATAAAAATTAAAAACATGTTTGATGTTGTCCGATAGAACGTCGCCTGCATCGTCTGGGTGTACTGAACGACCATCCGACTGAAGTTAAATATTTCTGGACCAAAATGCGTGCTGGGCACATCGACGACGATCATATACCATTTCTGCAAAGAGGTATGTTGGCGCAAACAGCCATGAATGCAACAACAAAATCAACATGTTTATATTTTGTGTGGTTTACCTGCTTATGTTCATCACACAAAGTAACCTCCCTGCCATTGACTCTATCTACACTGCCTCCATGAGGCTACTAGCACTAGTCTCACCCCGGTCACTCCCTCTTCCCTCCTCTCAGGCAAGAGGTGCAGAGTTGTGAAAATACATGCCTCCAGATTCAGGGACTGTTTCTACCCAGCTGTTATCAGCCAACTGAACCAGCCTATCAACAATTGGAGAGCAGTCCTGACCTACCATCTACCTCATTGGAGCCCTCAAACTATGTTTAATCAAACTTTACTGGACATTATCTAATACTAAACGTTATTCCGTTTATCATGTATCTGTACACCGTCGAACGCTTGATTGTAATCACGTATAATCTTTCTGCTGTCTGGTTAGCAGGCAACAAAAAGCTTTTCACTGTATCTTTGTACACGTGACAATAAACTAAACTTATTTTATTTTCTCCTCAATATAGAGCTATACAATGTATCTCATTTAAAAGCTTTTCTAAAGAGCCTATAACCAAATTGATGCCTGGATTAAGGAGGTTTAAACTATGGAACGAGGTTGGACAGATTGAATGTTTTTTCTTGATCGTCAGAGGTTGAGGGGAGACCTGGCAGAAATATATAAGATTATTCAAGGCCTGGATAGGACAGTCAGGACCTCTTTCCCAGGATGGAAATATTAAATATGAAAGGGTGTACTTTAAGGTGAGAGGGGCTACGTTTAAAGGAGATGTCTGAGGCAAGTTTTTTACACGGGGAGGTGAGTGACTGGAACGTGCTGCCAAGGACAGATACAAGAGTGGCATTTAAGGGGCTTTTGGATAAGCACATGGATATGCAGGAAATGGAGGCGACATGGATTATGTGCAGGCAGATAAGAGTTGGTCTTGGCATCATGTTCAGCACAGACATTGTGGGTTAAGGACCTGTTCCTGTGTTGCACATCATTACCAGGAACCTGAGGGGCAACTTTTTTTCACAGTGGAACGAACTGCCAGAGAAGGTAGTTGAGACGGGTACTAAAACAACATTTAAAAGACATTTGGACAGATTCATGGATAGGGAAGGTTTAGCGGGATATTGGCCAAACGCAGACAGGTAGGACTAGCGTAGACGGGGTATCTTGGTTGTCATGGGCAAGTTGGGCTGAAGGGTCTGTCTCCATGCTGTATGACTCTTTGACTCCATCATTACGTCGTTACCAAATTCTAGCCAACTCTAGAATGTGAGATTGATAGAAATTAAACATTAAAAAAATAATGCTGCTTTTTTTGTTTTTTACAGGAGTTCCTATTCTGCATGTCATACCGACACCTTTTCCTCAAGTTTGGCACAGCATGGAGGATAATGAGATTAACCTCGACCCAACAACAATTGAAAACCTCAATAAAATACTGCAACTGTTTGTTTTGGAATATCTGAGATTGTAAGTTAGTTCTCGGGTTCACATAGAGTAATAATGGTCATGACAGAGTTAAGTACTTCAAATGAAACGGATATCAACCAATTCAAACAGTTGCCATTCCCTGTTGCCTTAAAGTAAATCGGAAGCCATTATAACGATAATGCAACATTACTCATCAAATTAATATGTGTTTGTACTTGATATTTCCAATTAATTAATATTAATTGTTACTAACCAATTAATATTTTATGCTGTGCATTTTTGGTAGACAATGCATATTGGTATTAGTTTTTTTTAAGTATCTTTGTTTCAGTAAACATTTGAAACCTTTTTTAGTGAATTTTGTATGTGGGTAGCATTTGGTCGTAGAGTAGTTATACACATTTTATGTGGGTAAAAGGTGTCTCTCAATATAAGAGAATCATCTATTTTGTGTTATGTATCTGGAACAAGGACTGGTATTGAAGTGTTATAGTATATGGTGTGAAATCAATTTAAAAATACTTTACTGGGGATAATTTTGTCTTTGGTTTCAGTTTCAAAACATTTGGTTATATTCAACAGAACCAAATGTGCAGATTTGAGTATCACCACCAGTTAACACTTTGGCATCCATTTAGTCCTTAATAAAAGATGAACATTCTACCCAAAACTATAGAAGGATTCTACCTTTGCAAGCTGAAGATAAATAATTAAAAATATGTACTGAGTTTCTAACGATAGAGTAGCCTAGTCAGCACTTTTCTAACAATATCAATTTAAGTGGAGAGCTCTCCTTTCTTGACGGGTCACCTACAGGGGTAAAACTATTTGCTGCTGCTCATACTCTTCTTTGACAATCTAATCGCATCAAAAAGGATGTAGCGTTACTTTACACTGTACGTGGTGTAAAATTTAATGCTTGGTTGCTTATGCCAAAAGTTAATATAGTACCAGATTCTGAACTGAATTTGAGAAGAGGGACATCATGCACAGCTAGCAGTAGATATACACACTGGATCTTGTGTGAGTTTTTTTTAATCAAGAAAGGAGTTTGTTTTAATGTATCTATATTTATGGTTCCATGGTGGAAACACATTTTGTTTCAGTTTTTTGCATTAAAAAAATTAGGCTGTGAGCCAAACATCCTTATTGGTAAATTATTCAAGTTGTTAAATTCATTGATGTTAAGTTAAAGCCATCGATAAAGCCAACATTTATTACCCATCAGTATTTGCCATTGAGGAGTGGATGATGAGCCATCAGGTCGAACTGCTGCAGTTTGTGTGGTGAGAGCACTCCCGCAGTATCTTTGAGAATGGAAATGCAGTATCCAAACCCAGGGATAAGAAAGCAATATGTTTACAAATGGGGAAATGGGAAGGTGATGGTGTTCCTAAATGCTTGCTGCTCTGGTCCTTCGAGGTAGGAGGGTTTGTAGGTCCGTAAAGTGCTGGCAAAGAGATTGTGATGATATAGTGCTTTGTATTTTGTAGGTGGATGGTGCTCATGGCTAAAATCAGTGCTTTTTTTAGTGATGGTACCTCTGAAACATTAAAAACTAGATTTCACATTTTTAAAAATGTTAATATTACAAAAAGATTACAAAAGTTTTAAAAATAAAATGTATTAATTAAATGAAGCTATCAGGCCATTACACAGCTTAAAGCAGTTGACATAATTATGATTTGCTATAATCACCAACAGCAAGGAACAATATGTATACTGGCACCTATTGTCTATGAAGAATGCATTGGCTAAAATAATGTTTTGCCCAATGTTTAACCTGCATAAACTTGTATATTTCAATGGATAAATTAATTATTAGTTACTTAATTTTATTTTTTGATCGTTTGTAATCTTTATCTAATATTCAATATTCAAGCAATTCATACATGCTGCTTGCAAGTTCCGGTACAAATCTCAATTAAACGCTCTTGACTTGAATAAAAATGTGCTTTTTACTGAATTAGTTATTCGCAACTTGATGTTTGAATAGGTTGCTTTGTAATGTACAATCTCAACTCTGAACTAGAGCAGAAAGATACCACTTATCATTGTTAACCTACTTTAAATGTGATAGTTGATGAAACAAGTTTCTTGCATACAACTTTATCTACGTTCAAGCATTTGTAATGAAGGTACTTAATAAATGCACTACTGCAGAAGACTGAGCAGGCCCAAATAGCACATTCACTGCTCCGCTCAAGGGATGACATCTTAAGTAATAGAATGTAACTGCCCCAGTTGCTATGTTAGAACTTGAACTTGCAAAACCAAATAAGAGTTGCAGTAATTTAACCATAATATTACCACAGTCAGAATGGATAAATGCAAGCTTTTTAATCTTTCACCAGAAATTGCATATTTTAAACTATGGAGATCATCTATGGCAGGGCATCACAGGGAGATAGAAAATAAGGCTTTTGGTACATTGGCCTTCATCGGTCAGGGGACAGCAGTTGAGATGTTATGTTATTGTAGTACAAGACTCGGTGATGCTGCATTTGGATAATCAGTTTTGGTTACCCTGCTATAGGAAGGATGTCATCATGCTGGAAAGAGTGCAGAGAAGCTCTATGAGGATGTTGCTAGGACTTGAGGGCTTGAGATATAGAGAGGAGGCCTGAGGTATAGAGAGAGGTTAGGCAAGCTAGAACTTAATTCCTTGGAGTGCAGGAGGCTGAGGAGTGATGTTATAGAGGTATACAAATTCATGAGGATAATTGATTGGGTGAATGCACAGTGTTTTACCCAGGATGGGGAATCAAGAACCAGAGGACATATGTTTAAGATGAGAGGGAAAAGATTTAATAAGAACCTGAGGGGAAACCTTTTCACTCAGAGGGTGGTGGGTGTACAGAACAGACTGCCAGAGGAGGTAGTTGTGCCAGGTGCTATAACAACATTTAAAAAACACTTGGGCAGGTACATGGAAAGGAAAAGTTCAGCGGAATATCGGCCAAATGCAGGTAAATGGGTCTAGCTTACATGGGGTATCTTGGTCGGCATGGGCTGAAGGACCTGTTTCCATGCTCCATGAATATGACCCAATCTGGAGGAAAATGTAGAAAATAATGCCTGAGTGTTGACGCAAAGTCAGACTTGATAAAATGGGACGAGCATAGATGGGGCATCTTGGTTGGCATGGGCGAGTTCAGCAGAGAAGACTATTTCTGTGATGTAACGCTCTTTGACACTAATTATTTACAATTACTGCTTTTTACATTTCTCCAAAGTTTAGATATATTTTCTATTACACAGTAACCAGAATTGAACACCATGTTCCTGGTGTGACTGGGGTCACCTCCAGAGCTTGCCCTAATTTCATCTCTAAACATTTCACACAGTATATACAATGTTCCAGGGTCAATGTAGCTAGATTTTATCACTTTGAGAACATAGTCAGGATCTAACTGATCATTTTTTTGCTGTTCACTTCTTTTGAGAGTATCCAGCTTTATCAATTATTTGCGCTTTCCCACTCACCTTTGACAACAGCATTTACAACAGAAAGACCACTCTTTCAGCCCACCTGTCCCTGAATGTATTATACGTATCATTGTAAGGATGTATATAGGATCTAACTGTTACTTATATTTGCTGTTCACAAAGATGTATCAAGTTAAACTATTCTCCTCAAATAAACAGACATTTGGAATTATTTTCTTTACTGATCCATATAATGTGACAGTAAAGAAAATAATTCCAACTTTCTGTTTATTGAATAATTACTTATACTTAAGCGAACTGATAGTGAAACAATTAACCTTTATTTTATATCAGAGTAACTAAGCAGGTTAGGCAACGATTTGAATTGGGACCCTTCCTCAGTCTGAAGAAAGGTCCGACCCAAAATGTCACCTCTCCCTGTCCTCCAAAAATGCTGCCTGACCCACTGAGTTACTCCAGAACTTTATGTTTTGTCGTTGTAAAGCAGTTCCTTGTTTCTCAACCTTTGTTTTATCTTTTTATTTTATTTTTAAATTTTATTTTAGCATTTCATATTTCCATTTTCTTGCTCCGTAACTACACAAAAAGGGCATTTAGGAAGGAAAATTGAGAAATCTAACTTTGAGGAACTAATGAGGGGTGGTATTAAATACATGGTTATCAAGATAAGAGAAGAATTAGAAATGAACGTAAAGGAAACAGCCTATTTCTGCATTTGTCACCAATATTGGCTCAAATTAGTCAATCGTAGCGAGGTTTTGGCTTGGAATTGTGCTCTGTGGTATCAATAGTGCAAGATCACTTTCCTTAATATTTCTTTATGCTCTTCATCAAAGGAATTACAAGAATCAAGGTCAGGCCATCATTAAAATGTATTAGGAAAAAACACGAGGCAAGAATGTTTAATTGTCATATGTACTAACAACGGAACAATTAGATTCTTACACAGCAATATCACAGCATTTATTGTTTTTTCTCTTTCCATGCAATAGAATGTACCTTCTATGTTATCTGCCAAATTAGTTCATGTACATTATCATACTTCAGTAAGTTTACAAAAGCATTCTGTATTTTTATCTATTTGTGATATGCTTGCTTTCCAAATAAAGGCTTGATTGATGCAAAAATTACATTTCATATTGGTCATTTTTTTCTGCTTGTTTCTTTGTCACCTGTCTATCTAGAATTGAAAGTGGCGTCACAGGTAGATAGTGGTAAAAAAGGCGTTGGGCACATTGGCCTTCCTCAGCCAGAATATGGAGTGTAGGTCTCTCCGCAACCTCATGTGTTCCAGCGAAAACAATCTAAGTCTGTCCAACTGCTCCCTGTAGCTATTATCCTCTACTATAGGTATCATCACTTCTCAGGTGCTGCCAGTGTTAATATCTTAGATGTGTAGGAAGGAACTGTAGATGCTGGTTTAAATCGAAGTTAGAAACAAAATGCAGGAGTAAATCAGCAGGACAGGCTGCATATCTGGAGAGAAGGAATGAGTGACGTTTCGGGTCGAGACCCTTCTTCAGACTCAGGGGAAAGGGAGAGGGAGATATGGAAGAGTAAGGTGTGAAAGCGAGACATGAAAAGGGACGAAGGTCAAGGAAAATTTAGAATAGATCATTGTGAGCTAGGGAAAAGTGATAATGAATCATACAAAGATAGAATTTAATCAGGAAGACAGTCAGACTAGTCGGAGAACTAGGATGGGAGAGGGATGGATAGTGAGGGAAAGCAATGGTTACTTGAAGTTAGAGAAGTCAATATTCACACTGCTGGGTTGCAAGCTGCCCAAGCAAAATATGAGGTGCTATTCCTCCAATTTACATTGTGCCTCACTCTGACGTGGAGGAGGCCAGGACAGAAAGGTCAGTATGGGAGGGGGAGTTAAAGTGTTTAATAACCGGGAGATCATGTAAATTTAGGTGGACTGAGCGAAGGTGTTCAGCGAAATGATCGCCAAGCCTGCATTTGGTCTCGCTGACATAAAGGAGTCCACACTTGGAACAGCGGAAAGAGTAGATTATGTTGGAGGAGGTGCAAGTGAACCTCTGCCTCACCTGAAAGGATGTTGGGGTCCTTGGAGGGAGTCGAGGGAGGAGGTATAGGGACAGGTGTTGCATCTCCTGCAGTTGACCCGTTTCAACCCGGAACGACACCCATTCCTTCTATCCAGAGATGCTGCCTGTCCCGCTGAGTTACTCTTGCATATTATGTCTATCTTCGGTATAAATCAGCATCTGCAGTTCCTTCCTACACATATTGAATATAGAAGTTGGGAGGTCATGTTGTATTTATGTAAGACATTGAAGAGGCCACATTTAGAGTATTGGATTCAGTTTTGGGCACCATGTTACAGGATAGATGTTAAGCTGGAAAGGTTGTAGAGAAGATTTACAAGGATGTTGCCAGGACTCTATATTTTGCTATTGCTATATTTAAGAGGGAGTTAGATGTGGCCCTTGTGGCTAAGGGGATCAGAGGGTATGGAGAGAAGGCAGGTACGGGATACTGAGTTGGATGATCAGCCATGATCATATTGAATGGCGGTGCAGGCTCGAAGGGCCGAATGGCCTACTCCTGCACCTAATTTCTATGACTCGAGGTCCTGAGCCTTAGGGAGAGGTTGAGCAGGTTGGGACTCTTCCTTTGGGCACAGGAATATGAAGGGTGATCTTGTAGAGGTGTACAAAATCATGAGAGAAATAGATCGGGTGAATGCACAGAATCTTTGTTCCAGAGGAAGGGAATACGTAAAGTGGGACTCGTATAGATGGAACGGTCGGTGTGGGCAAGTTGGGCCGAAGGGCCTGTTTCTACATAGTCTGACTCTATGACTAATACTTGTGTAACTGAACTCTATCTCTGTCTACATTCCTCCTAACTTGGGAGCACTCAATACAGCCAATGACCCCAAGGTCATCGGAGCCCCACAAATCCTGTTGGGTTTGATTCTGGTCATGTATATGTTATGTCAAGCCTTTCAGTGTTACTGTAGATCGCACCATGTACGGCAAGTCAGCTCATTGGTTTCTCAGATCTGAATTGGGCCCCGACCCGAAATGTCATTTATTCATGTTCTTCAGAGCATGACCCACAGAGTTACTCCAGCACTGCGTTTTTTTTTTTGCAAACCAGCATCTGCAGTCATTTTTATTTACATTTCAGTGCTTTTTAACCTGACCAACAGGGTCGGGGAATCAAAAACATAGAAACATAGAAAATAAGTGCAGGAGTAGGCCATTCGGCCCTACAAGCCTGCACCGCCATTTTATATGATCATGGCTGATCATCCAACTCAGTATCCCTTACCTTCCTTCTCTCCATACCCCCTGATCCCTTTAGCCACAATGGCCACATCTAGCTCCCTCTTAAATATAGCCAATGAACTGGCCTCAACTACCTTCTGTGGCAGAGAATTCCAGAGATTCACCACTCTCTGTGTGAAAAATGTTCACCCAATTTGATTCACCCAATCTATATGTAGATTGAAGTCACCCATTATAACTGTTTTACTTTTGTTGCACGCAAACAAGAGGACATATATTTAAGGAGCAAAAGGCAAAATTTAACATGAACCTGAGGAGCAACTCGTATATTGGAATTTACAAAGTGATAAGTGAGTGATTTGGATGGAATGTTAAATCACAACAGATCCAGGGTAAACTAGCCAATTGGATTCAAAATTGGCTTGAGGGTAGGAGATAGAAGGTGGTGGTTGAGGGTTGATTTTCAGACTGGAGGCCTGTTACAAGCAATATGTCATAAGGATTGGTGCAGGGCCCACAATTGTTTGTTATTAACGAATTGGATGAGAATGCAGGAGGCATGGTTAGTATGTTGGCGAGCTAAGAGGATTATTTTAGATTACAATGATACCTTAATCAACTGGGCCAATGGGCCAAGGAATGGCAGGTGAAGTTTAATTAAAACAAATGCGAGGTGTTGCATTTTGTTAAGACAAACTAGGACAGGAATTACACAGTTCATCATAGGACCTTGGGGAGTGTTGTAGAACAGAGAAGCCTAGCAGTGCAAGTACATACTTCTGTGAATGTGGTGACACAGGTAGACAGGGTGGTGAAGGAGGTGTTTAGGTTACTTGCATTCATCAGTCAGGTTACAGAATGCAGCAATCATGTATTGGTGGTTACACAAAAAGCTGGAGAAATTCAGCGGGTGCAGCAGCATCTAAGGAGCGAAGGAGATAGGCGACGTTTCGGGTCGAGACCCTTCTTCGGGAAGAAGGGTCTCGACTCGAAACGTCGCCTATCTCCTTCGCTCCTTAGATGCTGCTGCACCTGCTGAGTTTCTCCAGCTTTTTGTGTAACCCTCGATTCTCCAGCATCTGCAGTTCCTTCTTCAACAATCATGTATTGGTATTGCTTTAATATTGTCAAATGTAATGAGATACTGTGAAAAACATATGTGCTGTTAAGGAAAATCATACTTTACATGAATACAGCAGGTAGTGCAAAATAAATAAAGAGTGCAAAATATAATGTCATAGCTACCGGCAAAGTGCGGATTTTTAAAAAGTGCATGGCTGCAAAGAGCTAGGGTGAAAGATCGTGAGTTCATCCTAATCAGAGGTTCATTCAAGAATCTGATGATAGCAGTGAAGAGGTTGTTCCTGAATCTGGTGGTACGTGCTTTCAAGCTTTTGTATCTTCTGCCCAACTGTGGAGGGAAGAGGAGAGAATACTGGGGTGTAAATGGTCCTTGCTAATGTTGGCTGCTTTCTTGAAGCAGAATGAAGTGTAGATGGGTAGGGAGAGGGTGGGTTTGTGGAAGGTGCTTTGTGTGATGGATTGGGCTGTGTTCCTGACTCTCCGCAATTTATTGCGATCTTGGGTAGAGGAGTTGTCAAAACAAGTTGTACCCGGATAGATATTTTCTGTGGTGCATCTGTCGGAGTTGGTAAGTGTCGTTGGAGTTGGTTGCATTCAGAGTACTGTGTTCAGTTTTGGTCATCCAACTATAACCAAGATGTCATTAAACTGGGAAGAGTACAAAAAGGTTTTATGAAATTGTTACCAGGTCTGGAGTGTTTGAGTTAAAAGGAGAAGTTGAATATGCTGATTCTTTTTTTTCCCTGGAGTGTAGAAGGGATACTGAGATTAAAGAACAAGAATCGCCACAGGGCAGTGGAGTCTAAAACTGGAGGATTTGAGTTTAAGGTGGGAAGGGAAAGATTTAATAGATCTGAAGGGCAATTGTTTCACACAGAGAATGGTGCAATTGTTTCACACAGAGAATGGAGCAATTACAACAAGTCCATAGATAGGATGCGTTTGGAGGAATATGGGCCAGGTGTGGGAAAGTAGGACTACCTCAATTTGACAACTTAGTCGCCAATGACAAATTAGGGCCTAATTTCATGCTGAAACACTAAACGATTCTCTGACTCTACTAAGTTAGTTAATAATTGCTTCAGCACTCTGGAAGCCGGCTGACACACAGGACACTAGTGTAAGGTGAGGTACATTGAGATACTACCATATTAATCCCTTGACATGTGTGCATCAATGATGGATATCCTTCTGAATTGTGAACTAAGGCAGTCCTGATATATTGGGAGAGCCTGAGGAAAGTAGGAAAGGTGGGCTCAAATCCACAAGTCCTGCTCCAACCACCAAGACTATTCAGGGCAACATACATATTTTCCCAGCTTTCCAAAGAACTATGCACTTGGATATGATAGTTTTCTAAGTCAATATTGATAGAAATCTCTGAATGGTTACAGAAACCATCTATCAAAAAGTAGAGAGTAGTCCTGAGCTACCATCTACCTCACTGGAGACCCTCAGACTATCTTTAATCAGATTTTACAGGGCTTTATATTGCACTAAATGCTATTCCCATTCATCATGAATCTGTACACTGTGGATGGCTCGATCGTAATCATGTATCGTCTTTCCACTGACTGGTTAGCACACAACAAAAGTCTTTCACTGTACCTCGGTACATGTGACAATACACTAAATGAAACTAAACTGACGATTGCTTGCCCTGTTCACTATATCCCTGTTCCAGTGACAACAAATTGCTGAGTGAAATCCCAAATGGGCAAGTGCAATTTTAATAAGTGCTACAATGCACTAAATTGCTGATAACTATAATCTGTGCTCTGTATCTTTCCCATTGCGCTATCTATTGTTCTTGAGTTTGAATTGAGTCAAGAGTGTTTTAATGTCATATGTCCCAGATAGAACAATGACATTCTTACTTGCAGCAGCACAACAGAATATGTAAAAATAGTACACTGTAAACAATATAATAACAAGAGAAAAAAAAGTTCAGTGTGTGTAAATGATCTATATATGATCTATATATATGTGTGTGTATATATATATTTGATCTATATATATATGTGTTTGTGTATACATATATGATATTCAAACACAAGAACTATAGATATATATATATTCTGTACTCTGTATCTTCCCCATTGATTTATCTATTAATCTTGTGTTTGAATATCATATATGTATACACACATATATATATATTATATATATATATATATATATATATATCCTAGACCAAGTGGCACCCGTTTGGGTCCCGTCCCCTCAACGGGGGGGGGGGGGGGGGGGGGGCGACCTGCAGTGTCACACACACACTAACCACCCCCCCACACAAACACTAACCACCCCCCCTTGATATATTAATATTATTCATTCGCTCCTTTTACCCCATTCCCCACCCTATCCGCTCATGCATAGCCCCCAACTCGCAGGCGCGGCTGGAGGGGGGGGGGGGGCGGTAGAGAGAGAGGGCAGAGAGAGAGAGGGCAGAGACAGTACAATTAAGACAATAAATGTAACGACAATGTATTATAAAATGAAGTTCAATCGTACTCTTATCACCCCTAAGTCTTTGAAAATAAATGTTATCTTTAAGAATCAGTACAATTAGTTAAAAAACCATGGTTAAACTTTTAAAATTGTAAAGAAATTAAAAACCGGTAAGTCTTTCAATAAATGTATCCTTGAAGTGCAAAACAATAACGTTAGAAAATAGCGAAGTATTTAAAAACCGCAAAAATGGCGAATTGTAAAAAAACCTTAAGTCTTTGAAAATAAATGTTATCTTTAAGAATGAAGTTCAATCGGACTCTTATCTTTAAAGATGTGGAAGTCGGCATGAAGCATCATTCATCAAAGTGAGAATGACGGTTGGGAATGTTCTGGAAATGCGAGCCGGGGAGCTCAAGGAGCTCAGGAGCGCACGGGAGCGCTCGGGAGTGCTCGGGAGCTCCAGTACAGGGCCCGACTTGCTCGTTCTTTTTGCATCTTTTGAATAACGGGGGGGGGGGGGGGGGGGGGGGGAATGGAGGGGTGGTGGGGGGGTGACATCACTTGCAGCGCGAGGAAGAAGGCATGCAGACCCATTGTGACGTCATCAGCGAAAGGCAGTCATTTTTAAATTCAAAGTTTTGTCATATTTTTGAACATTTTCATTAATAACTCGAGAAATAAAGCATGAAATTTTGAGATGAGGCGATTTTGAACTCCAGGGGAAAAAATGTCACCAGAATATGTAAAAATTGTACCATTACCATGTTGTTTATTCACGAAGAGCTGATTACACACAAACACACACACAATAAAATACACATCCAAGATCAGTTGTATAAGTATAGAGATATAGTGAGAATATATATCTATATTACTAAAAGTCTCATCTTGACCAATTCCTGTTGTTCTGTATATTGATTTTAGAAAAACTGCTGCCACTTACAGCTGTGATATTTGGCCATCTTACTCAGAATCCCCTTCCGCTGCGCAGGACAAGAGGATATTTCCCATTGATGAAAAATAAAAGAGTTATTAGTGTTTAAAAAATGTAGAGATTCTCTCTCCTGAAGGCCACGCCCCTACCGGAGGGACTATAAAACCCTAAAAAAGTGTGGAGGTGCCTCAGTTCTCTGCAAGATGGGGGAGCGAGAGGACGTAATTCTCAGTCTGAACTGTGAATAACACTGAACACATGTCTACTAAACTGTGAGTGGTTTTACTGACCTGTCAGTGCCCCTAATGTGGTTTGAAAATGTAGTTTGAAAATGCTAAAGCTGTGTTGCCTTTGGTTTGAAAGCGCTAAAGCTGTGTTGCCTTTGATTTGAAAGTGCTAAAGCTGTGTTGCCTTTGAAGTGCGAAAGCTGTGTAGCCTCTGGTTTGAAAGTGCTAAGGCTGTGTTGCATTTGGTTTGAAAGTGCTAAAGCTGTGTTGCCTTTGGTTTGAAAGTGCTAAAGCTGTGTTGCCTTTGGTTGAAAGTGAAAGCGGTTGTGAATGTGCTAAAGCTGCGTTGCCTTTGGTTTGAAAGTGCTAAAGCTGCGATGTCTTTGGTTTGAAAGTGCTAAAGCTGCCTTGCCTAATTAAAGCTGCCTTGCCTAATTAAAGCTGCCTTGCCTAATTAAAGTTGCCTTGCCTTCTATCTATCTATATTATTAAAAGTCTCATCTTGACCACTTCCTGTTGTTCTGTATATTGATTTTAGAAAAGACGTTGCCACTTACGGCTGCGATTTTTGGCAATCTTACTCAGAGTCCCCCTACAAGAGGAGTTTTGTCCTACAGGACAAGAGGATTTTTCCCATCGATTAATAATAAAAGCGTTATTAGTGTTTAAATAATGTTGAGATTCTCTCTCCTGAAGGCCATGCCCCTTCAGGAGCAATTATAAAACCCTAAAGTGTGGAGATGCCTCAGTTCTCTGCAAGATGGGGGAGCGAGAGGTTGCAATTCTCAGTCTGAGCTGTGATTAATACTGAGCACATATCTACTAAACAGTGAGTGGTTTTACTGACCTGTCAGTGCCCTTAATGTGGTTTTAAGATGTAGTTTGAAAGTGCTAAAGCTGTGTTGCCTTTGGTTTGAAAGTGCTAAAGCTGTGTAACCTTTGGTTTGAAAGTGCTGAAGCTGCGTTGCCTTTGGTTTAAAAGTGCTAAAGCTGCGTTGTCTTTGGTTTGAAAGTGCTAAAGCTGCCTTGCCTAATTAAAACTGCCTTGCCTAATTAAAGCTGCCTCACCTAATTAAAGTTGCCTTGCCTTCTATATAAAATTAAAAGTTTAATCTTGACCACTTTCTGTTTGCGCTTTATATTGATTTTAGAAAAAACGCTACCACGTACGGCTGTGATTTTTGGCCATCTTACTCAGAGTCCCCCTCCGCACATCAGGTGCCGAGGAAAAATAAAAGAGTTATTAGTGTTTAAGAAATGTTGAGATTCTCTCTCCTGTCAATCACATCATGAAGGCCGCGCCCCTTCTGGTGGGAGGGGGAGGGACTATAAAACCCATAAGTGTGGGCGTGTCTCAGTCTCTGCAAGATGGGGGATGGAGAGGTCACGACTCGCTGTCTTTAGTGGCCTTGCACCCTGCTTGAGATGGTATGAAACTGCACTTGAATTTGGTGGCCTTGCACCCTGCTTGAAATGGAATTTCAAGGAATAGCCATGAGTCAATTGGCAGCCCACCAGCCGTGAGTGAGTGAGCTGGCAGCACAACAGGCTTGAGTGACTGAGCCCAAGAAACCATTCGGCCCACAATGTCCATACTTGCCCTCTGGAAACCAGTTCCTTCAGCGCACAACACCCATACTAGCGCTCCAGAAAGCCCCCCCCACCACACTGGCCACCAATATTTGAATTGATGGAGAGGTGGAATATTGCATTGGGGAAGCAGCCCTCCCATGTGATGCTGGGTCTAGTGTATATATATATATTCTGTACTCTGTACCTTCCTCATTGCTCTATCTATTGTTCTTGAGTTTGAATTGAGTCAAGAGTATTTTATTGTCATAAACAATATAATAACAAGAGAAAAAAAAGTTCAGTGTGTGTGTGTGTATATATATATATATATATATATATATATATATATATATATATACTAGACCAAGGAGGACCTGTTGGGTCCCGTCCCCTCAACATGCGGTTGCAGTGGGGGGCGGCCAGCGGCGTCACACACACACACCTCCCTACCCCTCTCCCCTCTCCCCCCCTCTCCTCCCCCCCCCCCCCTCTCTTCCCCCCCCCTGCCTTCATGCCCAAGGTCCTTCTTCCTTAGTTCTGTTGAATTAAACTTTAACTTCCCAGTCTCCTACTGGTGCCAAATCTGTTAATCAGTGCATATTTTGTTGCATTTGGTCAACAAACAACTGAGGCCTGTTTAGGTTTAAGTTTCAGTTTTGTTTATTACTGGACCAAGTGGGACCCGTTGGGCCCCGTCTCCAACGCCGGGGGGAGGGGGGGCGTCACAAGGGAGGGCTGGTCCCAGAATGCGACGTTGGAGCTCATCCCGGAGACAGGCGCCCCTCGGAGACACTCACCCCCATCACCAGTTCCCCCAACACCACCCGTTCGCCCAACGCAATATACCACCACTCACCCATAAGCCCCAACTGCGCAGGCGCGGCTCTCATCACCCATTCACACTAGTTCTATGTTATCCCACTTTGTCACCCTCTCTTTACACATTAGGGGAAATCTACAGAGGCCAATTACCCAACAAATCCCAGTCTTTGGGATGTGCAAAGAAACTGGAGCACCAGGAGGCAGTCACAGCGAGAACGGCAAATTCCACACCAAGCTCAGGATTGAAGCAGGAAAGGAGAGATAGTATGTTCTGGATTCTGTGGCAGCCGAAACAGGAAAGAGACTGATAGAAATACTAACTACTAATCCCAGGTAAGACTTTATTTAGAAAGGCTCTAGCAAGCTTCAATGCCAGTCTCCACCAGGGTAACAGACTAAAGAAGACAATGATTCCTATCAGTATTGTAACATTTGGTGTATTATTTATGCCATTTGGTGCATTATTATGTAGCCTAGTCCATCACACAGACCAGCCAACCATCTTCTCTCCGCTCCTGTCGGGCAGTGGACACAGAGGTTTGAAAGCGCACCCACCAGACTCAGGAACAGTTTCTTTCCCCCTATTATCAGGCTTCTGAATGGTCCTTCCACAAGCTAGTGTACTGTCCAATTCAACACTACCCCATTGCGTACATTGGACTTTGTCTGTGGAACTGTTGCGCTACAATGATGAGAAGTATATTCTGCTCTCTATATCTTCCCCTTTGCTTTACCACTTGTACGAGTTTGGCTTTATTGTATTTATGTGTAGTATTAAATGATTTGGTTGGATAGCAAGCAAAACAAAGCTTTTCACTGTACCTCTGTTCATGTGATGATAATAAACCTAAATATAATTATTTTACACCAAGAATATTGCTGCGAAAACGAGGATGTGGGCTTGAATCCTGCAACAGCGCCCGTCATTATAAAATAGACTGGCTTAGTTTAAACAGGCCCTTTGGCCCACCGAGTCCATGCCGATCAGCAATCCCCATACACTAGCCCTATCCTACACACTGGGGACAATTTTTACCGAAGCCAATGAACCTACAAACCCACACATCCTAGAAACCGTAACAGCCAGGGAAATCCCACAAGGTCACAGGGATAATATACAAACTCCGTACAGAAGCACCTGTAGTCAGGGTTGAACCCGGGTCTCTGGCGCTGTGAGGCAGAAGCTTTACCAGCGGCACCACTGTGCTGCCACCAAAAGATTTATTCAACAGCTATGTCTCTCATTAAATAGATTTTAGAAATAAGTAATCCATATACTCATGGATGGAAACTTCAACAAAGTGGAAAACCAACTTTATTTCAAAAAGCATAAATGTAGCCAGAGGACAGCAGAGATCATGATATCCCCTTAAATTGTCACTAGGTTGGTTGCAAAGCTATTGTGTTCAATGTCACAGAGATCAATATAAAATGATGCGGCGTTAACTTTTAAGCTGGTGCCTTTAACTGGCATTTAACTTTACAGTTTAGTTTAGTTTAGTTTCGAGATACAGCATGAAAACAGGCTCTTCGGCCCATGAAGTCCATGCCAACCAGCAATCACCCGTTCACACTAGTTCTATCCCATTGCTACAGAGGCCAAATAACCTACAAACCTGCATGTCTTTGGGATTTGGAGGAAACCGGAGCACCTGGAGAAAATCCAAGTGGTCACAGGGAGAACGTGCTAACTCCGTGAAGGCTGCAACCAAGATCAGATTGAACCGGGTCTGCCAACCAATTTCCTATCCATGTCAACACCATAGAAACATAGAAAATAGGTGCAGGAGGAGGCCATTCGGCCCTTTGAGCCAGCACCGCCATTCATTGTGATCATGGCTGATCGTCCGCGATCAATAACCTGTGTCTGCCTTCTTCCCATATCCCTTGACTCCACTAGCCCCATGAGCTCTATCCAACTCTCTCTTAAATCCATCCAGTGATTTGGCCTCCACTGCCCTCTGTGGCAGGGAATTCCATAAATTCAAAACTCTCTGGGTAAAAAAGTTTTTTCTCACGTCAGTCTTAAATGACCTCCCCTTTATTCTAAGACTGTGGTCCCTGGTTCTGGACTCACCCAACATTGGGAACATTTTTCTTGCATCTAGCTTGTCCAGTCCTTTTATAATTTTATATGTTTCTATAAGATACCCCCTCATCCTTCTAAACTCCAGTGAATACAAGCCTAGTCTTTTCAATCTTTCCTCATATGACAGCCCCGCCATCCCAAGGATCAATCTCGTGAACCTACGCTGCACTGCCTCAATCACAAGGATGTCCTTCCTCAAATTAGGAGACCAAAACTGTACACAATACTCCAGATGTGGTCTCACCAGAGCCCTATACAACTGCAGAAGCACCTCTTTATTCCTATACTGAAATCCTCTTGTTATGAAGGCCAACATTCCATTAGCTTTCTTCACTGCCTGTTATACCTGCACACCAACTTTCAGTGACCGGTGTATAAGGACACCCAGGTCTCGCTGTACCTCCCCCTTACCTAAACTAACCCCATTGAGATAATAATCTGCCCCCTTGTTTTGCCGCCAAAGTGGATAACCTCACATTTATCTATATTATCTGGTGCTGTAAAGCAGCAACTCTACCTCTACTGTGAGGAGGATGCTAGGAGGCTGCAAGGTGACTTGGATAGGTTGGGTGAGTGGACAAATGCATGGCAGATGCAGTATAATGTGGATAAATGTGAGGTTATCCACTTTGGTGGCAAGAACAGGAAAGTAAACTATTATCTGAATGGCGGCCGATTAGGAAAAGGGGAGATGCAACGAAACCTGGGTGTCATGGTGCACCAGTCATTGAAAGTAGGCATGCAGGTGCAGCAGGCAGTGAAGAAAGTGAATGGTATGTTAGCATTCATAGCAAAAAGGATTTGAGTATAGGAGCAGGGAGGTTCTACTGCAGTTGTACAGGGTCTTGGTGAGACCACACCTGAAGTATTGCATACAGTTTTGGTCTCCTAATCTGAGGAAAGACATTCTTGCCAGGGAGTACAGAGAAGGTTCACCAGACTGATTCCTGGGATGGCGGGACTTTCATATGAAGGAAGACTGGATAGACTCGGCTTCTACTCGCTGGAATTTAGAAGATTGAGGGGGGATCTTATAGAAACGTACAAAATTCTTAAGGGGTTGGACAGGCTAGATGCAAGAAGATTATTCCTGATGTTGGGGAAATCCAGAACAAGCGGTCACAGTTTAAGGATAAGGGGGAGGTCTTTCAGGACCGAGGTGAAATTTTTTTTTTTTCACACAAAGTGGTGAATCTGTGGAATTCACTGCCACAGAAAGTAGTTGAGCCCAATTCATCGGCTATATTTAAGAGGGAGTTAGATGTAGCCCTTGTGGCTAGAGGGATCAGGGGGTATGGAGAGAAGGTAGGTACAAGATACTGAGTTGAATGATCAGCCATGATCATGTTGAATGGCGGTGCAGGCTCGAGGGGCCGAATGGCCTACTCCTGCACCTATTTTCTATGTTTCTATGTTTCTAATCTGAAATTGGCTCTTCACATTCATATTATCTTCAGGAAGTTGACCTTTGTCCTGTATGACTCTAGATTGCCAGTCCCAAATGCCATAAATCTAGACTTTAGCAGATGACTAATCTCCTGGTTCATCCAGGGCTTCAGGTTGGGGAATATTCAGAATATTTTTGTAGGTGCACAAACACACCCACACAAGTTTGTGAAGTCGGTCACAACAGCGACATATTTATTCCGGTTTGCTGATGAATCTTTGAACATGGTAGCACTGTGGCATAGAAGGTAGTGCTGCTGCCTCACAGCGTCAGAGACCTGGGTTCCATCCTGATCTCGAGTGCTGACTGTGTGCAGTTTGCACATTTTTCCCGTGACCGCGTGGGTTTCCTCCGGATGCTCTGGTTTCCTCCCACATCCTAAAGACATGGAGGTTTGTAGGTTAATTGGCCTCTGTAAATTTCCTTAGGTTTTTAGGGAGTGGATGCGAAAGCGCGATAACCGAGAACTAGTGTGAATGGGTGATTAATGATTGGCATGGACCCTGTGGACTGAGGACCTGTTTCATGCTGTACCTCGACACATAACTATCCTAATAGATAGAACGATGGGCACTTGATCGCCAGATGTTCCGGGTTGGGGAAGAAGACCGCTATCTCCAGCATCATGATTAGTTTATCCAGATGTGCTCACCACTTCCTTTACCGTATGTCACCATCCAATCCATGTATGATGGACTGCTGTGTCTGGAGGTTTGGGGATGAGCAATATCTCTGTGAAACAGAGTACACTGGAGCCCCTCTTGTCCCTCTTTAATCTTCTGTCTTGTTCTCCAGCAAATATACAGTACATTGGCCGGAAGGGTGCAAGGGAGGAGGCTGAGAGGTCGGCACAATGGCGCAGCGGTAGAATTGCTGCCTTACAGCGCCAGAGACCCGGGTTCAATCCTTGCTGTGGGTGCATAAATGGCTGTATGGAGTTTGCACATTCTCCCCGTGACCACGTGGGTTTTCGCCAGGTGCTTCGGTTTTCTCCCGCACTGCAAAGACGTACAGATTTGTAGGATAATTGGCTTCGGTAAAAATTGTAAATTGTCCCTAGTGTGTATGGTGGTGCTGGTGTATGTGGTGATCACTGGTCAGCGCAGACCCAGTGGGCCGAAGGGTCTGTTTCCGCACTGTATCTCTAAAGTCTATATGTCCCATGCCCTGATGGCCAGTCCTACCTGAAGACCTCCCCATCAACCATATTTTCTAGCATATTTAGTTTTAGTTTTCGAGATACTGAGCGAAAACAGGCCCTTTGGCCCACCCAGTCCACACTTACCAGCAATCCCCGTACACTAGCACTATCCTAAACACTAGAGACAATTTACATTTTTTAGCAAAACCAACTAACCTACATGTCTTTGGAGTGTTGGAGGAAACCGGAGCACCCGGAAAAAACCCACGTGGTCACGGGGACAATGTACAAACTCCGTAGACAGCACGCGTAGTCAGGATCGAACCCAGGTCTCTGGTGCTGTAAGGCAGCAACTCTACCGCTGCGCCATTATGAAACCCCCGATCTCCAGTTTTCAATCTAACTCCCACACAGTGAGGTAATAGAAGACCTTTGGTCCACTGAAATAACAATTCTGCAGCCTCGTCTGCTCTGGACTGGAACAATCTCAGTGTTTGTGATAATGCTCTCCAAGCTGCATAAATACACCATCTTGTGTATAGGCCCTTGCATCCTGTGCCCAGGTGAAAACTCAAATCACTCAACCCCCTCTATTTCTTCACCCATTTCATGCCTCCTCTTCAATGCATTGTTGACCAAATGAAGGTAGGAAGTTTTTTGATTGAACTTCAATAGGTGCGAAAAGTAAGACTCAGGAAGTTCCAATTATCCTTGATTTATCTTGGCAACATCCTGAGTTCTCAGCCATCACAAAACAAGGTCAACCAAATAGTTCCTGTGCTATCAAGAAACAGCTACGAGCATTGGTAATCACAAGGGCTAGAGATCTTGATAACTCATGTCTGTAGAACTAGATTGTTCTCTCAAACTTGATGCAGCTAAGCATTTTCAGTGGAGCCACAATAAAGTCAGATGCCTGGCAATTTAGAAATGACCAAATATATCTGCTTACCAAAAGCAGGAACAAAATCAATCATTCTAATTAGATACGGAACAAATGCAGGCAAATGGAATTCACTTGGATGGGGTATCTTGGTCGACAAGGACGAGTTGGGCTGAAGGGCCTGTTTCTGTGCCGGATGACTCAATGACTCAACTTAATGCTCCATTTGTCCATTTTCAATCAACGGTAAAGTGATGAAAGATATAAGGGCAGCACAGTTAGATCCACTGCCTCACAGCACCAGAGTCCTGGGTTTGATCCTGACCTCAGGTGCAGTCTGTATGGAGTTTGTACCTTCTCCCAGTGACTACGTGAGTTTCCTCCGAGTGCTCCCGTTTCCTCCCACATCCTAACAACATGCAGGTATGTAGGTTAAATGGCCTCTGTAATTACCCCTAGTGTGTAGGGAGTAAATAAGATTGTGGGATAACGTGGACCTAGTGTGATCAATGGTTGCCGTGGAGTCGGTGGGCCGAAGGTCCAGTTTTCATGCTGTGTCTTTCAATCAGTCAATTATGCACTGTGTTATTATTGGCAAATATGCAGCAAGCATCTAAGAAAACAATGTTATGTTGGCTTTCATAGCAAGTGGATTTGAGTACAGAATCAAGTAGGTCTCGGTATAATTTTGATGAAAAATTATAATTGAGATTTTGATGAAAAAACATTTGGAGCATTTGATCTCCTTAGCAGAGAAAAAAACATACTTGCTATAGAGGCAATGAATCAGATTGATTATTAGGACGTTGGGCATAAGATAAGATTGACTAGGTTTGCATCATTAGAGCTGAGAACAATGAGAGAGGAACTAGTTGAACTTTACAGAATTCTGATACAACTGGATATGGAGAGGATGTCTTTCTTAGTTGCAATATCTACATAGAACATAGAACAGCACAGCACAGGAACAGGCCCGTTGGTCCACAATGTCCATGCTGAATATGATGTCACGATAAAGTAATCTCCTCTGCCTGCATGTGTCCCATATCCCTGCATTCCCCATAGAAAATTGTCCCTATCTGAAACCATCTTAAACACCATTATTGTATCTGCCTCCACCATGACCCTGGAAGTGTGTTCCATGCACCCACCACCTTGTGTAAAAAGTTACCAAACACATCTGTAAATTTTGCTCCTCTCATCTTAAAGCTATGCCCTCTGGTCTTTGACATTTCCACCCTGGGAGACAGGTTCTGACTTTTTACCCTATCTATACCTCTCATACATACGGTACTTTTTTATCAGGTCTCCCCACAGACTCCGATGCTCCAGAGCAAACAATGCAATATGTGTAGAGCAAGGAGCTACAAGGTAAGAAATGTAATATTAAGAGCTGGAGAAATTTCTTCTCTGAAGAGAGTGGACAACCTGTGGAACTCATTATCACAGAAAGCTGTGGAGACTCTCATCAGAATACTGCCTGGATTAGAGGGTTTCAACTAGGGGGAGAGATTGGATAGAATTGGATTATTTTCTCTGGAACGTCGGAGGTTGAGGAGAGGCTTGATAGAAAGTGTTTAAAATTCTGTAAGTCAGAGATAGGGTAGACAGTCAGAACCTTTTTCCCAGGATGGAAATGTCCAACACTAGAGGGCATTGATATAAGTTGAGAGAAGGAGCATTTGATGGAGATGTGCAGGGGAGATTTTATAGAGAGAGTGGTGGGGGCCTGGGCCCATTGCCAAGCTTGTTGGTGGAAGCAGATACGATTGTGGTATTTAAGAGGATTTTAGATAAGCACGTAGAAATGCAGGGAATAGAAGGATATGGATCATATACAGGCAGATGATATCAGTTTAACGTGCACGGAAGGAACATTGTGAGCCAAAGGGCCTCACCCTGTCAAAATACATGAAGAGAGAGTATGAATATGGCTTAGAGATGAATGATCAGCCTTCATTGTGCTGATCCATTGCCACCAGAGGAAGGATACGATCAATAAAATTTCAGCCAAAGAAAGGTTTGAATGGAATTTTACTGTGGAAAATTTGAGGAAACATTGTTGAAATAATTATCACAATAATACTTAGCAAAAATCCTTTGTGAAGGGTTTTATGATATCATAAGGATGTGAAAATGATATTATTTACACACACAAAATGTTTACTGGCCACCACTTCAGAGGAAGGAAGCAGCCGGGTGACTCGACAGCACACACACACACAGATACACACAGATTACAGATTTCACAAAGAAAATAGTAACACATCATGTTGAAAGTGCAATAGCCCCGTCCCCTCCACGCCAACACAAAGGCACAAGGCTTTTTAACGCGGGCCACACAATGATAACTCGACCGAAAAGTCAATTCCTTCTCTCCAGTTGCCTGCTGACCCGCGTTACTCCACTGAAGATATGAAAATAAAACTTAGCTTGTAAATTAAAACATAAAATCAGGTCGACTTATGGCTGTATTCATTCACCTGGCTATTGTGTCCTCCCTCGTCCACCGTGAAGCGCTGGACAACTCACCGGATTGCATCCCCGGGCGGACACAGACCGGCAAGTTTACATAGACAACTTTAATCAACTGGAGAAGTCTGAAGTAATTTGACCCGCACAGTTATGTCATTGTGTGGTCTCCGGTGTGAATGCATTCCCAATCCCACACTATCCGGGGGGGTATGGAGATGGACAATTCACACCCACCACCCCAGACTTCTTATTGAGACAGAATGTTCTTGAGTTTCTTTATTTCAGGTAAGTCTGAAGAAGGGTCTCGACTCTATTCCTTCTCTCCAGAGATGGCTGCTGGTCTGCTGAGTTACACTCCAGCTATTTTTGTGTCTATCTTTGGTTCAGTCTTTACTCGAGCAAAAGAACAGATTATTAAAGTTCCCACGGTAGACTCACGAGACACTAAACGGGGCCACTACGTTATTACAACGAGTTTAAATGTAATGTGAAAAAATCAAACATGTTTGATTTTTTTCACGAGTTAACAAGTTTCCCGAGTACCTGCCGTTAGCGCCACGAGAGTTGCTCGTGCGATAGTTCCGACGTTGACATCACCACGAGTGACTGGTCAGGGCCATAGCTCGCACAGTCAGGGGTTTTAGGATCAGAGAGAGAAAGTTTAAAGAACACATGGCTATGCAGGGAATAAAGGGATATGGAACACTACAGGCAAAGTAGTCTAGCATTGTGGGCCAAAAGGCCTGTTCCTGTGCTCCACTGTTCTATGTTTAACAGCTAAAATAAAATTCATGTGCATATCCATGAGAATATCTAAAAGTAGCAATGTTACAAAATTTTGAGATTTTAAAAATCAAGTCTGCAATTTATCCCATCAGATATAGCATAAAAAGAAGTTTAATTTGACACCTAATTCGCTTTCATATCTTCAGTACTAAAAAACGTTATGGCCAATTTCATACTTGGAAATTAGCATCTTGTTCCCTTTTGCTTTTCCATTGACTTAACAAAAAAGCTGTGATCGAGGACAGTCAAAAGCCCATAACTTTCTTAAAAATTAAGAGAACTGAAAGAAATTTTCAGTTATTATAGATTTAAGCATTCTGAAGCAAATATGAAACAATCTTACTTGGATGACCTGAAATTAAAGCATATAATTAGTTAGTTACCCAATTGTAGCTAATTACAAAATTCAATTACTAGATCTAAACATCTATCCATTTCTTAAGAAAATATTAACATTTTTAAATAGTCTAAGTGTCCAAATAACATTCACACAAGAATTCACAATATAACATAAGATTTTTAAATCTCATTGTCATGAATTTATAGGCCAAATGGAAGGAGTTTAGTGTTTAATTCCCGTAAATTAATGGCCATTTTAATCATCTTGCGAGTGGGTTTTTGTGGAACGCGATCGATAGGAACGTTGCAGTTGCAGTGAATTTAAACCCCATATCGGCAGGAAAAATACTGCCAATTTGTATGGGGCCTAAATCACCTTTTCGCAACGTAAAATGTGGATTAAGGTCATCCTAAGAAGCACGTTTATATGTAAAATAAACGGCTTTCCTTTACCTGTCCCGTACATGAAATCCATCCCCGTTGTCGGCGTTCACGGCATTAGAAGCTAATTTTTATTTTACTCCAGCGCTGAAATTGTTGGGTAATTAAAAAAAAAAAAATTCACAGATCGGCAGTCGGAACAAATCTTCAGCAAAAGCTCGCACCCCGAGAAAACAAAACTCCGGCAGGCAGGGGAAAACCGCATTTTAACCCCGCCCCCCCTCCCTCAAAGGCGCCAAAGTCGCGCACACGGCTAGTGGCAGAACTGCAGCGCCGCTGAAGGTAAGTCCTACTAAAAGCCTCTTCAACACCACTATCCTACATGATTCCACAGCACCCCTGGCAGCATGTTCCAGGCACCCACCACTCTCTACATAAGAAACATGCCCCGCATATCTTATTTAAACTTTTCCCCTCTTAACCTTAAAATTATGGTCCCTGGTCAATGTTACTATCTCAAAGTTAAGCCACATTTTGGTTCATTGCTAAAGAATGCCAAGAACAAATTGTAGCCCCATTACCAAAATTTCAATCCCCATTTCTTTCCTTAACCACGCAGTACAACTGTTGAAAATAGCTAATTCAAACCTCCTTTGGCAGTCATAGATGAACTACACATTGTGCCATTAAACATTAGGAATTTTTTTGCAATACTCGATAATTGTCTTAGGCTGAGCCAAGTTGCGCCAAAAACAATTGTCTTTTACTTAACCCCCAAATGACCATACAACCTCGTATTATCTGTATATATATATATATTGTCTCTGTTTATTCCTCTCTCACTCAAATATTCCTTTCGCAGCTCACTGAAGATGGCAGCATAAGATAAGATGGTAAAGAAGGTGTATGAAGTAATGATGCAGGTCCATAGCACTTTGTTTAGGCTGTATTTGGAGTATTGCATGCAGTTCTGGTCGCCCCATTATGGGAAAGATGTGGACGTGTTGGAGAGGGTGCGGAGGAGGTTTACCAGAATGCTGCAGGTATTGGAGGCTTCATCGACAGGGACAGGTTGGATAAACCTGGATTGTTTTATCTGGAACATCAGATGTTGAGATGAGACTTAATATAAGTATATGACATGAGAAGCATAGATAGGGGAGACAGCCAGAACCTTTTTTCCCAGGGTGGAAATGTCCAACACTAGAGGACATAATTACAAGGTGAGAGGGGGGATGTTTAATGGAGATGTGCTGGGAAAGTTATTTCACACAGATGGTGGTGGGGGCCTGGAATGTCGGCGTGGTGGTGAAGGCAGTTCTGATGGTGATATTTAATAAGATAGACACATGGAAGTGCAGGGAATAGAGGGATATGTATTATGTACAGGCAGATTAGATCGGTTTAGCCAGGCATCATGTTTGGCGCAGACATTGTGGTCCAAAGTGGCCTTTCTTGTGCTGTGTTGTTCTATGTTCTATGTACTACTGCTGAAACCTCAGTATCAAATCCAGGTTCAAATCCTGGCTATGCAGACCATCAGGCCCTGGGGATTTATCAGCCTTCAGTCCCATCAGTCTACCCAACACCATTTCCTGTCTAATGTGGATTTCCTTCAGTTCCTCCGTCACCCCAGATCATCTGGCCAGAAGGGTCTCGACCCGAAACGTCGCCTATCTCCTTCGCTCCTTAGATGCTGCTGCACCCACTGAGTTTCTCCAGCTTTTTGTGTAACCCTCGATTCTCCAGCATCTGCAGTTCCTTCTTTAACACTTTATCAGGAAGATTGTTTGTGACCTCCTTAGTTCCCGATTTCACTACTCTGGGCAAAAGATTATCTATTCCTTTCATGATTTTGTGCACCTCTATTAGATCTTAACTTTATTATATTCAGCAATTGGAATTTATTGAAAACTACTATTTTTCTTTTATGTGATTGAAAATCTGCGGGTATAAAATCTAAATAAATAATTTTGAATTGAAACCATTTATTCCAGAAATAATGGAGGCATAGTGGCGCAGCAGGTAGAGCTGCTGCCTCACAGCGCCAGAGACCCAGGTTTGACCCTGACCTCTCAGGATAGCCGAGCAGAGGATCCTGGCTATTATGGGTTTGGACACGCTAGAGGCAGGAAACATGTTCCCGATGTTGGGGGAGTCCAGAACCAGGGGCCACAGTTTAAGAATAGGGGGTTAAGCCATTTAGAACGAGGATGAGGAAACACTTTTTCTCACAGAGAGTTGTGAGTCTGAAATTCTCTGCCTCAGAGGGCGGTGAGGGCCGCTTTGCTGGATACTTTCAAGAGAGAGCTAGATAGGGCTCTTAAAGATAGCGGAGTCAGCCATGATCATATTGAATGGCGGTGCAGGTTCGATCAGCCATGATCATATGAATGGCGGTGCAGGCTCGAAGGGCCAAATGGCCTACTCCTATACCTATTTTCTATGTTTCTATGTCAGGGGAGATGTGGAGATGGGGAGAAGGCAGGAAAGTTACTGATTGGGGATGATCAGCCATGATCTCATTGAATGGCGGTGCTGGCTCGAAGTGCCGAATGGCCTACTCCTGCACCTATTGTCTATTGAGAAAACATAGGTTTAAGGTGAGGGGGGAAAGATTTAATGGGAACCTGAGCGGTAACTTTTTTACACAAAGGGTGGTGGGTGTATGGAACGAGCTGCCGGAGGAGATAGGTACTATCACAACGTTTACGAAACATTTAGACTGGTACATGGATATGGTAGGATTCGAGGTATATGGGCCAAAAGCAGGTAGGTGAGACTAGTTTATATAGGCCATGTTGGTTGGCATGGGGAAGATGGGCTGAAGGGCTTGTTTCCAAGCTGTATGACTCTATGACTCTAAGAAATGCAAGAACATAGAACAGTTCGGCACAGGAAGGAGCCCTTTGTCCCACAATGTTTGTGCCGAACATGCCAGGTTAAACTGATCTCCTCGGCCTGAACATGATCCATATCCCTCCATTCTCTGTGTAAGAAAGAACTGCAGATGCTGGTTTAAATCGAAGGTAGACACAAAATGCTGGACTAACTCAGTGGGTCAGGCAGCATCTCTGGAGAAAAGGGATGGGCGACGTTTCGGGTTGAGACCCTTCTTCAGGTTTCTTGTCTCCCTCCATTATTTGGTGGAAGTAGAGAAGCATTCCTTAAAGGAGCAATACCGTAAAAAGGAAACAATTTGCTCAGTTAATTTGTTTTGAAAAATGACGTTGGCTACAACAATTCAGTGATGCATTTCACATTGTTACACTGTGGCAAACAGAGGCAGATTGTCAATCATTCCTTCACAGCAAAAATTTCCCTTCAATTCTTGATATTTTGAAAAACAACAATGTCTCATTTTTTTCTGCTGAATCTGTGTGGAACAAACGTACAATTTCCCAGTATTTTCAACATTTATGTAAGGTTTTTGAGGTGGTACAACAGAGATAAAAAAAAGAAAAAGATAATGAAAGATGGAGTTAAATCTGATGCTCCAGGGCAATGTTTTTTTGTTGGAATAATTACACTACCACAGGAACGGTCTGCACTGAATTGCTTTATAAAATATACTGATGTCATATTAAAATGTCAGACTAGTCTTCTCTGAAGCATTATTTTGCATGAATTAGATGAGAGCAATTTCAGTGCCTTGTATGGATTGAAAATTTTATGTAATAGAGTGAGGCTTTGAAATTCTGTCAACATTATTTAATCTAGCAGGATTTTTTGTTTGCAGGATTTTAAGAGTCTTGTAAGGGGTAACATAAAACAGTATGGCACAAGTACAGGCTCTTCGGACAGCAATGCCTGTGGCAAACATGATGCCATGACCAATTCTTATCTGCCTCAACAACATTCATATCCCTCCATTCTCTGCATATCCATATGCCTATCCAAGAGTCTCTTAAATACCACAATCATATCTGCCTCCACCCCCTGCAGCACATTCCAGGAACTCACCACCCTCTGTGCAAAAAAGTTGCCTGGCACATCTCCTATAGTATTTGATTTTTTGATCCTAGGAAAATGGTTCTGACTGTCTAGCTATCAAACTGCCTCGAATATCCCCTCTGGCAGAATAATCAGCCTTTGTTTATCCAAATTGATATATCTTATCCCTCAGAATACTCTTCAGCAACTTGTGTACCACAGATGATAGGTTCACTGGTCTAGAATTCCTAGGCTTTTCCTTGCAGCCCTTAAATAAAGGCACAATATTAGCCACTGTCCAGTCCTCTGGTACCTCACCCATGTTTAACGATGATTCATATATCTCAGCCAGGGTGCCTGCAATTTCTTCTCTAGCTTCCCACATGGAAACACTTTTTGATCTAATGTCCTGAGCAGCGGAAAACCTTTAAAAGTTTAACTTGACTGATTTTTTTACTCCAGCATGGCTTTAAATCTCTGACTGCTTTGAGCTTAATTTGGCTTTATTAAATTTCAAGGAAGGAAGGACAAGATGTACAATCTTTATCAAGCTCAGAATGTCCTACATGCTTTACACCCAATGTAATATTTTTGAAATGCTTTGTAATGCTTCCCACAGATAGCAGTATGATATTAGATATTGAGTTTCAGTAAGGGAGCTGATGGAGGATTTTGATCCAAAAGGCCAACTACTCCCAACTATTCCTTTCGTCCGTTCTCCCCCCCTCCCCCCACCCCCCCCCCCCCCCCCCCCCCCCCCCCCCCCCCCCCAACCCCTCCGCTCCTTACAGATGCACAGAGTTTCTTCAGTATATTGCACTGTTTCTGTAATGCTAATAGAGGGCTATTGTCCAGGTCATTCAGCGTTGTCGCAGCGGTAGAGCTGCTGCCACAGCGCCAGACACCCGGATTCAATCCTGACCAAGGGTGCAGTCTGTGTGGAGTTTGTACGTTCTCCCTGTGACTGCGTGGGTTTTCTCCGGCTGCTCCAGTTTCCATCCACATTCCAAAGACGTGTGGGTTTGAAGGTTAATTGATTTCTGTAAATTGTCCTTAGGGTGTAGGATGGAACTAGTGTTGGGGTGATCATTGGATGGTGCTAAATTAAACAAAACTAAACCACACCACAGATGCACTGAGTTTTTAGTTTTTAGTTTTAGTTTTTGAGATACAGCATAGAAACGGGCCCTTTGGCCCACCAGCAATCCCCATACACTAGCTCTATCCTATACACGAGGGATAATTTACAATTTATAACTAAGCCAATGAACCAATAAACCTGCACGTGGGAGGAAAACGGAGCACCCGGGGATAACCATGTGGTCACAGGGAGAATGTACAAACACCATACAAACAGCAGCCATAGTCAGGATTGAACCCAGGTCTCTGGCGCTGTAAGGCAGCAACTTTACTGCTGTGCCACCATGTTGCCCGTGTTCCTTCAGTACATTGTTTGTTGAGTTTCACTAATGCTGAATGAGAGCTACGTATTATCATCTAATCTGCAGGACGCACCCTTGACAATGCAGCACTCAGTCAGTACTATCAACTCCGGTAAGATTTCAACTCACAATTTTGAACTCAGGGGTTAAGAGTCACAGACTCTCACAGCCAGGAAACTGGTCCTTATCTTGGTACAGATAATCTCTAACTCCTTATTTGTCCATTAAAGGCAGCCTGGGATGACGCAACTAAAGAAAAAGGTTTTTAAAAGCTCTGTGAGTTCTGACTAGAATTGGAAGTTAGCAATTTTGTTTGCCAAATGTGAGAACGGAAGCAAAGAGCAACCAAACATCGTTTGTTTGCTGTACAGCTGGAGATGGCTTGTCGCAAGAGCTTGATTTATTTTTTTCTTGTGGGTTTGTTACAATTGACAATGATATCTGGTCAAACTCTTAAAGAGCAAGAATACAAGGCATCCTGGACAGAAGAAAAGGTAGGGACAAAGATTTCACTATGAAGCAACTACATTGGTAGAGATTTTAAGGTAGAGCAGATTTTTTTGGCTTTAGAATGGTGCTGCCATTAGGTCATGAATCACAGTATAACTAATGCTGTGGTTAGGAAATAGAATCATACAGCATGGAAACAGGCCCTTCAGCCGAACCTTTCAATGCCGAGATGATTGATTTATTGAAAACAGGTCCTTCGGCACATCGAGTCCATGCCGACGGTACACAAAAGTGCTGGAGAAACTCAGCGGGTGCAGCAGCATCTATGGAGCGAAGGAAATAGGCAACGTTTCGGGCCGAAACCAAGTCCATGCCAACTATCGATCACCCGTTTCAACATCCCATTTTTGCTTCCACTCCCTATACACTCGGGGTAATTTCCAATGCCAATTAACCTACAAACCCACAGGTCTTTGGTATATGGGAAGAAACTAGAGTACCCAGAGGAAACCCACTGAGTCTCAGGGAGAATGTGAAAAACCCATACAGATAGTAACTGAGGTCGGGATCGAATCCAGGTCCCTGGCACTTTGAGACAGCAGCTCTATCAGCTGGATGAAGGTTTGCAGTATTCAAGATGGCTTATTTTCCTTTTGATTGTCTGTCAATACAAGCAGAAGCAAATGAATGCAATGTCCCAATGTGAAAGTAAATGTGGGTGTGACAGCAAACTTTTGGCCATTTGAACACAGCAGGCCAAGCAATCAGTCAGGTAACATGTTGTGTTCAGAGAGAATAAGAGTATTAAACTTTCTGCAGAACACAATACTGTCGCAGAATACTGAATATGTATTTATTCAGACAAACGGTAGTGTAAAAATGGGGCAAGGGGATTGAGCTAAGATATTGCAGGGAAATTTCACACTATTGAAGTGATGTAATAATCACCTGCAGCAACCCTCTCCCATTGTCTGTCTAGTACCGCGGTCGATTATTTATTTGGGTATTAAAAGATTAACTTGAACAGCCCTGTCAATATACAAAAGAAACAGTAGGACAATTTTTTATTTAGTTTTTTAGAGGCATGGTGTGTAAATAGGCCCTTTGGCACACCAACCCCGTGCCGACCAGCAATCACCCGAACACTTGTTCAATCCGAGTCACGAGGGACATTTTACAGAAGCCAATTAACCTACAAACCTGCACGCCTTTGGAATGTGGGGGGAAACTGGAGCACCTAAAGAAAACCCACGTGGGACAGGGAGAACGTACAAACTCCATACAGACAGCACGCGAGGTCAGAATCAAACCCAGGTCTCTGGCGCTGCAAGGCAGCAACTCTACCGCGAAGCCACTGCGAGAGACAGAGGCTCAGCCCATACCTACACACCAAATACAAAGCTTTATTCAAGAATGATTACCAGCATTTCCCTAAATGAATAATATCATAAAAAGTTTAGGAAGTCAGATTTACCCTGGAATGAAATAAATCCCTGATTTAGCCTTTGCCACCCTCCCACCATCTATTGACTCCTCCACCGACAACCGCCTGCATCTGCCTGATTGGGAGAGATCAAAGTGCCAGTGAGGAAGGGCTGGGAGAAGGCAGCAGGAGTGCAATCATTATGGAAGATATGAGAAAAAAAACCCAACCCTGAGAAAGGTTCACATTGAATTTTCCAATTTTAGATAACTAACCCCTCCCCCACTCCTTTTTCCCCTCCTCACTTTGTGTCCCACCTGGACTCCCACCCATTTCTCCCCTCCCCCTTCCAGCTACATTCCTTCCTCCGGCTTCACAATTCGCACCTCCTCTGTCACATGCCTCCTGTCTTTTCATTTCTGACATTTGTCCAACCATTTGCCTGTCAAATCCCTCCCTCACCTGTATCCATCTATCTCTCGCCAGGCTTTGTGTGGCCCCTCCTCTCTCCCAGCATTCTTCACCCACTCTCGCCCACACCCTATCACAATCATCTGCAGAAAGGTCCTGACCTGAAACATCACATCTCCGTTCTCCAGGGATACTGCATGACCCGCAGAGTTACTATAGCATTTTCTTCAGAGAAATATTAATTGTGGCTTCAGACTTCCCGGAGATAGTCCAGATGGGATCAAGTCCATTAACTAACAGAGAATTACTAACAAAATTCACATTACATAATGGGAGACCTTGAATAGGTCTTAGACATGTCTCTTCCACCCCCCCTGCGCCCCACCCCACATGACCTACTTCAAGGAATTCATGGGCCTCATTTGCCATTTTGAATGTTTGCCCAAGTAACATAAGTCATGTTTTCTATTAATATCTGGAAGTGAATCGCATTCAGAACAAAATCAATTGAATTTGGAATCTTGGATAAAAAACAGAAAATGTTGGAAAAGCTTAACAAGTCAGGCAGCATCTATGGAACAAGAAACAATTAATGTTTTAGGTCAAAATTTTTTGTCAGAATTTAGAAAGAGAGAAAACAAATAGGGCGGCACAGTGGCACAGCGGTAGAGTCGCTGCCTTACAGCGCCAGACACCCGGGTTTGGTCCTGACTACAGGTACTGTCTGTATGGAGTTTGTATGTTGTACCCTTGACAGCGTGGGTTTTCCCTGGTTGTTCCGATTTTTCTTCCCACACTGCAAAAACGTGCAGGTTTGTAGGTTAATTTGACCGGTAAAAATTGTCTCTTGTGTGTAGGATAGTGCTAATGTACTAGGATCGCTAGTCAGTGCGGACTCGGTGGGCCGAAGGGCTGGTTTCCACACTGTATCTCTAAACTAAAAGAAGGTGGAGAGGATGGAGAGAGAGGGATAGCAAGGGCTATTTGAAGTCTTTTGGAAGATTTCTGGCATTTGCTCACAGTTAGCCTGTGGTGCTTATACATCTTCAAAGGCAATTATCTTTATTCCATAAGCTCTGTCAAGCATTGGAAATGTTTTTATGTCTCTTCAGATTGGTACAGGGTATAGAGATATCATAAATGAACATACAAATATATCCTATTATAAATGAACTAAAAGAATGGATATGTCATACTGTTTGAATAGTATATTTTTCTAACATATCTTTATCTTTTTTTTGTGTGACTTCAAATCATCAGCTGAACCATGAGGCCAAGATCATGACAGTCTCTGCTATCAAAAACATTGCGGCACTGACTAACATTTCTTTGATGTGGCAGCAATATCTGAGACCAATGCTTAGGGAGAGATATCCAGGGTCTGCTGGAATTACTGCCGTGCGTCAGGTGAGTGTAAAACACAATGAATTTTGCTGTTGAAATTAAATAACATGCTTAAAATCACGAGGTGAGGGCAGCACCTGTAGTTCCTTATGAATGAATCTTGCGTAATTGCGAAGATGGAAGACTGAGCCAATCAAGACAATTAAAATGTTAAGAAAATTCAATATAAAAATTCAATAAAGATCAAAACAAATCATTGCAGTCATTTATGAAATATTTCAACTAAATAGAAATAGAAAAAAATGAAAGCCCTCATATGGCCATTTACACAAAGTGCTAGGTGCCTGGAATGTGCTGCGGAAACAGGTCTGATAGCAAAGTTTAAGAAGTATTAAGATAGAGACATGAACAGGCAGGGAATTGAGAGATAAAGACCACGTGGAGGCTGATGTGTAGTTTAAATAGATACAGATATCACGTGCCAAAGACACAGTTCCTGTGTTTTAGACTTGAGAGATACAGTGCGGCAACAGGCCCTTCTGCCCGCAGAGTTTGCATGGCCCAGCATTCACCCCGTCCGAGCATTAGCACTATCCTACACACAAGGGACAATTTTGCGGAAGCCAATTAACCTACAAAACTCTACATCTTTGGCGTGTGGGAGGCAACCAGAGCACCCAGAGAAAATGCTCTGCTATCCTGTGCTATGTTCTAAATTTAAAAATAATTGTTCCTTTTGAACAACGAATATTTCAAAGCATCTACTCATCATAACCAAAGGTATAAATCCCTTTACTGTCATTTACTCAATTATAATTTATAATTTACTCAATTATAATTTATAATGATAAATTATAATTTATAATTTAAAAATAAACTATAATTTACTGTTATAGTTGATATGAACATGAAAAATAGTTCATTTGGCCCATATCCCTCAAAAGCTTTTCTATCTATGCACTCCAACTCTCTTTTAAATGCTGTTATTGTATCTGCCTCAACTACCGCCTCTGACACCATGTTCCAGATACTGGCCACCTTTTGTGTGAATGAGTTAAAGGTTAAAGGTTGATAAATTATAACCGTACTTTTGGTGAAAAATCATTGACCTGGATCAATGAACTGAATTTGATAAGAGAACTCGAGGTAAAGGAGCCATTAGGAGGTAGTGACCATAATATGATAAGTTTAATCTACAATTTGAGAAGGAGAAGGGTAAATCTCTTCGGTGTCAGTATTACAGTTGAACAAAGGGGACTATGGAGCCATGAGGGAGGAGCTGGCCAAAGTTGACTGGAAAGATACCCAAGCAGGGATGACAGTGGAATAACAATAGAATAGAATAGAATGCCATTTATTGTCATTCAAACAGACATGGTTCGAACAAAATTTTGTTCCTGCAGTCATAACACCAAAAACAACAAGACACACAATTAACACAATTTACATAAACATCCATCACAGTGAATCTTGAAACACCTCCTCACTGTGATGTAAGGCAAAAGTCTTATCTCTTCCCTGTTCTTTATTCTTCTCCTGTGGTCAAAGAGTCCAATTGCTGCGTCAAGGCAACCGGGGCTCCCGATGTTAAAGCCCCCGGCGGGCGATGGTAAGTCCCGCGGCCGTTAACGCTGCGCCGGGCGATGTAAGGCCCTGCTCCGGGTCTTGAAGTTAGAGCCCCCGGCGGGGGATGGTAAGTCCTGCGACCGTTAAAGCTGCGCCGGGTGATGTAAGGCCCTGCTCCGGGTTGTTTTAACCCCACGATTCGGGCAGGAGAAGTTGCCGCTGTTAGAGCTCCGAAAAGCGGTCTCCCACCAGAGACCTGCGAGCTCCCGATGTTACCGTCCACAGGGACAGCAGCCGGAGCCTCCGAAGCTCCGAGGTCGGGTCGCAGCCGCGCGCCACCACAGCTCTCCACGCTTCGAAGTTGGCCAGATCCGCGATGGTGAGTCCGCAGGCTCCACGAATGGAGCCCTCAGGTTGGTTCCGGTTGGAGGCCGCCGGCTCCACGATGTTAGGCCCAACGACAACGGAGACCCGACAGGGAAAAGGTTGGGTCCCCGTACAGGGAAGAGATTAAAACGTTCCCCCCACCCCCACACCCTCCCACATATACACATCTAAAAAATAAAACCAAAAACATACACCTAACGGGACAAAAAGAAAGAAAAGAAGGACGGACTGCAGTCGAGCTGCTGCCACAAGGCACCGCCACACCAAAAATGGCAGGTATTTCTGGGAATAATATAGAAGGTTCATATAGATCAGTTCCTTCCAAAGAGGAAGAAAGATGCCAAGGGGAATGAGGGGTGACCGTGGCTGACAAGGGACAGTTTAACAAATTAAAGAGAAGTATAACATAGCAAAGATGAGCGGGAAGCCAGAGGATTGGGTAACTTTTAAAGAGCAACAGAAGATAACTAAAAAGGCAATACGGGGAGAAAAGATGAGGTACAAAGGTAAGCTAGCCAAGAATATAAAGCAGGATAGTAAAAGCTTCTTTAGGTATGTGAAGAGGAAAAAAATAGTTAAGACCAAAATTGGACCCATGAAGACTGAAAAGGGCGAATTTATTATGGGGAACAAGGAAATGGCAGACAAGTTGAACAAGTATTTTGGATCCGTCTTCACTAAGGAGGACACAAACAATTTCCCTGATGTACCAGTGGTAAGAGAATCTGGGGTGACGGAGGAACTGAAGGAAATGCACATTAGGCAGGAAATGGTGTTGGGTAGACTGATAGGACTGAAGGCTGATAAATCCCCAGGGCCTGATGGTCTGCATCCCAGGGTATTTAAGGAGGTGGCTCTGGAAATCGTGGACACATTGGTGATCATTTTCCAATGTTCTATAGATTTAGGATCAGTTCCTGTGGATTGGAGGGTAGCTAATGTTATCCCACTTTTTAAGAAAGGCGGGAGAGAGAAAACAGCGAATTATAGACCAGTTGGCCTGCTATCTGTGGTGGGGAAGATGCTGGAGTCAATAATAAAAGATGACATAGCGGCACATTTGGATAGCAGTAGCAGGATCGGTCCGAGTCAGCATGGATTTACGAAGAGGAAATCATGCTTGACAAATCGTCTGGGATTTTTTGAGGATGTAACGAGGAAAGTGGACAAGGGAGAGCCAGTGGATGTAGTGTACCTGGACTTTTAGAAAGCATTTGATAAGGTCCCACATTGGAGATTAGTGGGCAAAATTAGGGCACATGGTATTGGGGTAGAGTGCTGACATAGATAGAAAATTGGTTGGCAGACAGGAAACAAAGAGTAGGGATTAACGGGTCCCTTTCAGAATGGCAGGCAGTGACTAGTGGGGTACCGCAAGGTTCGGTGCTGGGACCGCAGCTATTTACAATATACATTAATGAAGGGATTAAAAGCAAATTTGCGGCTGACACAAAGCTGGGTGGCAGTGTGAACTGTGAAGAGGATTCTATGAGGATGCAGGGTGACTTGGACAGGTTGGGTGAGTGGGCAGATGCATGGCAGAAGCAGTTTAATGTGGATAAATGTGAGGTTATCCACTTTGGTGGCAAAACCAGGAAGGCAGATTATTATCTAAATGGTGTCAAGTTGGGAAAAGGGGAAGTACAACGGGATCTGGGGGTCCTTGTTCATCAGTCAATGAAAGTAAGCGTGCAGGTTCAGCAAGCAGTGAAGAAAGCTAATGGCATGTTGGCCTTCATAACAAGAGAAGTTGAGATTAGGAGCAAAGAGGTCCTTCTGCAGTTGTACAGGGCCCTAGTGAGACCATACATGGAGTATTGTGTGCAGTTTTGGTCTCCAAATTTGAGGAAGGACGTGCTTGCTATTGAGGGAATGCAGCATAGGTTCACCAGGTTAATTCCTGGGATGGCGGGACTGTCATATGTTGATAGAATGGAGCGGCTTGGCTTGTATACTCTGGAATTTAGAAGGATGAGAGGGGATCTTATTGAAACATAAGATTATTAAGGGGTTGGACATGTTAGAGGCAGGAAACATGTTCCCGATGTTGGGGGAGTCCAGAACCAGGGGCCACAGTTTAAGAATAAGGGGTAAGCCATTTAGAACGGAGATGAGGAAAAACCTTTTCACACAGAGAGTTGTGAGTGGAATTCTCTGTCTCTGAAGGCGGTGCAGACCGGTTCTCTGGATGCTTTCAAGAGAGAGTTAGATAGAGCTCTTAAAGATAGCGGAGTCAGGGGATATGTGGAGTAGGCAGGATCGGGGTACTGATTGTGGATGATCAGCCATGATCACATTGAATGGCGGTGCTGGCTCGAAGGGCCGAATGGCCTATTCCTGCACCTATTGTCTATTATTTATTATTCTTTTTGCAGGCTTTCAACCTATTTTCTTGCATTTTCTATTTTTATTTCAAATTTCCAGCTTCAGCAGTGTTTGTTATTTGAAGAATAAAATAAAAGGATTATTAAAGAAATGAACTGAATGGAAAGGAGTGGCATGAATTAATTGAAATGTTTTGCGTAATCTGGCAAATCTCATACCAGTTTCCCTAGCTGTAAAGCTAACATAGGATCCTCCTTACTCATCTATTTTTTTAAAATCTAGCATTAATTAAGTTTTATTAAATTATTTTCTCTCCATAGCACATCAAAGATTGTTTAGATGAATTCCAAGCTGGCTGGACAACTGTAGAGGACACTTTCCAAGAATCAATACCTTATGGAACGATTACATTTTCAAATATTATCAGTACCCTCAATACCACAGCCAAGCGAAGGTTGGTGCTGGCCTGTCACCACGATTCAAAATACTTCAACAAGTGGTGGTATAACAGAGTCTACACTGGTGCCACAGACTCTGCCGTGCCCTGTTCCATGTTGCTGGAACTGGCTCGTGCATTGGACTATTTGCTATTTAAGATGAAGGTATGACTTAACAGATGGTAAATCAAAGGACGAGATCATTAACATTTAAATATCACATGCATTTCTGTGTCCCAGAATGTTAACTGAACCAGTCACATATTGGTTCAAGAATTGGTTCCAGCCACATAGTGGGCTACATTCACAACTCAAGAAATTGTTTTGAGTTGTGGACGTAGCCCAGACCATCACGCAAATGAATCTCCCTTCCATTGACTCCATCTACATTTCACACTGCCTCGGCAAGGCCACCAGCATAATCAAGGATCACGCACCCCGGACACTCCCTCTTTTCCCCTTTCCCACCAGACAAGAGGTACAGAAGTTTGAAAAAGCATACCTCCAGATTCAGGAACAGTTTCTTCCCAAAGATAGACACAAAGTGCTGGAGTAACTCAGCAGGTCAGGCAACATCTCTGCAGGAAAAGGGCAGGTGACAAACAAGACAAATGTGCAAATAAATTATTTACATTATTATCAGAGTTCAATGTCTCACTATCTACATCTGGGAGAATCACTGTTTCTTCTATTTCAGAAGTACTGTTTCAGAAGTACTGTTTCAATTACTGTTTCTCCCCTCCCCCACCCCTTCCACCTATATTCCCTCACAATCCACAACTCTTAATCGTTTTGTCTCATTCCTTTTATCTTTTAAACTCTGGTCACCGTCCAATAGACCTATAAATCCCCCCCCTCCCCATCACCTGTATCAACCTATCCCCTGCCATGCTTTCACCTGGCTCTTCCAGCTTTCTTCCTCCACCCCCCTACAATCAATCTGAAGAAGGGTTATCAATCTGAAGAAGCGTGCTACAGAAATGCTGCCTGATCGGCTGAGTTACTTCAGAACTCTGTATATTTTTCTGTAACCAGCATCTGCAGTTCCTTGTTTCTACAGAAGCACTGTTTATCAGGAACTCATCTTATGCAGTTACATAATGTCTTTGGCTACTAGACAAGGTCAGAATTTGGTTATTCAGTGGTGGTTCTATACTTATATTTGAATTATTTTGCTGGATTAGAATACTCCGGGAAGACCAGACCTTACCTTGCAGCTCATTTTTTTTGATGGACAAGAGGCACTGGAATATTGGTCTGAGAACGACTCACTGTATGGTTCTCGACATTTGGCAAATAAGATGGAGAAGATTGCACACCCACCTGGTTCAACAAAAACCAACCAACTGCATGCAATTGTAAGTATTATCCACATTTGATGCAGGGAGAGTGTGAGATGCAATTGTCAACACAATAGCCAAAAGATATTTCAATAGAAAGTTCAAAAAGATCAATGCTTACAATCATTGATGACAGAGGAGTTCTTAAACAACAAGTAAATCTATTCTCTACGCATCTTATCTATGTGAAGTTAGACTAGGTGTATCAGTGTATCCAGAAACTGATTGCAGAAAACTAAAATGTTACTCTAAAAAAAGATACAAAGTGCTGAAGCACCTCAGCGGGTCAGGCAGCATCTCTGGAGAACATGGACAGGTGAGGTTTCGGGTTGGGATCCTTCTTTGGATTGATTGTTGTAGAGGGAGAAAACTGGAAGAGAGGTGGTGGTGGGACAGAGCCTGGCTATATTAAGGGCCTGTCCCACTATGGCGACCTTATTTGTGAGTTTAGGAGAGTTTGCGCTCGCCACAAGCTGGCAGCATGGTCGACACGTGGTCGTAGGTAGTCACTGGTAAGTCTCCTTCATGGTCGAGAGGAGTTCCTGCATAGGGGTTACTACTCGCGGCCTCAGTTTGGTCGAGAACAATTTTCTGCGAGTAAAAATTGGTCGGCATGGAGAAAATCAATACTTTTTTACTCGTAGGTTTAGTCAAAGTAGGTAGTAGTAGGTCTGCATGTTATCGTAGGTAATTGAAGGTAATCCAAGGTAATCAAAGGTAATTCAAGGTATTCAAAGGTATTCGAAGGTAGTCGTAGATAGTGATAGATAGTCGTAGATAGTGTTAGATAAGCTGGTCGAAGCTAGTCTTCAACACAGTCGAAGATCAAAGGAGGTCGAAGGAGGTCTTCTACACAGTTGAAGGAGGTCTTCTACATTTTCGTAGGAGGTTTTCTATATAGTTGAAAGAGGTCGTAGGAGGTGTTCTACTTAGTCGAAGGATGCCAAATTTTCGGCAATACAACAGGACCATGACATTCTCCTAAACTCACCATGGACAGGCCCTTCACTCTGTCGGTTTATTGAGGATGTTTATTGATCCAATCAATCCAATGAAATGTTGAACTGAGACCATCTGTTTTCTTTGATAAAGAAAATCCTATAGCATTATTCTTGTTTAAAAAGTAAGGAACCAACCAAAGTATATTGATCA
This sequence comes from Okamejei kenojei, assembly GCA_035221665.1. Classification (NCBI taxonomy): domain Eukaryota; kingdom Metazoa; phylum Chordata; class Chondrichthyes; order Rajiformes; family Rajidae; genus Okamejei; species Okamejei kenojei. The sequence continues at coordinate 51,339,408 of CM069138.1, forward strand.
ATATTTATACCATTACTAAATTTGGTTACTTTCTATTACCATTGGGGCTAGCTGTGCATAAAATGATCACTGCTTCTTTTGTTACAACAGTGAAGAACACATCAAAAGTAATTCATTATTGTAAAGTTATTTTAGGTGTCGAGACAGAGATGTGGTGACATACTTTTACACACACAAAGTCAATGTGTGTAACCCATGCCACTGTGAGGTCAGCAAGCCTGGTTGTAACATCAAACTATCTACTTATTAGCGGTGAGTTCAGAGGTCTAGTTATAACCAAACCAGATTAGAATATCAATTTAATATTTAGGTAGTTTTGGAGTGCATGACTAATGGCTAGATGTGTTTGGAGTTGATTAATTGATCAATTAACAATAGCACCGCATTGGATTTCTCATATTACTATTAATGTGAGATTGATGTTTTATTTATGCTGGTGTTAGATTAAAATGTCTGTTTTAACAATAACATGAAGTAGCAGTGACTGTTTAATAGCAGTGTGAGATTAAGCTATATTTGTTGCTATTTTTACTATTTGGTTGCCTGACTTGCGTGACAAATTTGCAGTTGATACTGTTGTATGTTAGATCAGTATTAGTATTCTGGACCATGGTCATTAGTAGAGCCAGGATGTTTAGGCGCTAAAAAACTGAAATAGGCAGGAAAAAAGGCATAATAAAATTACAAAAAAGGCACAAAAAAGGCATTTATTGACAAAAAAGCATAAAAAGGCACGTATTTCCAACACCAAAATATGGTTAAAAATGATAATATAAAGGTATTCTACATTAAATTACCAAAGTTGCCTGGTTGCACATAATTACTAGCCTTTTTTTTCAAATTATCTGGTGTTAAACTATGCCGTCTGTCAGACAGAATATGCTTCAGTTGTGAAAAACTTATTTTTACCTCTGCTGATGTCACTGGTGCATACCCAAAACAAGCTATCGACTCTATTCATATCGATATCTTGTGCATTACAACTACCTTTGAGAACTTTAGCTATGTTTTGTATTTCTTCAAGATCTTTGTTAGCTAAAATCATTCCCTCACATTTTCCTTTACATACATCGCCAGGAATTTTACGGATATCGTCAGTTACTTTGTTGAAAAGTTATTCACTAATGTTTTGCCACATTTCTCAAGGGAAGTGATAGCTTGTGGGAAGTTTGCAAAATTGGAAGCAATAAACACAAGATCGTGGTGGAGGGACTTTTTCTGCATGATTTCACTGACGATCCTGACTGCAGCAGATTCTTCTTCTTCAAAACAATTGATGATTTATTTTATCTTTTCAAAATTTGCAGCATAGTAGAGTACAGCAGAGAGCCATGTATCCCACCTAGTCAAAACGGGCTAAGGAGGGAGTGGAATCTTGGGTGCCATTTCCCTGAACAACTGCACACGTGCCGGTGCTTTGAGGAAGATTTTCTTGACATTGGAAACTAGGCGATTGACATTTGGAAACAAGCTACGTACGTGCTTGACAATTCTATGAAGTCCTTGAGCTAAGCATGTCAAATGCAACATTTTGGGGAATAAAACCTTAAGAGCACGAGCAGCTTTTTTCATGTAAGGAGCTGCATCAGTCACAAACAGAAGAACATTCTCATGTTTTATACCTTCTGGCCAAAGTACAGCAAGTGAAGATGTAAACAACAGAGCAATAGTTGAGCTGCTTGACTTCTCCAATACTTCCGATGTCAACAATAACTCCTTTGATGGCTGACCTGCCTCCAGTGAACCGATGACCACATTGGCAACATATCTCCCCACAGCATCGGTTGTCTTGCCTATTGGGATTCATATTTTGTTGCATGCAACTTCATCTCTAATTTTCTGCACAACAATATTGAAGTTGTTGTCAACATAATTTTTCCGTAATGATTACTCGCTCGGTATATGTTCCTCTGTGTATTTCTCTAAAAAACCTCTGAGAGATTTGTTTTCCAATTTCCACAGCAGAATTCCAGCATCAATGAATGCCTTGCACAGATCACTCGAAAACTCAGATTTGTGACTGGAGCCAGCAGTAAATGTAGTGATGCTTGGGTATTTCGCTTGGGTAGTCTACACCCCCACGGTATCAACATTGACTTTTCTAATTTTAGATTGCCCTTGTTTTCTCCCTCCTCCCCCTTACCTTTCCCAGCTCTCCTTCTAGTCCTACTGTCCCCGCCTCTTCCTTTCCTTTTTCCCGCCCCCCCCCCACATCAGTCTGAAGAAGGGTCTCGACCAGAAACGTCGCCTATTCCTTCACTCCATAGATGATGCCTCACCCGCTGAGGTTCTGCAGCATTTTTTGTCTACCTTCAATTTTTCCAGCATCTGCAGTTCTTTCTTAAATATATCTTGGAGAAGGCTGAACCAGCGGGCAGCGGCACGAACGAATGAACGACCGACGGTGGCGCCCCGGGTTTTGCCCCGGTGGTGGAAATTTTCTTGTAAATTATGCTATGTCAACACATTAATAATAACTTATTAATATTAATGTGTTAACATAGAAAACGTAATTGTAATCACGATACAATTTGAGAAAATAGCACGACCTTTTAGCAAAACGGCAAAAAAAAGCTGATTTCGGCACTCGATCGTGAAAAAGGCATTATCTACGTCAAATCATCAAAAAAGGCATGAAAAGGCACATGGCATTTATAGCAAAATCCTGGCTCTGGTCATTAGCTTCAGGCAGATCTTATTGTAAGGAATGATCAGATTAAAAAATGCTGCATATTTAACCTGGATAACTGTGGTGTTACACAACCTGGCAATACAAATACTTAACGAATGTACAAATTGAAAGGAAAGGCAGTAAGAAGGTGGAAAAATAATTGTCTGTGTATTCTAGTACATGAGTCATTGAGCTTAAAAGAAACCTGATTTATTTTGACCTTGTACAGACTTTATCAGGTTTCACTTTCAAAACTGTGTTGACTTTTGTGCTGACGCTTGATCAAATTGCGGTTTGGCAATGGTGCAAATGTCTAATTCCCATTATAACGTGACTTGATTTTTGGATTGGTCACACTTTGGAGTATATAATTAAAGGTTATCCTAAGTTTATCTTATCTAACTGATGAAAGGAATTCATGGTGCTCCATGAAGAGTTTGTTCCAATTCCAGGAACCACAATCAGTCTGAAGAAAGATCCCGACCCGGAAAGTCACCTATTCATGTTCTCCAGAGATGCTGCCTGTGGAGTTCGCATGTTCTCCCTGTGACCATATGGGTTTCCTCTGTGTGCTCTGGTTTCCTCCCACAATCCAAAGATATACAGGTTTGTAGGATAGTTGGCTTCTGTGAATTGGCCACAGTGTGTAGGGAGTGTATGCAAAACTGGGAAAACATTGAACTCATGAGAATGGGTGATCGATGGTTGGTGTGGTCTTTCTGGCCCGTGGGTATGGTTTCCATGCTGTATTTTTAAACTAAACTTAACTAAATTAATTTAACAATTCTTTGTATTACCATTAGGACCTATTTATCTTGTTGGACTTAATTGGTGCACAAAATCCAAGATTCCCAAGTTATTTTCCAAATACAGCGCGGTGGCATAAAAAACTGCAACAAATAGGTAATTAAAGTTAATACAATATTAGTTATTAATACATTGGTGGCTTTTATATGTTTCTTTTATATTAATGCTATTTTGCACTTTGCTTCTTCTGCTTTTTTCTTTGTAAATTGCTGGTCCTGGGGAGGTCCTGGGGAGCTTTCCCTCAGAGATATTGGAACAATATGGTTGCAGTAGACTTTACAAAACACTCATGATCTCATTTGGCTCTACACATAAATCCCCTCCTTTGTCCTTGAATGGACGGACCTGTTCTTTCCCTCGCTAGCCTCTTGTTACTAACACAAGTATAATATACTGGGAAATAGAACGTAGAACCATACTCCACAGGAACAGGTCCTTCATCTTACAATATCCGTACTAAACCTGACGCCAAGAACAACTCTTATTTACCTACACATAACCCATAAACCATATCCCTTCACTCCCTGCATATCCATGTGCCTATACAAAAATATCTTAAATGCCACTATCATATCTGCCTCCACTACCATCCCTGGCAGTGTGTTACACCCTCTATTTAAAAAAAAATGTGACCTGCACGTCTCCGTTAAACTTTGCCCCTCTCACTATACCCTCTAATATTTGATATTTCCATCCCGAGGAAAAAGGTTCTGACTGTCCACCCTTCATATTTACATATATTCTAAACTAGCTCATTGGGATCATAATAGGTTGGCTAAAAAAACAAAAGCCCTTTCTAATTTTTGTAGGTGTTGTCAAGGAATGATGAAAAAATGGGGAATTGTGTTGTTCATAGGCAGGTTTGTCATTCTTAGCGTTTCAGAAATAGAACTACGGGAAGGAGGAATTGACATTTGAATGGGAAATATTTAGCAAACTGAATTCTGTGCTAATGAAAAAAACATGAAAGTTGAAAAATGAATCAAAGCAGATTTTGCTTTCTCCATTATGAACTTAATTAACTTTTCACTACTGTACTGAAAACCAGCCTGGCCTGAGGAGCAGGCCCTTCATCTCACAATATCCGTGCTAAACCTGATGCCAAGACCAACTCTTATTAGAGGGTAAAGATAATGTCAACATTATTCTAGTCATGAAATGTCAGAACCCTTTTCCCAGGGTGGATGTGTCAATGACTAGTGGGCATAATTTTAAAGTGAGAGGGGCAAAAAAGTTTAAAGGAGATTTGCGGGGCAAGTGTTTTTACACACAGGGTGGTGAGTGACTGGAACGTGCTGCCAGGGGAGGTGGTGGGGGCAGATACGGTAGTGGCATTTGTGTGTGTATGTAGTCTGAGAATTCCAAAGCAACCATCAGTGATTAATTAGGCTGTGCTGTATATTATCAAAGGAATCTAGTTGTAAAGTATCCTGTGAATCTTCCTCTTTGCTACTCTGGATCCAACATTTTCTAATATTAGACTCTATGGTGAGAGGGGCAAAGTTTAAAGGACACCACCAGGGGCGCCACATAATTGACAGCCCTGCCAACAGTCTTTCTGTTTTTTCATCTTTTAAAAATGTTTTAGTGTGTGTTAAAAGTCTGTGTAAGTGTTCTCCAGTTTGTTTTATGTTTGAGGAGGGGAAGGGGGTCGGGGTAACTTTTTTTCAGTTTCTTACCTTGCTGGAGATACGATTATTTTCCGGATCGCATCTCTGGCCAATCAGCGGCCTACCATCGATGGAGCTGGAGGCCTCCTCGGACTGACTTTGTGCCCCACGGCGAAGCGTGGACTTAACATCGGAGCAGATCCCTTGCCTGGGATCGCTCCAAACGTGGCCTGCGGACTTACCAACAAGGGCTCACAGTCTCGGGAGAGGGAAGTCAGGAGCTCCAACGGGGCAGAGGCTCGACCAGCTCCGACGCGGGGTCCGATCGTCGGCGCGGGGGAGCTGGCATCGCCCTGATGCAGGAGCTGATTGCCCCGATGCAGAGGGCCAAAACTCCGATGACTACGGGAGTCAAGATCGCCCCGTCAACGGAAGGCTCGAGGCCCCCGACCGCGGGAGAGCAACAAGGGAAGAAATTTGAACTTTTTTCGCCTTCCATCACAGTGAGGAATGTGGAGGAGTCACTGTGGTGGAAGTTTATGTTAAAATGTATTTTGTGTGTTCCATTGCTTTTTATTTGTATGACTGACTTGGCAAATGAAATTTCTCATATGTTGCAAAACATACTTGGCTAATAAATATTATTGTGATTATGATTGTGATTGTGATACGTACAGGGCACGTTTTTAACCTGGAGAATGGCGGGTGCCTGGAACACGCTGCCAGGGGTTTGGTGGAGGCAGACATGATAATGGATATTTAAGTGATATTTAAATAGGCTCATGAATATGTAGAGAATGGAGGGATGAGGATCACGTACAGGCAGATGAGATTAGTTGATCTTGACATTAGGCTCGGCACAGAAATTGTGGGCCGAAAGGACTGTTTGTGTGTTGTATTTTTCTATGTCCTAATGGATGAACTAAAAAAATGGGAGAACTGGAGAGAAGATGATACTAGATTGCAAGAAATCATTAATCAGGAGCATGAATTTATCAACCAGTGGATAGCTCACTCCTAATCGTTAATGTGAAATTCAGAATAAATTTGATTTTCGTGTAATTCATGTACATTACTTCCGCTCCTAGAAAATCTTAATTATAGACAACAGACAATAGGTGCAGGTGTAGGCCATTTGGCCCTTCGAGCCAGCACTGCCATTCAATGTGATCATGGCTGATCATCCACAATCAGTACCCCGTTCCTGCCTTCTCTCCATGTCCCCTGATTCCGCTATCTTTAAGAGCTCTATCTAACTCTCTCTTGAAAGCATCCAGAGAACCGGCCTCCACCGCCTTCTGAGACAGAGAATTCCACAGATTCACAACTCTCTGTGTGAAAATGTTTTTTCCTCATCTCCATTTGAAATGGTTTACCCCTTATTCTTAAACTGTAGCCCTTGGTTCTGGACTCCCCCAACATCGGGAACATGTTTCCTGCCTCTAGCGTGTCCAAACCCTGAATAATCTTATATTTTTCAATAAGATCCCCTCTCATCCTTCTAAATTCCACAGTATGCAAGCCCAGCTGCTCCATTCTATCAACATATGACAGTCCCGTCATCACGGGAATTAACCTTGTGAACCTACGCTGCATTCCCTCAATAGCAAGAATGTCCTTCCTCAAATTTGGAGACCAAAACTGTACACAATACTCCAGGTGTGGTCTCACTAGGGCCCTGTACAACTTCAGAATGACCTCTTTGCTCCTATACTCAACTCCAACGCCAACATGCCATTCGCTTTCTTCACTGCCTGCTGTACCTGCATTATGTGAATTTTTCAATGTTGTAACTGCAGCAGGACAAAGTAATTATGTACTGATACTGCAAGGAAACTAAGATACCTCTAAATTGCAACATACCAACTTCCTTAACTTTGTCTAACAGAGCAAAATCTGCATAATCTGGGGATACTGAAAGAACATCCCAACGAGGTGAAGTATTTCTGGACAAAAATGCCATCTTTGTACGTTAACGATGATCATGATCCATTTGCACAAAGAGGTACGTTGTGGATTAGGACAAGGGGGGAAGAAACTGGGAGGAGGAAACTGGGAGGAGGAAACTTTTCCTCTGTAATGTGTGGTAAAACTGTTAATCCATTTATTCAATGTGACGTTCTTGGTTTCGTACATTGTACCCCAATTTATTGGGCAACAGAATGGGACCAATTGGATACTGTTTTTGAAGAATTGACTCGAGTAAGTCGGGTAAATGGCCTTTTGTTGGCTGTGGGGTTCATTTATCTATATTACTGAAAGTGTGATCTTGACCACTTCCTGTTGTTCTGTATATTGATTTTAGAAAAAACGCTGCCACTTACGGTTGTGATTTTTGGCCATCTTACTCAGAGTCCCCCTCCGCTGCTCAGGACAAGAGGATTTTTCCCATCGATGCAAAATAAAAGAGTTATTAGTGTTTAAAAAATGTTGAGATTCTCTCTCCTGAAGGCCACACCTTCCGGAGGGACCCGGAAGTGTTGAGTACCTCAGTCAGTCTCTGCAAGATGGGGGAGCGAGAGGGTCACGTCTATCAGTCTTAGCGGTGAATAACACTGATCACATGTCTACTAAATTGTGAGTGGTTTTACTGAACTGTCAGTGCCCTTAATGTAGTTTGAAAATATCGTTTGGAAATGCTAAAGCTGTGTTGCCTTTTGGTTTGGAAATGCTAAAGCTGTGTTGCCTTTGGTTTGGAAATGATAAAGCCGTATTGCCTTTGGTTTGGAAATGCTGAAGCTGTGTTGCCTAATTAAAGTTGCCTTGCCTAATTAAAGTTGCCTTGCCTTCCATATAATTAAAAGTCTAATCTTGACCACTTCCTGTTTGCTCTTTATATTGATTTTAGAAAAAACGCTACCACGTACGGCTGTACTTTTTGGCCATCTTACTCAGAGTCCCCCTCCCCTCATCAGGTGCTGAGGACTTTTCCGATTGATGAAAAATAAAAGAGTTATTCGTGTTTAAAAAATGTTAAGATTCTCTCTCCTGTCAATCACGCCATGTCGGCCATGCCCCATCTGGGGGGAGGGGGGGAGGGACTATAAAATCCAGAAGTGTGGGCGTGGCTCAGTCTCTGCAAGATAGAGGAGGGAGGGGTCACGACTCGCTGTCTTTAGTGGCCTTGCACCCTGCTTGAAATGGTATGAAACTGCACTTAAATTTGGTGGCCTTGCACCCTGCTTGAAGTGGTAAGAAACCCCCCCTCCCTCCCTCCCCACTGGCCACCAATATGAGGACTAGCCCTCCTGTGTGATACTGGGACCCAACGGGTCTCATTTAGTTTAGTACTTCCTAATTGTTTCATACCTTTTTCATTCACCTGCCTGCGGCAGTGCATAGCTGTCCCTAAGAGACAGAACCCTGTTCAGAATATATACATCGATAAGCATAAATTACACTGCAAATCTGTATAAATAGCTTCTGGTGTTTCCCTCCAACATCATGTTGTCCATTACCTCATCTCTACGGGTAAAGGAGGGTTCTGCAGTACAGCCAACCACTCGCTCTGAGGTTGAGTATTACAACAAGTGACGTGGACCATCTTTTTCCTCATCTGAGTCCTAAGTAACATCCCCTTATCCTATGACAATACCCCCTCCATCTGGATTTAATATTAGCTGGAAGAAATAGCCTGTCAGCATCCACTCTGTGACTTCTCTCAGAGCCTAGCATCTCCTCATCCTTTGAAAGTTGTGATGCCAGTTTCAATCATTTTTTTCTCATGCCATGTAATCTAATGGACTAACTCCTATCAAAGTGCAAAACCTGAATTTGTCCCACATTATAATCCATGACCACAAGGCATTTGAGCAGAATTGGGCCATTTGGCCTATCGATCATGGCTGACCTATTTTTCCCTCTCAATCTCATTCTCCAGCTTTCACCCCATAATCTATGAAGCCAAAGCTTTGAACCTTTCAACCATCTGCTAGCTTCTCATTCACTCACTTAGCCTGACCAACATACCTGGCCTATAATCTCTAATTTATTTTCATTCCTCCTTTCTTAAATTGTGGCATACATTTGCTGCCTTCCAATCTGCAGGGATGGTTCAGAGCATTATCATCACTGTTGCACCTGTTGCCTTTGCACTCATCTCTTTCAGAATCCATGGATATGGGACATCAAATTAAGGAGGGATTTTTTTGATTCTTTGATCCCTATCCTTTCTTTGGTAACTTCTCTTTAGTGATATTGCTATCATTTATTATCATTAAATACTCTTTTCTGCAATGAAGTCTGTTTTCTGCAATGAAGTCTGATATAAAATATTTGTTTAATTTCTCAACCACAATTTCCTAATTATAATTTCTCCTTTCTGCAGTTGCAGTTGCAGTTCTGGGAGCTGCAGTTCTTCTTCTTTATGGTATTGAAGAAAAACTCAGCTTTTTTTTAGAATCATAGAACATCAAACAGAGCAAAGGAGATCATTGTGCATGACTGATCAATAAAGAGATACTCAGAGGGCCCAGAAGTGGATCTGCAATCACTCATTACATCCGTTCCACTCTTTTAAACCTCTGTTCCAACAGCAGATTCACTTTATTCGGTACCTGCACACTGTGGATGGCTTGATTGTAATCATGTATAGTCCATCTGCTGACTGCTTAGCACGCAACAAAAAGGTTTCACTGTACCGTAAACTAAACTAATCTAATCTGCCTTGTTCTAAAACGTTACATCTCTGTGCAGTATAATTCTTCTCACTAACAGAACGTAGTTTCAGTTTTTAGTTTTAGAGATACAGCGCAGAAATAGGCCCTTCGGCCCACTGCGTCTGCACTGACCAGCGGTCCCCGCACATTAACACTATCATACATACACTAGGGGGAATTTACATTTATACCATGCCAATTAACCAACAAACCTGTACGTCTTTGGAATGTGGGAGGAAACCGAAGACCTGGGCTTATATTCACTGGAATTTAGAACGATGCGATGGGGATCTTATGGAAACATGTAAAATTCTTAAGGGATTGTACAGGCTAGATGCAGGAAAAATGGTCCCAATGTTGAGGAGTCCAGAACCAGGGCTCACAGTGGAAGAATAGGTGGTAGGCTGTGTAAAGTACTGTTAACACTGAGTCATAGAACTTCATAATAAGTACTTTAATCAGAATACATACAGAGACCAGAACAGGTAACTGTAGGTTCAAAGTCGTAGCTCAAACTGAAAGTATGGTTGCTTACATTTCACAGGATGGAAACCCGACATGGATTAGGGATCGGGTCCTAATTAGCAAAACCAGACATGGATCAAATCAGCAATAGTGATTGATCTACGTAGGCCATTTACCACTGAATTGATGAAAACCTTTTTCAGCCAGAGAGTTGTGAATCTGTGGCATTCTCTGTCACAGAAGGCAGTGGAGGTCAATTCACTGGATGTTTTTAAGAGAGAGTTAGATACATGTAAACCAGCATCTGCATAGAACCGTGTAGCACAGGAACAGGCCCTTTGCGCCACAATGTCCATGCCGAACATTGTTGGCCAAAGATCAACTAAAGACATAGCCAGACTAATCCCACCTATCATAGTCATTGAGTCTAAAAGCATGGATATAGGTCCATTGACACAACCTGCTCACGCCAACCAACATGCCCCATCTAAACTAGTCCCACCCACCTGTGCTTGGCCCATAACCATATAAACCTTTCCTATCCATATACTTGCCCAAACATCTCTTAAATGTTATGCTCGCGTCACAAGGTCATTAACCCCTTCAAAACAAAATTCGAAGCTGCTCCTTTTTACCCAATATGATGATTAGACTCTTTCGTTAACACAGACGATGCTCCTTTCTCTTAAAGGCTTAGATCATGAGGAAATATGCATTTACTGAGAATCTTGAATTGCTTCTTGAAGTGTTTGCCATTGTTGATCTACTGCCAATTCCTTTAATATCATGTTCCAACATTTATATTAAATTCTCTTCCCAAAAGCAAGAAATTGGCTTTATTCAACCAAAAAAATTAGTTTCTGATCCGTACTTCTCTCTAATTGTAAAGGCAATTCTACTATATGTGATCTCTTTTGCATGGAATATTAACTACAAGATTACTAATTAATCTTGTCCCAATGCACAAAAAAAACCTAAGACAGCGTGTTCCCTAGTTAGTTTCATGATGTACTGTTCTAAAAAAAAAATTGTACACGACTATATTGTTATCGTTATTAGACAAAAATTAAAACAGAAAGTGTTCGTGTTCCTTCTTGCTAAGCGAATCAACTGCTTAATAGTACAGGGTTTAACTGAAAACATAAGGGGGAGAATGAAATGGTGATTAATAATGCAATAATGCAAGTCGGAAGAGGAAAGATTGAGACAGTATGTTCCGTTGATGTGGATAGAGAACTGGCTGGCAAACAGGAAGCAAAGAGTAGGAGTAAACGGGTCCTTTTAAGAATGGCAGGCAGTGACTAGTGGGGTACCGCAAGGCTCAGTGCTGGGACCCCAGCTATTTACAATATATATTAATGATCTGGATGAGGGAATTGAATGCAACATCTCCAAGTTTGCGGATGACACGAAGTGGGGGGCAGTGTTAGCTGAGAGAAGGTTCACCAGACTGATTCCTGGGATGGCAGGACTTACATATGAAGAAAGACTGGATAGACTCGGCTTGTACTCGCTAGAATTTAGCAGATTGAGGGGGGATCTTATTGAGACTTACAACATTCTTAAGGGGTTGGGAGGCTAGATGCAGGAAGATTGTTCCCGATGTTGGGGAAGTCCAGAACAAGGGGTCACAGTTTAAGGATAAGGGGGAAGTCTTCTGGGACCGAGATGAGAAGATCATTTTTCACACAGAGAGTGGTGAATCTGTGGAATTCTCTGCCACAGAAGGTAGTTGAGGCCAGTTCATTGGCTATATTTAAGAAGGAGTTAGATGTGGCTAAAGCGATCAGGTATTATGGAGAGAAGGCAGGTACAGGATACTGAGTTGGATGATGAGCCATGATCATATTGAATGGCGGTGCAGGCTCGAAGGGCCAAATGGCCTACCCCTGCACCTATTTTCTATGTTTCTATGTGATCATTTCATTCCAAAAAGGAAGAAAGATTCTAGGGAAGTAGGAGGCAACCGTGGCTGACAAGAGAAGTTAGGGATACAATAAAACTAAAAGAAAAGATGTATAACACAGCAAAGAGTAGCCAAAAGCCAGAGGATTGGAAAACTTTCATAGGACAACAGAAGGAAACAAAATGGTCAATACTGGCTGAAAAGATGAAGTATGAGAGGAAGCTGGCCAGGAATATAAAGAAGGACAGTAAAAGCTTCTTTAGATATGTTAAAGGAAAAAGAGTAGCAAAGTCAAATGTGGTCACAGGTGAAATTATTATGGGTAACAAGGAAATGGCAGAAGAGTTGAACAGGTACTTCGGATCTGTCTTCACCAGGGAAGACACAAACAATCTCCCAGATGTACTGGGGGACAGAGGATCTAAGGGGGTAGAGGAACTGAAATAAATTTTCATTAGGCGAGAAATAGTATTGGGTAATCCCCTGGGCCGTATGGTCTGCATCCTAGGGTCTTCACGGAGGTGGCTCTAGAAATAGTGGACACATTGGTGATCATTTTCCAATGTTCAATAGATTCAGGATCAGTTCCTGTGGATTGGAGGATAGCTAATGTTATCCCACTTTTCAAGAAAGGAGCGAGAAAGAAAACGGGGAATTACAGACCAGTTAGCCTGACTTCGGTGGTGGGAAAGATGCTGGAGACAATTATTAAAGAGGTAATAATGGGGCATTTGGATAGCAGTAAAAGGATTAGTCCAAGTCAACATGGATTTATGAAAGGGAAATCTTGCTTGACTAATCTTCTGGAATTTTTTGAGGATGTGACAAGTAAAATGGATGAAGGGGTGCCAGTGGATGTAGTGTATCTAGGCTTTCAGAAAGCCCTTGATAAGGTCCCGCACGGGAGACTGGTGACTAAAATTAGAGCACATGGTATTGGGGGTAGGGTGTTGACATGGATAGAAAATTGGTTGGCAGACAGGAAGCAAAGAGTAGGAGTGAACGGGTCCTTTACAGAATGGCAGGCAGTGGCGAGTGGAGTGCCGCAAGGCTCAGTGTTGGGGCCGCAACTGTTTACCATATATATTAATGATTTGGAAGAGGGAATTAGGAGCAACACTAGCAAGTTTGCGGATGACACAAAGCTGGGTGGCAGTGTGAACTGTGAATAGGATGTTAGGAGGTTGCAGGGTGACCTGGACAGGTTGAGTGAGTGGGCAGATGCGTGGCAGATGCAGTATAATATAGATAAATGTGAGGTTATACACTTTGGAGGCAAAAACAAGGGGGCAGATTATTATGTCAATGGGGTTAGGTTAGGTAAGGAGGAGGTACAGCGAGACCTGGGTGTCCTTGTACACCGGTCACTGAAAGTTGGCGTGCAGGTACAGCAGGCATTGAAGAAAGCTAATGGAATGTTGGCCTTCATAACAAGAGGATTTCAGTATAGGAGTAAAGAGGTTCTTCTGCAGTTGTATAGGGCTCTGGCAAGTCCACATCTGGACAGTTTTGGTCTCCTAATATGAGAAAGGACATCCTTGTGATTGAGGCAGTGCAGCGTAGGTTCATGAGATTGATCCCTGGGATGGCAGGACTGTCATATGAGGAAAGATTGAAACGACTAGGCTTGTATTCACTGGAATTTAGAAGGATGAGGGGGGGGGGTCTTATAGAAACATATACAATTATAAAAGGACTGGACAAGCTAGATGTAGGAAAAATGTTCCCAATGTTGGGCAAGTCCAGAACCAGGGGCCACAGTCTTAGAATAAGGAGGAGGCCCTTTAAGACTCAGGTGAGAAAAAACTTTTTCACCCAGAGAGTTGTGAATTTGTGGAATTCCCTGCCACAGAGGGCAGTGGAGGGCAAATCACACGATGGATTTAAGAGAGAGTTAGATGGAGCTCTAGGGGCTAGTGGAATCAAGGGATATGGGGAGAAGGCAGGCATGGGTTATTGATTGGGGACGATCAGCCATGATCACAATGAATGGCGGTGCTGGCTCGAAGGGCCGAATGGCCTCCTCCTGCACCTATTTTCTATGTCTATGTTTTCTATGTGACAACAGCAGTGAATGATTAGAGTTTCAGATCCATGGCAAGATCAAAAATGTAACTGAAGAATGAATGTCTTTGTTAAAGTTCATACATTTCATGATCATATGTTATACGAAAAAAAATAATCAATGCAAACCATCACTGTTTTTGTTTTATAGGTGTTCCCATTCTGCATATCATCCCTACCCCCTTTCCTCAAGTGTGGCACAGCTTGGAGGATAATGAAATCAATCTAGATTCAATAACCATTGAAAACCTTAACAAAATACTGCAGATCTTTGTTTATGAGTATCTCAGACTGTAATTTGCACCTAGCACAAAAAAAATAGTAATTATGATTATTAAGCACTTCAAACAAAGTATAAGTTGGCAGCAGTAGTCCTGGTAGCCTTAATGAAGGTAGGATTTACAAATTAACAAAACTTGCTCTCTATTAATACTAGTTCACATTTAATTTGTTTATTGGTCTAATACTTATTGCTAACTAACAAAAGATTCATCTTTGACTATTTGTGGTAAAAATGGATATCAATTGATGCTAACTAATGAAAGCTTCAAGCTATGCATTCTTGGAACACAAGGTACACACTGTATCAGATTTTTTTGGTGACTTTGTTTTAGTATAGGTTAAAATAAATTTTGGTGAAATGTAGAAGTTCAATGCCTTTAAAATATATCGTTTTGCTAGCATTTTTTATATTTGACCATTTTGGTAACGTACTAGTGTAATTGTAAAATTAGGTGTAAGTGTTTTTCGATGTGACTAGATCATCAGTTCAATGTTTGTTGTTTGAAGTTATAAATATGGAAAAGATTATCCTACACAGGTTAAGAAAAGCACAACTACAAAGATAACTGCATGGCATAACTACATGAAAAGCATAACTACATGGTAGTATATAAAAAAAAGTCAGAATTAAAAGTTTTGGATTATCTTTGTACTTCGAGAATAAATGAAAAAAACCCCACATCTTTTGACATGCTAATGATGACGAAGAGTAACATTGCAGAGATTCCACCAATACGTTCTTGGATTAACCTCAACTGTAACTCCCAGCCTACAGCAACTGCAAAATGTCCATAGTTTATGAAATCATCCACAAATGGCACGTGAGAGGACTCTTAGCTTCTCTAACAATAAGAACTGGGACCAATTTATGAAAATGACCAAGAAACTGTGGAACTAATTGCAAATGTGACGTGCTCTCAGATTGGAAAGTAAGAAAGGTACAAATATTTAATACATAGCTTTTCCTAACCTGCGAATCATCGAGAGATGGTATGTGATATTCATACCCCTTTATTTAAAGTTGATGCCAACAAAGTAGCTGTGATTCAGAAGTGATAGTAATTTTAACCCTGAACCTACTTACTAACTTGGACCTTTCTCATAGGCTTCTAAGGGAGACCCTAAGAACAAATATTAAAATACATAATTCCCTTCATTGAGAATTGCAGTGTCTTCGCATTCATACATAGTCTGGGTGTGCCGCTTAATTTGGAACTTATGGGTACCTTGCTAGTTCACCATTTAAAATTGGGGCCACAGATATCACTTTGAAACATGTTCAGAAAGATTTGCTCTGGCTGCACATATGATAAAATGCTAATTATGCCACTGTTGCATAATTTTAATTGTGAACATTTAAAATCTGTTCACAAAGTGCGAAAATCTGTTCAGAAGTATCCCCAAATCCTGTGGTAACTTAGTATTATTTCAAATCTCTCTATTGCTCTGAAACGCTGTATTATTTTGAGCCACCTATCGAACATTAGTTTTAACTTTGAAAAATGTTATTCCCTTTCAATAAATACATAGAAACATAGAAAATAGGTGCAGGAATAGGCCATTCGGCCCTTCGAGCCTGCACCGCCATTCAATATGATCATGGCTGATCATCCAACTCAGTATCTTGTACCTGCCTTCTCTCCATACCCCCTGATCCCTTTAGCCACAAGGGCCACATCTAACTCCCTCTTAAATATGGCCAATGAACTGGCCTCAACTACCTTCTGTGGCAGAGAATTCCAGAGACTCACCACTCTCTGTGTGAAAAATGTTTTCCTCATCTCGGTCCTAAAGGAATTCCCCCTTATCCTTAGACTGTGACCCCTTGTTCTGGACCTCCCCAACATCGGGAACAATCTTCCTGCATCTAGCCTATCCAACCCCTTAAGAATTTTGTAAGTTTCTATAAGATCCCCCCTCAGTCTTCTAAATTCTAGCGAGTACAAGCCAATGGCATCATCATTCCATTTTTGCAGTCCAGAGAGATAGTCTGAGTACGAGATATCAGAACAAAACAGAGAACGGTAACCCTAAGTGAACTTGAGAGTGGCAGGAATATTGCTTGTATTTAAAATCGGTTTTGTAACTTATTAAACCAACTTTATTTTGCTAATAACATTGATTCTGCACTACATGTGAATTAAAACTCAGTTTCACTTCTGAGAGAAACCTTATATTCTGTCGGTTAATAAAACTAACTCAAAGATCTGACTCCGTTTTTGTCTTGTTTTGAGCAGTTCTGTCAGCTTTTCTTATTTGTTTGGTTTAATCTGTAACAAATAACACAACCACAAATCACATGCTGGATCATTTCCTTTCAAAACAATCCAATTGTATTTTTCTCTCCCTCACTGGCTATGCTTTTTCAATAGAAGGCAGCGATTGAAAGTTGTGTAGGATCCAAAAGCAGTGGCTCAGCCAGGATCACCTTTGGATTATTCACCTTCTGTGCCCAAAGTGCCCAAGCTAACCCTAGACATGTCTGACTGAAATGAGTGCATGGGGTGGTATTTCTTCAAGAGAGTCATACAGCATTGAAACAGGCACTGCGGTCCAACTTGTTCATGCTGACCAAGATACCCCATCTATACTAGACCCACCTGCCTGCGTTTTGTAGCGAGAGCAAGCAGGTAGAGCAAAATGTTCTTTATTAACGAAACAACACTCGAACTACACGTGTACTTGGTCAGGAATAAACGATCTAAGCTCCTGTCGTCGTGAGGAGCACTAGCTACTGAACATACAGGTAGAGGTAAACTGGGCACCTCGGTCCGAGGAGATGTCAGTGGGCACGCCGAAACGAGCCACCCAGTGGGCAGTGAGAGCTCGTGCACAAGTCACGGAGGAGTTGTCAGGGCGTGGAACAGCCTCGGGCCACCGCGTGAAACGGTCCACAATGGTGAGCAGGTGGGTGACACGTCGGGATCCTGCAGAGGCGCGAGCATGTGGTGCTGGACCTTGGAAGTCTGGCAGGGGATGCAGGCCCTTGCCCAGCTACCGACCTGCTTGCCGGGGCTAAAGTCAGAATGGCATTAACGGCAGGGCGAGATAAGGCGTCAGCGATCTGGTTATGCTTACCCGCCATGTGCTGGATACAGGTGGTGAACTCCGGTATGAAAGCCAAATGCCGTTGTTGGCGAGCTGACCAGGGATCGGACACTTTAGCAAAGGTGAAAGTGAGGGGCTTGTGGTCGGTGAAAGCCGTGAAAGGTCTGCCCTCCAGGAGATACCGGAAATGCCGGACAGCCAAGTAGAGGGCCAGGATCCCGCGGTCGAAAGCGCTGTAATTCCACCTGGGGGGGGGGGGGGGGCGCAGGTGCCGGCTGAAAAAGGCGAGTGGCTGCCAGCGACCATCAATTAACTGTTCGAGGACCCCCCTGACGGTGGTGTCAGAAGCATCTACGGTGAGGGCGGTAGGGGCAGTGGCCCACGGGTGTACGAGTTGGCCAGTGCCTCCTTGGCCCCGTCAAACGGGGCCGTGGTTTCCGCATCCCACACCAGGTCCCATTGTTTGCTTGCCAGATACTGGAACAAAGGTCGCATAATCCGGGCCGCCGCTGGGACAAAACAATGATAAAAATTAATCATGCCCATGAACTCTTGGAGCCCTTTCACTGTGGCTGGCCAGGGAAACTGCCGAATAGTCTCTACCTTGGCAGGGAGAGGGGTTGCGCCCTGTTGGGTAACATGATGGCCGAGAAATGAAATGGAGTCAAGTCTGAACAGCCACTTGGTGGGATTAATAGCGAAGCCATGGTCCCTGAGGGGCTGGCACAGCAACTGGAGGTGCGCGCAGTGCTCCTGGCGGTAGCGACTGGCGACCAAAATGTCATTGAGATAGATGAACAATAATTCTAACCCCCGGCTGACCATGTCCATAAGCCGCTGAAAGGCTTGGCAAACGGCATCCGTAACCATTTGAACAGTCCAAAAAGAGTAATAATGGCGGTATTAGGCACATCATCGGGGTGGACAGGGATCTGGTGGCACCCTCGCACCAGATCAATTTAGATCTCGCCCCGTCCAAATGGGCCATGAAATCCTGTATGTGTGGGACGGGGTAGCGGTCGGCAGTCATGGCGTTGTTGAGGCGGCAGTAGTCCCCGCACAGTCTCCACCCGCCGGACGACTTGGGGACCATATGGAATGGGGAGGCAGAAATCAGGCAGTTTTAGTAAAACTACATATGAGCCAGGCCGGGGTGGCATCGAGGTTCTCAGCGGCGTTCATAATAACGGATCCGAAAAACGTTCAGATCGACGGGGTCACCAATGTAGCAAGACCAAGCAGGTAGAGCAAAATGTTCTTCATTAATGAAACAACACTCGAACTACATGTGTACTTGGTCAGGAATAAATGATCTACGCTCCTGTCGTCATAAGGAGCACTAGCTACTGAACATACTGAAAAGCCCACGAAGGAACCCCTGGTCACGTGACAGTCCCGACCAATGACGATGGTTCTGAATACCCAGCTTCATCACTAGGCTCCGCCACAGTTTGCCCATTTTCCTCTCACGCTTTCCTATCCATATACCTATCCAATTATCTTTTACATCTTCAAGTCAAGTCAAGTCAAGTCAAGTTTATTCGTCACATACACATACGGGATGTGCAGTGAAATGAAAAGTGGCAGTGCCTGCGGATTTTGTGCAAAAAACAAACAAACAACCAACAAACTACAAACAGAATGGAACAGAATCACATGTTCTTTTTCATATTAAATATTGTGGGCGGTATTGTGGTACAGTAAAGTTAGTAAAGTTAGTCCCTGGTGAGATAGGAGTTTACAGTCCGAATGGCCTCTGGGAAGAAACTCCTTCTCATCCTCTCCGTTCTCACAGCATGGCAACGGAGGCGTTTACCTGACCGTAGCAGCTGGAACAGTCCGTTGCAGGGGTGGAAGGGGTCTCCCATTATCTTATTGGCTCTGGAATTGCACCTTCTGATGTATAGTTCCTGCAGAGGGGCGAGAGAAGTTCCCATAGTGCTTTCGGCCAAACGCACTACTCTCTGCAGAGCCTTCCTGTCCTGGGCGGAGCAATTCCCAAACCAGATTGTGACATTTCCGGACAAGATGCTTTCCACAGCCGCTGAGTAGAAGCACTGGAGGGTCCTCGGAGACACTCTGAATTTCCTCAATTGCCTGAGGTGGTAAAGACGCTGCCTTGCCTGACTCACGAGTGCTGCAGCGTATGATGTCCATGTCATATCCTCAGAGATGTGGACTCCCAGGTATTTAAAACAGCTCACCCTATCCACAGTATCCCCATTTATCCTCAATGGTGTGTACGTCCTCGGATGATGTGCCCTCCTAAAGTCCACGATCAGCTCCTTCGTTTTTTTTTGATATTCAAGACGAGGCTGTTGTCCTGACACCAGAGTGCCAGATCAGCTACCTCCTCCCGGTAGGCCTTCGCATCGTTGTCTGAGATCAGGCCCACCACCACGGTGTCATCAGCAAACTTGATTATCGAGTTGGAGCTGAACCTAGCCACACAGTCATGTGTGTACAGGGAGTACAATAGGGGGCTGAGGACGCAACCCTGGGTGGATCCTGTGCTCAGGGTGAGGGACTTCGATGTATTCCCTCCCATCTTGACTACCTGGGGCCTGGCGGTGAGAAAGTCCAGGGCCCAGGCACACAGGGGGGTGTTGAGCCCTAATTCCAGTAGCTTCTCGGCCAGTCTGGTGGGGACTATCGTGTTGAAGGCTGAACTGAAGTCTATGAACAGCATCCTCACGTAGCCCCCCTTCTGTCTGTCAAGATGAGAGAGAGCGGTGTGCAAAACCTGGGAGACCGCATCGTCCGTGGATCTGTTCGGATGGTATGCAAATTGTAACGGGTCCATGTTGCGAGGGAGGAAGGCACAGATGTGTTTGTTCACCAGCCTCTCAAAGCATTTCATGACTACCGAGGTGAGGGCCACCAGACGGTAGTCATTCAGACAGGCTGGGGAGGCAATCTGTGGTACAGGTACAATGGTGGATTTTTTGAAGCAGGCAGGGACCACGGACTTGTCCAGGGAGAGGTTGAATATTGTAGTGAGCACCGGAGCTAGCTGCGTAGCACAGGACTTAAGTACTCGCCCCGAGATGCCATCGGGGCCTGCAGCTTTCCTCGTGTTCACCCGTGTCAGAGCCCTCCTCACATTGTGCTCGGACAGTGAGAATGTGTGCTCATTCCCCCCATCAGCTTCGTTAGCCAGCCCAGATAGTCGGCAGACCTGGGGTGATGTTGCCCATCTCGAAACGAGCAGAAAAGGAGTTCAGGTCATCAGCTAGGGAGGTGCCGGCACTTACGGATGAGGGTGGGGTGCTCCGGTAGTTGGTTATAGTCCGTAGCCCCTGCCACAGGCATGTGGTGTCCTGCTGCTCCATCTGTGACTCCATCTTGTCCCTGTACCTCCTTTTTGCGTCCTTCACCGCCCTTCGCAGTCGGTAGGACTCTACCTTGTGGACGTCCATGTTTCCTGATGCCAGGCCAGAGTTGTAAGCAGCGGTGCGAGCATTCAAGGCAACACGAACGGACCTGTCTACCCAGGGTTTTTGATTAGGAAAGATGCTAACCCTTACCATGGGGACGATGTTGTCCGTTATTGTTGCAATGAAGTCCGTGACTGCTTCCGCGAACTCACTGACGTCGCTGGAACTTGCTTGGAACATATTCCAGTTGACATCGCTCAGTGCATCTTGCAGCATGGCCTCTGACTGGTCGGACCACCGCTTTACGTCCCTCGTCTCTACCGCTTCCCGAACTATCCCGTTTATACTCCGGCAGCAGGAAAATGGCAGCGTGGTCAGATTTTCCTAGGGGAGGGAGTGAAATGGCCTTGTAGCCCTTCCGGAACGGCGCAGAGCAGTGGTCCAATGTTATTTCCCCCCTGGTGGCACAGGTGATGTGTTGGTAGAAGTTCGGCATGACCTTCTTGAGATTTGATTTATTAAAATCTCCAGCCACCGCCATAGCCGCATCCAGGTTCTTGTTTTCGATGTCGACATAGCACATCGTGTAGGGCCGATAGTGCCACGTCGGTGTCCGCCTGCAGACGGCTGTGACGATCACTGAGCCGAACTCCGGGGCAAGTAGAATGGGCGACATGAGATCGTCAGATGCTCCAGGTCCGGCGAGCAGGAACGGGAAAGCGTCTTGATATTTCCAGGGTTGCACCAGATCAAAAAGGCGCAGCAGCGCCCTTACTTCCTGAGGAGGCTCAAAAAAGCCCACCTGTCCCCCCAGATCCTGACCAACTTTTACCGCTGTACCATCGAAAGCATCCTGACCACCTGCTTTACGGTCTGGTACAGCAGTTGCACCGTAGCAGATAGGAAGGCACTACAACGGGTGGTGAAAACCGCCCAGTACATCATCGGTGCCCCGCTCCCTGCCATGGATGCCCTCCACCGAAAACGGTGTCTGAGACGGGCCGGGAAGATCATCAAAGACCCGTCCCACCCTAACCATGGACTGTTTGCCCTCCTACCATCAGGGAGGCGGTACAGGAGCCTCAGGTCCTGCACTAGTAGGATGAGGAACAGCTTCTATAACAACACCATCACACTGCTGAACTCGGAGTCCCGCCGATGGATTTCTCCAGTCTCTCCATCCACATTGTCTGCATTCTGTATCTATTTATATATTGCTATTACTACGAACTGACGCTAAACTGCATTTCGTTGTACCCATACTTGTATCTGTGCAATGACAGATGAATTGTTATTGGTCATGAAGCAGACTCCTCCACCCTTGGATTTCCCAGATGCTTCTGTTCTGTCAGCACGATGGACAGTGAAGGACTCGGTTGGGCAGATTACCTGATCCGGAATCTTAATATAGGACCCGCCTCAACTACCTCCACAGGTTCCAGTTAATCTTTCCCTGCTCATCTTAAACCTATATCCTCTGGTTTTTGATTACCCTACTCTGGGTAAAAGATACAGTGCATTTGAATAATGAATAAGTTTATTGGCCAGGTATTCAAATACAAATAATTTAAACATGTTTGACTCAAAATGAGTTTGGGATGTATTGATTTTGAAGGTTCACAATCTCAATTTTGCACAAAATCTGATATATTTAAAGGAAACAAAGGAAAATCAGGGAACAAGTTTATTATTCTCATGCATCTTCCAGTCTTTGGATTAAAAAGTGCCTTTTGGAAAAGATTGCTGGCTTTGTGGTTCACTTTAATTCAAAAACCCTCCAAACTGGCAACGATAAAGCAAAGGAAAGATGTAGCTTCCCAACAATTAATGTCTTACAGAATAAAATGCCATACTATTCTTTTCTTCAAATAGAGAACTAAATATATATTTTTCTCCCTTCTGCTGAAGAGATATTGTTTTATAATTTGCACTTGGCTGTGGTTTGTGCTTTAGAGTTTCTCTTAATTATAGCTAATGCGTTTAATAATGACAGCTTCTGAAACAAAAATCACTGGTGATGAGAGAGACATGGCAGTTACCATGACAACAAATGCAATCCTGAATTTCACCAGAAAATGAAAACTTATTCCTGCAGCCTCTCATTCATTTACAGTAAAAACTGTCTATTGTCTGAAGGGATTTAATAAACATGAAATAAAATATCAGTAAATGCCAATACATATTGTCAAATACAAAAAAATATATTCTAGCACCCTTACATTGAAATCAGGAGGTAAAATGATAAGTTTTATAGATCTAAATATAAATCTAATGAGGAGAATATCTGTCTCTACCCACTTTCAGGCTGTCAAGACCCTCATTCACCTCTTGGTGAAGAGACTTCTCCATATTTAGATGTGGATCCAATCTAACCTACATGGTGAGGACTACCAAGCATTAGGCTTAATAGATATTCCTTGGCAATTTGACCTCTGGTTTCACTTAATCCAACATTTATTCTGAATGGTTGGACATGACTGGAGTGCAGCAAAGGCACTGAAATATCAATTATCGCGTTAATCATTTATACCAAGCAAGAGCTCAGCAAAAAACACCCAGTAACCTGAAGCAGAACAGGAAAGGATTCAACCAGTATGGTATGAACTGAAGGGAGTAAAGTGGGGATGGGAAATAAGCCAAAACAAATAACCAAGGAACTGATAACAGCAGAGACATTTTTGAGGTACTTAAACTGAAGTTATTTTTTCCTGTGCCAAAAATCTAAGCACCAGTTCAGTACTGTACTGATGAACTGCTCAACTCATGGAATTGGTGCCCTGATCCTGACCTTGTGTACTCTCTATGTGGAATTTGCACATTCTCCCTGTGACCACAAAGGTTTATTCCGGGTGCTTAGATTCCCTCCACATCCCAAATACATGCGGGTTGGTAGGTTAATTGGCCTATGTGTGGAATTTGCATGTTCTCCCTGTGACCGCGAGGGTTTCCATCGGGTGCTTTGGTTTCCTCCCACATCCCAAAGATGTGCAGGTTGATAGGTTAATTGGCCTATGAAATTGCCCCTTGTCTGTTGGGAGTGGATGAGAAAGTGGGATTACATAGAACTAGTGTGAACAAGTGATCGATGGACGGCGAGAACTTGTTGGGCCAAAGGGACTGCTCCCATACTTTATCATAAGATCATGTGATAGGAATAGAATTAGGCAATTTGGCCCTTCAAGTCTACTCTGCCATGCAAGCATGGCTGATCAATCTCTCCCTCCTAACCCCATTCTCCTACCTTCTCCCCATAACCTCTGACACCCATACTAACCAAGAATCTATCTATCTCTGCCTTAAATATATCCACTGTCTTTGTCCTTGGCATAATTCCAGATTCACCACCACCACTTAAGAAATTCCTTCTCATCTCCTTCCTAAAAGAACGTCCTTTAAATCTGAGGCTAAGGCCTCTAGTCCTGGACTCCCACTAGTGGGAACATCCTCTCCACATCAATTCTATCCAAGCCTTTCACTATTCCCTCCATTTCCCTCCACAGCTACTGCCTGACCCAGTGAGTTCCTCCAGCAGATTGTTTGTTGCTCCAGATTCTAGTAACTACAGACTCTTGCGTCTGCAAATCTTCCTTTTACACTGTAATGCTCATAAATGGGAGAAATAATGCTAGATCTGGGGCACTGTTCAAAGATAAATATAGACAGGATTTTTTAAAACACCAAGCAAAAAAAAAATTTTAACCTCCGGTGCAAAACATTCAGTAACCTACAGTGCACCAAAAACTGATGAATACAGGCTGAAAATTTATCAACATTTCCATCCAGCTTCTCATGAAAAGCCGTATGAACTTTACTTTTTAAGAAACTTTTAAAGCTGACTGGGAAGAGGGCAAGTAGTAGAAAGAAAGAACTGCAGATGCTGGTTTACAAAAAACCACGCTGAAGGGTCAGGCAGCATCTCTGGAGAAAATGGATAGGTGACATTTTGGATCGGGACCCTTCTTCAGTCCACAGGGAAGTAAACTATCTGTGAAAGGAGTTGTTCTGAGAGATACAAATAAAACTAATCCAAGTAAACATAGAAACATGGAAAATAGGTGCAGGAGGAGGCCATTCGGCCCTTCGAGCCAGCAGCGCCATTCATTGTGATCATGGCTGATCATCCCCAATCAGTAACCCGTGCCTGCCTTCTCCCCATATCCCTTGACTCCACCAGCCCCTAGAGCTCTATCTAACTCCGCTTACTTCCTGTGGCGTGCTTGACTGTTCACAAAATTTACACTAATTAAATGAAGAAATTCATGAAGTTACATGGGCCTATATGAGAGGGAGGCATTGCATCAATCAGTTGTTATGGCATGCGTTTTTTACATCAAAAAAGTAAGTTGTTCTTGCCTGCCACTGACTTCCAAAACAAGCACAGATTAATCTGAATTTTCCCTGTCAAGAACTTGTAGAGAGAAGCTGGGTTCATCCATTGTGAAGAGGCCTTGGCAGGGCATTCAATGACACAATGACATTATGTGTGTGTATGGGTATATGGATCACAGTCAGACTGTTCAACCAACAAAACAGCTGAAAAACATTGACAGCCTACCTTCGTACCTGTTAAAATCATCAAAGTGAATATTTCAGACCTTTAAAAACTATAAAAAATAATCAAAACTATATATTTTTTTTAATTACAAAAATAAATTATTAAAAAATACAAAAGGAGTTAAATATTCAAACAATTTTAACATCCTAAATGAGCAAATACTTACTTTACAGTCTTTCACTTCGGTTGAAATCAATAGTGACACAATTGTTAAGCAAGGTCCAACATGGTGTAGACTTTCAAGGGAAATTCACTGCATAAATGAAGAAAGTACTTCTGATGATATTCCTACAAGAAACCACTAACAGCAACATGAAGAC
Organism: Okamejei kenojei; assembly: GCA_035221665.1. NCBI lineage: Eukaryota > Metazoa > Chordata > Chondrichthyes > Rajiformes > Rajidae > Okamejei > Okamejei kenojei. The sequence continues at coordinate 51,365,171 of CM069138.1, forward strand.
TTCACAGAGAAGAAATGCCAAAGTCATGAACAGATTTGCAGGGGAATGTTGGATACCACATGGGAAATCGCTAGTACATCCCCACAAAATGGAAGACACATGTTTAATGATGTCAGTTGAAGGCGAAGTATAGCCTTGGAGAGCAGGGAAACCTTCCTACTCAAAATGGACTCAAATAATTTGAGTTCTTCTGGCTACCAATAATCAAAATGGAAAATATTAAATCTACATGTGGTGTAAGGGAGGATCTTTCAAATTATAACAAAAAATACTTCCACTATTTGGAAAGTGTCTGCGAGGATCATGAGCTATGTAGCTAGGGATAACCTTGTAGGTCATGATATGAGCTAGGTTTCAATATGGTGAGATCATGGTATATTGGATTTATTGAGGAAATAACATGGCTGATGGGGGGGAGAAAGTATATCTTTTTCAGTAAAGAGATGGGAATATTTAGGGTTGGGGGTAGTTGATTGTAATTGGAGTAAGTGGGGTGAGGGGATAGTGGGGTGGGGAATTGAGATGGTTGGTCAGGGAGAGATGGACAAGATGGGGCACAAGGTTCAACGGCTGGATCCAAGAACACGAGATCACAAGAAATAGAGGGGAGAGGGAAATAGAGAAATAGGGAAATAGTATGGTGAGAGATGAGTGGTAAGAGTTGAAGGAGAGAGAGAGAGACAGAGAGAGAGAGAGAGAGAGAGAGAGAGAGAGAGAGAGAGAGAGAGAGAGAGAGAGAGAGAGAGAGAGAGAGAGAGAGAGAGAGAGAGAGAGAGAGAGAGAGATTAAAACATTTAAGGAGGTATATGCTTAGACACCACTTGCGCAACAAGGGACTGCTGTGGCTTGGTTCAGATCCATTCAGCCCTTTGTGTTTGTGCCTGTCAAGAAAGCACCAACCAGCCTACTCCCACATTCCAAAACCAGGCAGGTCATGGCTAGTTGAGCAAATTTTAATTGTGATGAGGATTTCTTACACATTTAGGCAGTGAGTTCCATCTTTTTTTTTTACTTTGCTAAGTAAAATTTAATTTAATTTGCTACCTGACTTTTCTACCTCTCTGTAGTTATTAAGCAGATGCTCTTCATTATTAAATGCACTTTGATTGACTCTACCCTTGGCTTCTCTGCTTCAAGAAAATTCCCAATCTTTCCTCACAGCTCCAATTTTCAGCACTGATATAGCTCCTCAATTCTCTCTCCAGTGAAATTATTATCTTTCCTGTAAACTACAGAATTATGTGCTGTACTTAAACTGGACTAACAAATATTCTACGCATTTCAAGTATATCCTCTGCCTCAGCATAAAAGGCAGACTTTTGATACAATTAGTCCCGATCCAAAACATCGCCTGTCCATTTCTTCCACAAATGCTGCCTGATCCGCTGAGTTCCTCCAGCATTTTGTGTTAAGCTCTCGGTTCTGGCATCTGCATTTCCATATTTTTTGGTTCTATTCCTGGAAAATAAACTCAAGAGTGTTCGTTTTTTATAGTTTTGTTAACCCGCAGCACATTTTTTAATGATTTGTATATTTGTACTCCAAGAGTACAAATATAATCGTATGGAATGGAAGGATATGGATCAGGTGCAGGCAGAGGTAATACGTTTTACATCACTCTTTATGGGCCGAATGACCTGTTCAAGCCTAGACTGCTCTATGTTCCAATGTTGACAAGGGTAAGGAATATTGGTGATGGCACATAACTAATTAGATACAATCAGTGAACTCTCAACTTATGAACAACCCCACGTACAGATGAGCTCCCATAACTCCATTAAATTCAAAAGTCTAACGAAGGAACAACAGCAAAACTGACCCAAAACGTCACCTTTTCTCCAGAGATGCTGCCTGACCAGCTGAGTTACTCCAGCATTGTGTCTATCTTCAGTGTAAACCAGCACAGCAGAATTAGTTTCCTCTCTACGCCTTCTAGTAATTGTTAGTTCTTATCATTCTTGTATGCTTTTGATGTCATTTATTTAAATAATGTGGAGGTACGGTGAGCAAATCGAATGGCTCGTGTGCATTTATGGATTCCTGTAAAAAGGTTCAATGCTTCAACACACGTTCATGTGTTTATTATTACATTAAGCTAGATGCAATTAAATTATTTGCCTTTCAGTAAAATAATACTCTGCATAAGCATAATCATACATAAAAATTTGCAACGACTGCAGTGTCAGAACTGTCAAATGGGATAGTCGAGGATGGAGTTAAAGGGAAAGAGAGTAAAGGGATGGTTGATGACCCCAGAATTAACGGGAAAGGAAGCTCACAAAGGGATAGGAGAGTATGGCCAAGTGTAATAGGGATCGATGTGAAAGGTGAGATGCGTTTGGAATTACAAGTATTGTATATGAATGCGCGAAGTATAAGGAGTAAAGTCGATGAGCTTGAGGTTCAGTTAGCGGTTGGTAGATATGACATTGTGGGGATTACTGAGACGTGGCTGCAGGAGGATCGGGCCTGGGAACTTAATATTCAGGGTTATACATCCTATAGAAAGCACAGGCAGGTGGGCAGAGGAGGGGGGGTAGCTCTGCTGGTGAGGGATGGAATTCAGTCCCTTGCGAGGGAAGACATACGACTGACGAGGTAGAGTCACTGTGGTTTGAGTTGAGGAATTGTAAAGGCAAGAAGACACTAATTGGTGTTATTTACAGACCCCCAAATAGTAGCCTGGATATAGGGTGTAAGTTGCAGCAGGAGTTAAAACTGGCATGTAACAAAGGTAATGCCACTGTGGTGATGGGGGATTTCAATATGCAGGTAGACTGGGAAAATCAGGTTGGTTCAGGACCCGAAGAAAGAGAGTTTGCAGAATGCCTCCGAGATGGATTTTTAGAGCAGCTTGTAATGGAGCCGACCAGAGGAAAGGCAATTCTGGATTTAGTGTTGTCCAATGAACCAGATATGATAAGAGAACTCGAGGTAAAGGAACGCTTGGAGGTAGTGATCATAATATGATTAGTTTTAATCTGCAATTTGAGAAGGAGAACGTTAAATCAGAAGTGGCTGTGTTGCAGTTGAACAAAGGGGACTATGAAGGCATGAGAGGAGAGCTGGCCAAAGTGGACTGGAAAGGGATCCTAGCAGGAATGACGGTGGAACAATGGCAGGAATGGCAGGATCATTTCATTCCAAAAAGGAAGAAAGATTCTAAGGGGTGGGAGGCAACCGTGGCTGACAAGAGAAGTTAGGGATAGAATAAAACTAAAAGAAAAGATGTATAACACAGCAAAGAGTAGCCGGAAGCCAGAGGATTGGGAAACTTTCATAGGACAACAGAAGGAAACAAAACCGGCAATACGGGCTGAAAAGATGAAGTATGAGGGGAAGCTGGCCAGGAATATAAAGAAGGACAGTTAAAGCTTCTTTAGGTATGTTAAGGGAAAAAGAGTAGCAAAGTCAAATGTGGGTCCCTTGAAGGCAGACACGGGTGAAATACTTATGGGCAACAAGGAAATGGCAGAAGAGTTGACTAAGGAGGACACAATCTCCCAGATGTACTGGAGGACAGAAGATCTAAGGGGGTAGAGGAACTGAAATAAATTTTTATTAGGCGAGAAATAGTATTGGGTAGGCTAATGGAACTGAAGGATGATAAATCCCCTGGGCCTGATGGTCTGCATCCCAGGGTCCTCAGGGAGATGGCTCTAGAAATAGTGGACGCATTGGTGATTATTTTCCAATGTTCAATAGATTCAGGATCAGTTCCTGTGGATTGGAGGATAGCTAATGTTATCCCACTTTTCAAGAAAGGAGCGAGAGTGAAAACGGGGAATTACAGACCAGTTAGCCTGACTTCGGTGGTGGGAAAGATGTTGGAGTCAATTATTAAAGAGGTAATAATGGAGCATTAGGATAGCAGTAAAAGGATTAGTCCAAGTCAACATGGATTTATGAAAGGGAAATCTTGCTTGACTAATCTTCTGGAATTTTTTGAGGATGTGACAAGTAAAATGGATGAAGGGGTGCCAGTGGATGTAGTGTATCTAGACTTTCAGAAAGCCTTTGATAAGGTCCCGCACGGGAGACTGGTGACTAAAATTAGAGCACATTGTATTGGGGGTAGGGTGTTGACAGATAGAAAATTGGTTGGCAGACCGGTAGCAAAGAGTAGGAGTGAACGGGTCCTGTTCAGAATGGCAGGCAGTGGCGAGTGGAATGCCGCAAGGCTCAGTGTTGGGGCCGCAACTGTTTACCATATTTATTAATGATTTGGAAGAGGGAATTAGGAGCAACACTAGGAGGTTTGAGGATGATACAAAGCTGGGTGGCAGTGTGAACTGTGAAGAGGATGTTAGGAGGTTGCAGGGGGACCTGGACAGGTTGAGTGAGTGGGCAGATGCGTGGCAGATGCAGTTTAATATAGATAAATGTGAGGTTATCAAGATGAGGCAGTGAAGAAAGCTAATGGAATGTTGGCCTTCATAACAAGAGGATTTCAGTACAGGAGTAAAGAGGTTCTTCTGCAGATGTATAGGGCTCTGGTGAGACCACATCTGGAGTATTGTGTACAGTTTTGGTCTCCTAATTTGAGGAAGGTCATCCTTGTGATTGAGGCAGTGCAGCCTAGGTTCACGAGATTGATCCCTGGGATGGCGGGACTGTCATATGAGGAAAGATTGAAAAGACCCTTGTAAAACTCCTTGTATTCACTGGAGTTTTGAAGGATGAAGGGGTATCTTATAGAAACATATAAAATTATAAAAGGACTGGACAAGCTAGATGCAGGAAAAATGTTCCCAATGTTGGGTGAGTCCAGAACCAGGGGTCACAGTCTTAGAATAAAGGGGAGGTCATTTAAGACTGAGGCGAGAAAAAAAGTTTTTACCCAGAGAGTTGTGAATTTATGGAATTCCCTGCCACAGAGGGCAGTGGAGGCCAAATCACCGGATGGAGAGTTGGATAGATCTCTAGGGGCTAGTGGAGTCAAGGGATATGGGGATAAGGCAGGCACGGGTTATTGATAGGGGATGATCAGCCATGATCACAATGAATGGCGGTGCTGGCTCGAAGGGCCGAACGGCCTCCTCCTGCACCTATTTTCTATGTTTCTAATAGTTGACTTCACCAAAGGAGCCACGTTTACGGGCACCTGGCTATCTGGGGACAACTCCGCCAAAGAGTCACCACATGCACATCAGCATAACTAGTCGCTCTCCACGCTCAAATAACCAGTGATCCAAATCAAACCCACCAGCAGCCACGTTGAAGCCACACGTCAGCTTGCACAACGTGGGGATCCTGGCAGCTCCTCCCCGTCCACCCCCCCTCTCCGTGGACCAGCCGATTGGCTCTCCGCGCTGCCGATCACTCACACACGCCATGGCAACGCTAACATCCCGCCCCCTTTGGCGGGTCCGCCCCGCCCCCTTCTGCAGCGCGACCCTCCCATTGGTGCAACGTGAAGTCCCGCCCCCTCCGCTATTGGCCAGCGGGGACGTCAATCCCAGCACCAACCGCCTCCCACCGACCCCGAGACGTCAATCGCGGGATGAACCGCCTCGCATTTATTCAAATGTGGCGGCGTCAAAGGAAAGCACATCCTACTTACTCTGCCGATCAGGATGGTCATGCCGACTCCCTGTTAGACGACTCTCATTCTCCGTCAACCGGTGCATCCTGTTAGCTGGGAGCCGGGGTCAGCGTGGTCCGCGCGTTGCCGTGGTAACCCCCCGCCCCCAGTGAAGGCTGCGCCTTCCGTCACCCCGGTGGTTCTGTTGCCCCGGTGACCCGGCCGGTCCGGTCCGGTCCGTGCACCTGCCCGTTGCTGCGCGGCCGCCGCCGCCGCCGCCGCTCCCCTCAGCTTCAGCTTCAGCCTCCGCCATGGGTCACGGACTGAAGTGCGGGGTTGCCATCTCGTTCTGCGCCGTTTTCATGGCTTATTGGTACCGGCAGCAGGTAGACCGCGAGCTGGGCTCGCGGCTGGAGATGGTGCTGTCGTCGCTGCTGAAAGCCGAAAGGAAAGTGGATCTGAACCGGCGGCCTCGAGTGGCAGTAGGTGAGGAAACGGAGGTGCGAGCGGTCGGTCGACTGTTCGATGAGGGTGCCCTCTTCGCTGTCAGCAAAGCACCAAGTGCTACAGTGACGGAACAACTCAGCGGGCCAAGAGGCATCTGTGGAAGAAATGGACAGCTTGTGGACCCGACACGTTGTCTGCCCATTTCTATCCACAGAAGCTGCCTGACGCGCTGTGTTCAGCACGTTATGTTTTGCTCAGGATTCCAGTATCTACAGTTGTTTTTTTCTGTCACCCTAATGATATCGTATCAACGAGTAACTTCTCCAAGACAAATGTGTCGGAAGATCTCTGCAGATCTGGTTTAAAGGGAAGATAGACACAAAAAGCTGGAGTAACTCAGCGGCTCAGGCAACATCTCTGGTGAAAAAGTTCCTTCTTCTGACTCCCGACCCGAAACGTCACCTATTCCTTTTCTCCAGAGATGCTGCCTGACCCGTTTAATTACTCCAGCACTTTATTTCTACAAGATATAGGAGTTATTTTAAAGTTCTATCATCTGTAAGCGTTCACCTACTGTCAGTTGTAAAAAATAATGCTGGAAATACCGAGTAGGTCAGGCACCACCAGTCGAAAGAGCTGAAAAATTATTAAAAAAATAAGTATTCACTCAGCAATGAGTTTTATTTAGTTCTTAAATGATTTAGTTGAGACTTGTATCTTGCAGTATTTCAAGAGTGTTTAATTGTCATATTTACATAAAGGGAACAATGACATTCTTACTTGTAGCATCTCAACAGGGTTGTATACACAGAACTCAGTAGATAATATAACCAGACAAAAAGTTCAATAAATAAAACATGTGTAGGAAGGGACTGTAGATGCTGGTTTAAATCAAAGATAGACACAAAATGCTGGAGTAACTCAGCAGGACAGGCAGCATCTCTGGAGAGGTCGAGACCCTAATATTTTAGGTCACTTTGCAACTCCAGCACCTGCGTTATTTTATTTTTGAAAATCCTATTTTCATTCAGGGTCCTGGGTTAAGCAACATTGTGGGACGAAGGACCTGTTCTTGTGCTGTGATCATGTTTTAAGTTAAGAACAGTTAATGTTTTGGCTCCATGGTTAAGAAATTGGAGATAAAGTGAGGACTGTGATATAAGGGAAAGGGATGAGGGAAGGGTAAACTAGAAGGGAAATTAAGGAAACCTAATGTGGACCAAGAAATATAAATGGCAACAATAATTACTTGTATTGTTGAAATCTGATTCCAAAAGATAATAATAGATTCTATTGGAAGAAGAAAGACTGTTTTTTGATCTTGCTTGTTTATTGAGAGAGGCAAGAACATTGACTGTAGTGACTTTAATGAAGATGTTTGGATTTTCTCTAGTCACCGGCAAGGTCCCAGAGGATTGGAGAACAGCTGATGTTGTTGCTTGATTTAAGAAGGGAAGCAAAGATAATCTAGTAAATTATAGGGTGATAATAGAGCTTCACGTAAGTGGTAGGGATGCTATTAGAGAGAATTGTGCATTTGGAAGAGAATAAGAGATAGTCAGCATGGCGTTGCCTGCGGCAGTCATATCTTACAAAGGTTATTGAGTTTTTTGAGGAGGAGGCAATAGGTGTAGTCTACATATGTTTTAATAAGGCATTTGATAAAGTCCTTCATAATAGGCTGATCTGGAAGATTAAGATACATGGGATTCATGATGATTTGGTCATTTGGATTCAGAACTGGCCTACTCAAAGCAAAAACAGGGTTGTGGTGGAAGAGTGTTATCTTTGTTGGAGGCTGATAACCAGTGTTTGCAGACAACTTAAATTGTTGGAGTTGCAGTCAATGAGAAAAGCTGTCAAAGTATATCAGCATCAGAAATGGGTGCAAAATGGCAGATACATTTTAATCTGAGCAAATGCAATTGCAGGTGGTCATTGGGAGGAGAAAGTGTACAGTTAAAGATTTGACCCTAAACAGCATTGATGTACAAAGGGATTTTGTGGTCCAACTCCATAGCTCCCTGAAAGTGGCAACTCAAGCAGATAGAGTGGGAAAGAATGTGTGTGGTATGTTTGCCTTCATTGGTAAGGACTAAATATAAGAGTCAGGAAGTCATGTTGCAGTTTTATAGGAATTTGTTTAGGGCACATTTGAAGTATTATGTGCAGTTCCAGTCACCCATTCTCGGAAAGATGTGGAGGTTTTGGAGAGGTTGCAGAAGATGTTTACCAGAATGCTGCCTGGATTAGAGGTTTTAGCAATAAAGAAAGGTTGGACAAATTTGGATTGTTTTTCTGGAACATGTAAGATTGAGGGGAAAACTGATAAAAGTATATCAAGTTATGAGAGGCATAGATCGGGTAGATATGGTCAGAATCTTTTTTTTCCGGGACGGAAATGTAAAAGACTAGAAGGCATAGCTTTAAGGTGTGAGGCGCAAAATATAAAGGATATGTACAGGGCAGGTTTTTTTTGACACTGATACAATAGTTTCCTTTAAAATGCTATTACTTAGGTACGAGGATATGCAGGAAATGGAGGGATTTGCATCATGCAAATTGTTGTCACATGCACCAAGATACAATGAAAAACCTTTTTTTTTGTCTGCTATCCAGGCAAATCATACCATACATAAGACTGCAAAATAAAGTGTTACAGCTACAGAAAAATTCACGATTTAAAAAAAAAGGGCTACAATGTGGTAAATTGTGGGATTAGGAACTCCTTTGTATCTGAGAGGCCCATTCACGAGTTTGATACCAACAGGGAAGCAGTTGTTCTTGAACCTGCTGGTACATGCTCTCATGCTTTTGTAGTTTCTTGTTGGACTTCTTGGGATTATGATGTTGAATAGGAAAGGTAGACACAAATGCTGGAGTAACTCAGCGGGTCAGGCACCATCTCTGGAGAAATTGAATAGGTGACGTTTCGTTTCAGGACCCTTCTATCAAAAAATAGGAGTATGACATACTGTAAATGTCCTTGCTATCTAAATGTTCCAGTAATGAGTGTAGAGCCAGGGCGATGACATCTGTTGTTTTTCACTATATCTCGGGAGACATACTAATATTCTGCCACCTCACAGTTAACTATTTCAAGTCCATAACTCGCTGACAGTCACAAGTAAATGTGGTGGTAAACAAAGTGTATGGCATTATTGCCTTCATCATTTTGGGCATTGTATAAAAGTTGTCAAGTCATGTTGCCAATGAATAGCAATTTTTGTGTAAACATATATTTGAGTTCTTTAGGTCTGGGTAGGAAATACTTCAGTGCATGAACTTAGAAAGTCTCCAGCCTAACATCAGAAAGCTGTAAGAGTGGATGTAGATCCAGAAATTGAGGGGGAATGACACAGACATTTGAAGGAAAGTTTTTCAGGATATTAGGGCCAGAGTTTTCAAGCATGGGGGTTGTTTTGGTATTGGGGCAAGCAACTCTGGTGGTCTAGTCTATTTAAAATTGTTAGATTCCAACTTGCACTGCCTTTTACCCTCTGCTATATTATCGTGCATCTATATCCCCATCACCATGCCTTTTTGTATTTAATCGTATTTAATTTTTTCTCATTTTAATATTGATGGATGATCTGACATAAACCTACCTTTATCATCAATTGAGTGGAGTGATTTCCAGCTGGGGACCAGGACTCCAGACACTTTATTTCAACTGAATGCACTGTGCAAGCTTGTCAGTTTTATGCATTTTGATAATCATGGTTAATAAGTTATGTAAACATACACTAGTGTCAAAGTTAATCAGAGAATAGCATCGTAATTAAAAAAAATGTACTTTGTACATGGTTAGAGTGCAAGCTCTGCACATGTTTTTTAATGATAAGGGAAATAATGAACAAAGTCTAGATAAATAAAGCGGCAGCAAAAATAGAGAAGAAAAGATCCGTGTGCCCTTGGCGCTGGTCAGCCAAGTTTGGGAGTATATCATGTAAAAGTTCATAAGGTCTTGGAGCAGAATTAGGCCATTTGGCCCATCAAGTCTACTCTGCCTTTCAGTCATGGCTGATCTATCTTTCCCTCTCAACCCCATTCTCCTGCCTTCTCCCCATAAACCATGACACCTTTGCTAATCAAGAATCTGTTAATCTCCGCCTTAAAAGTATCCATTGACTTGGCCTCCACAGCCGTATGTCGCAATAAATTCCAGAGATTCCGCACCCTCCGACTAAACAAATTCCTCCTCATCTTTCTAAAGGTACGACCTTTTATTCTGAGGCTATGGCCTCTGGTCCTGGACTCTCCCAATAGTGGAACCATCCTCTCCACGTTTACTCTATCCAGGCCTTTCACTCTTTGGTAAGTTTCAATGGGATCCCCCCCTCATTCTTCTAAACTGCAGTGAGTACAGGCCCAGTGCCATCAAACGCTTATCATATGTTAACCCAATCATTCCTGGATCTTTCTCATAAGCTTTCTCTGGATCCTCTCCAACGCTAGCCCATCTTCCTCACATATGGGGCCCAAAGTCACTCACAATATCCCAAATGTGGTCTGACCTTAAATTATAAGGCCTCAGGATTACATCTTCGTTTCTATATTCTTGTCCTCTTGTAATAAATGCTAGAATAAGTGAGTAATCCAAAAAACGCAAGGAATCATGGGATTTGTCAAAGGTCGACCGCCGGGGGGAGGGGGGGGGGAAAGACCAGGCAGGGGCTGGGGACGACAGGACCGGCTCTCATCCGCAGCCAGGACTGTCCCTGGTTTCCCCCACTCGAGGGTCCCATCCCAACTGCAGAGGAACCCGCTCCCCGATGGGCCGTAACGGCGACAAGTGCCAGTTCGCCCCTGCTTTCCCTCAGCCGCCACCCCAAGTACAAGCCATACCTTGCACACCATTGGCTTCTGCCCCTACAGTACCCACTGCCACTTCATCCACAACCCCAAGGAGGAGCGAGGGCCCCGGCCTCACCTGCACCCAGCGCCAGCCTGGGCTCAGCTTCCCTGAGCCCGGCGCTAGACTGTGCCGCACTGCGGGCGGCCATCAGCCCCGACCTGGAGTTGGTGCTGGCCCGGACTCTGGGTTTAGGGCTGGGCAAGGGAGAGGGAGGAGGTTGCTGCTTCCGCCAGCACCACCAACAGCAGCTCCAGCGGGCGCCCAGCCTGCCCATGGCCGGCAGGAGCCTGTCTGCAGACTCTCTCCAACCAGGACGATTCCAGCAGCAGTGGTTCTGGGTCGCCCGGTTTCGAGCAGGGCCTGCGGCTGCCCTTCTTCAGCAGGATCTTGGTGTCGGACTGAGGGGAGCGGGGTGGAGGTGTAGAGCTGCCAGCCAGCCCGGCAGGGCAGGCAGAGCCGAGCTGGAGCCAGCGGCTGCAACGCCGGCTGCAAGTCCAGGGCTGCCCCGAACACCTCCGGACAGGGATGAGACCCTGGGGAAGGGAAGGGGATGGCACAGCAGCAACTCAAAAGCACCCGCAGTGACGGAGAGCTGACCCCGACCACGAACGAAACGCGAGCCTGCACGCAATGCAGCACCACCGTTGCTGAGACTTTAAAACTAGTGACCTATGACCTGGGCATGCGCAGTCGGAATACTGAACTCACTTAATGCATTTGCCTTCCTCACTACCAATTTGACTTGCAAATTAACGTTTTGGGAATCCTGCACCAGCACTCCCAAGTCCCTTTGCACCTCTGTTTTCTGAATTCTCTCCCCATTTAGAAAATAGTCTACACCTTTTTACAAATGCAATTGCAAATTATTTAACGTGTTTTATCTCATTTACAGTTCTACATGCTCTGGTCACAGATTCAGAAGCCTGCTGGACCTACTCTAAAAAGTGCTGATTGAGTAATGATAATTTGTTTAAATTACTGGTTTTAAATAGGTTGTTCTTGAGATTGATCCCTAAATATTATTTTGGCTAATTTGGATCATTAATCTGCATCATGTTTATTAAATTTCTGTTGAACATACGTGGGCTGCCACATTCAACTATATTAACATTGAAGATGTTCATATTGGGGCCAGTATTGCTGTAAACTGAAAGTTGAAGGTGAAGCGTACAAACTTAGGTATTGGATGTTTTTGATACATTTTATAACTCATCTAGAGTTATTTATTTATTGGGAGAATAATTCTAATCACAAATTAATAAAATTTAATGCAAGACATTGACCAAAATGAGCTGGACTTTTGTCTCTGTGGTAGTATGTAATGATGAATGAAGGTAATTTATATTGAAGATCTCAGTGGCAAGCTCTTTATAGTTATAGGTTGCTAATTAAGACCAGGAAAAAAATGTGGTGACAATAAAGTAATTACAAAAAATATATAGACTTGTTTATTCCTTACATTTTTGTTGTAGCTCATTCAGCACTCTGTATTAAACAAAGTCAAAAAGATCAATCTTGCCTATTATCAGCCATGCTCTGTCCTGCCCCTCCAATCTTCCAGGTTTCTTTTCCATCCCGCTGCAATCAGACTGAAACGTCGCCTATCCATGTTCTCTAGAGATGCTCCCTGACCCGCTGAGTTACTCCAGCATATTGTGTCTTTCTTATTTATTTTAAACTTGTGGTTATTCATCATTTATGTATAAAATATAGGATTTATTTAAAAATTAACTTTGCTGCGAGCAGATTATTTGCTTTCTCATTGGCAGCTTTCACCTTGCATGAAAATCACAAAGTTGTGATTAGTTTTGTTGTGTGATGGCAATGGATGTTGACTGTTTCAACATAATTCACACTCCAAGATATGGGCCCCAGAATATTCCTGCTCTTATTTGCATCCTCCAGACCTCCCTGCCGGTTAACTGAGCGTTGATGTGCTTCAGTTATATGATTTTCCTGAGGTAAATTTTGGATGGTTCACGTGTCCCTTTCCTGTGTTGAGCAAGTTCATACATTGACTGTTTGCCCTTGTGATCAGGATGATATTTATTTTTGTTACCGATGAATACACCGTTGACATTTATCATGGAAAATGGCTGTTAACATTCACCGTCACTGATAAAAAAAATTATACTTTTTAACGGATGAAACACCTATATTTATTCTTGGACTTGAACAGATAAAATTATTAAATAACAATGGAAAGGGAAGCTGCCATTAACAGCAAAAACAGCCTTGAGAGGAAGTAATGCGCAGGTATATAATTTTAGAAAGATAGCTTCTAAAATATCACATGACTGCAAGAACAAAATACATGGACATAAAATCCAGAAAGAAAACTGAAGTGTTGAATAAAAAGTAATGCAACAAAAAAACCTTTAGTAAATTTGTAAGAGAAGCATTGAATTTAAGGCAAATATATGATCTGTCTACAATCCTTTATCAATATAATAACATATTTAACAACACAAATATTTTCTTTCATCTGACAATTAGAGCTATTTATAGACTGAAATCATGTTTTGCTCTGGTAGTGATTAACAAAGCACTTCCTGCACATAAAGGCCATTTAGCTTCTCCACTGAAGTTCCCTTTTGTATATGATAATGTTAATGATGAAACTTGTAAATGAGGAAGGCTTTTTGACCTATTAATAGTTCAGTGATTTTAATAGAAATGTGTGATCTGAAAAGTGGCACATTTGATTGCATAGTTACGTGTATATCAATTAAATAAAACAAGATTGGAAATCTGAATTCAGAATTAGAATAGTTTTCCTTACTTTCTTTAGCTCCAGCCCAATAATGCTGTAATCTGCACTACCCCAATTTAGAAACTTCCCCAAAGGTCCAGACTGATCCCTATTCATAACTATCTGAAAAGTGATCAGTCAAATTTCAGGTAGTCCTTGCTTTCTCCCTCCTTCCCCTCCCCTTCCTAGCTCTCCAGCAGCCTACTGTCTCCACCTCTTCCTTTCGCTCCATAGATGTTGCCTCACCCGCTGAGTTTCTCCAGCTTTTTCTATCTTTGATTTTTCCAGCATCTGCAGTTCTTTCATAGACTGTTCTCGCAATACTCTCTCATGAGTCTCCAGTTCGGGGAAAAAAGCCTTCCAGCATCACTGCTTTCAACCATGAAGCCATTTCTGTATCCAGTATCGAGGTCCAGTGCCTTCATGTTGCCTGTCAGGAGCTCCAGCTGAGCACAGTTCCCAGAGGTGTAGTTCTCAGGGATATTGGAAGTTTCCCTGATTTCCCACATCCTGCAGTAGTAGCAGAACACTCCCCTTACTGCTGATGTCACTGCATTAAAGCTAAAGAGGAAGTGTTGAAAAAGGAGATCTTGCCTTATCTTACCTTTCACTTCCACTAAGCCACTTCATTGCAGCCTCTTTAGCAAAAACCTCAGCAAATTACCTTGAAACACAGTTCTTGCACCTCAAATACAGCTTCTCCCATGTAATAAAAGGGAACTGCAAATGTTGGTTTACACCATAGATAGACATAAAATGCTGGAGTACCTCAGCAGGCCAGGAAACAACTCTAGAGAAAATAGATCGGTGACATTTTGGGTCAAGAGTCTGAAGAGGGGTCCTGACCGGAAATGTCTCCTTTCCATTTTATCCAGAGATACTGCCTGACCCGCTGAGTTACTCCAGCATTTTGTGTCTATCGCTTCCAAAGATGGCTCTTCCACGGGTTCCTGCCTTTTATACACTACAAGGGGCAGTCAATGCCAGAATCTAATGGTTGATTTGTAAGTCTTTGCTGCTCTTCGCAACAGTGTCTCATTGTTGAAACTGGCATGGCCTTGCGTTAATGGCTCCTTAGTCTCCTCGGCTGCTACAGGATATCTTTCACACAAGGCCCATTTACATTCAGTCTCTGATGGGCAAGTTGCTTTGCCTGATACTGCGCTCCACAATTATTGCTCCAAGATACACACTATTTCACACTGTTCCAAGTTCCATCACTCCTCCACGAATTCACTTTGTGGATGTGAAATTGATTCAAGGATATTCTCAAATTCTCCTTAGTCTCCTTGCTCTTGGCCCACAACAGCTCCAAGAAACAATCATGATAGCAATGATAACCTTTAGTATAGAAGCTCTGTATAAATGGCAGGAAGGGAACCAACCCCCCTCCTCCCGGTCCCACCTGCATAACTACCTGTGGTATAATCTGTGGGTCCCACATTGGCCTCACCTTGGAACTCTCAAAACTGGGGTGGATGAAAACCGTCTTTGAACAAGCAAGACTGCTGAAGGTTCAGAAAAGGCTATACAGTACCCTTTCCCTATTGCAGTTCCAGCCATTATCTTTTTCAGGCCATAGCACTATTCTGATTGTTTTTCTGTTTCTGTTCCTTTCATTGTTGATGTTTTTCAGTTTCTTTAGTCCTTTTAGGCCTCTGGTCTTGGCTTACTATTTCTATCATGTCTCCACCAAGATCTTAGCTTTGTTGTGTTTCACTGTTCCTCAGGCCAATGTCTTTGAACCCAGCCCTGGGAATGGTGCCAGATCTTTGTAACTGTATCTTTGTATCTGTTGCGACTCTTGCACTATACCTTGCATGACCCGCAGCTCATCAAAATGAAGGCACATGACTACATACCTTGCATGGTTTGCTTTTGAGCCCAAGGTTGGTTGATTCAAATATCACTTTACAACAAAAATCTTTAGGTGACATACCTCTGCAGTTTGTCATGAAGAACAAATAGAGCTATACTAAAGGTGGTGATGTCTTTCAGGTGGGATACTAAACTGAGATTCTCTTGTCCCTCAAGCTTGTGTGTTTCAAAGAACTGTTTCGCAGTAGAGTTTGGGATTTCCCCGAGTACCTGATGAATATTGTGTAGAAAGGTACTGCAAATGCTGGTTCATAACAGAGATAGACACAAAGTGTTGGAGTAGCTCAGCGGGTCAGGCAACATCTCTGTAGAAAAAGGATGGGTGACTTTTTTGGTCAGGACCCTTCTTCAAACCCTTTCTCTCCAGAGATGTTGCCTGACCTGCCGAGTTACTCCAGCACTTTGTGTCTCTACCTGAGGAATATTATTTTAGCTGCTGCATTTGCTAAATTTTATTAATCATCTTTTTTTTCCCCCTATGGTCTTGCTGTAGGTTTTGGAGGCTGTCTTGATATTGTTGCAGATGGAATTGCTCTCCTTAGTAAAGCAGGCATCAAGCCAAGCAGGAATCCTGTGCACCATAATTACATCACATCAGAGGAACAATTGGCTGAAAGCTTTGCATACTTCTTTCCTCCAGGGGCTGCATCAGAGTAAGGAAATTACATGAATGAGACTTACTAAATTAAATGTGTACTTGGTTGTTGTAACAAAAATATATCTTGGCGATGATGAAAACATCAGTGGAGTTGGAGAATAGAGAAACACAATATCGCCAGAGTCTGATCCTGTCCTCGGGTGCTGTCTGTGTAAAGTTTGCATGTTCTTCCTGTGACCGCATGGGTTTCCTCTGGGTGCTCCGGTTTCCTCCCACATCCCAAAAATATGAAGAGTTTGTAGGTTAATAGGCCTCTGTAGTTAGCCCCTAATGTATAGGAAATAGATGAAAAAGTAGGATAACATTGAACTAGTGTGAACGGATGATGAATGGTTTGCATGGACTCTGTGTTGCTGATCTACTTCTGCCCTTCGTGTTCCCTTAAAAGTTAGGAATTTTTAAAATGAAGAATTTAGTTGGTTAATTCAATTACTGAATGAAGGAGATAAATTGTAAATAACAGAACAATTGGGCAGAGCATTAGAATGTGATTTACCTTGTCAGAAACAGGATAAGAGGAAGAATTGGCTTATAAAGCAGGAGGTGGATAATATTTTGAAAGATAACTTTTTTAAGATCTGGGAATAGGCTGGGGAGTATGATTCTTGGTTAGCTATTTACAAGTTAGGACAAATACTTTGGGGCAAGTTGTAGCTTCCTAGTTAGTTTTAAAATGCTGTAATCGTATTCACAGTAATTGTTATTCATAGATTCCTGGTGTTATTTTCAGGCGCTTTATTTCCAATGAGACACTGTTTCGTAAACTGGTGAAAGCCACTCAAGGTCTTCCTCGGGTACGATGGTCGTTAGGTGGAAATGCACCAGTCATGGCAAATCGTCTCGCAAAGGAAGGATGTGAAGTGCTCATGGGGAGCCGTCTAACGCCTGACCTCATTGAAGTCCTTCAAGAGCACGTAACCGGTTTGTGCCAATAAACTCGTATTTGGGTTGTTCATTTCCGTGATGTAGGAAAAGCAATTTTTAAATCAACAACTTGAACTTATAGAACACCTTCACTTATCAGTGTGTCCCAACCTGCGTCTAATTTGCATTCAAGGAAAAAATGTTGTGTCCTTGGAATTGAGAAATTAGATGAATAATAGAAAATTTGATTTGAAATTTTTTAAAATTGCAATAGATGGAGAGCCTTTGAAAAGTTCCAAAAGATAGGACCAAGTCGCGAACATTTTTTGTCATCAGGAGTTTCAGGAACAGTTTAGAGAGGGCTTATAAGGTTGAAGGAATTTTTGTAGAAGGAGCTTGTGCACGTGGATTGGAATTTGAAGTTAAATGGATCGATGATCGAGATCCAGAGAATATCAATGACGAGCGAAAACACTTGAGTACAGTGTGGATCAACAGCTGAGATTGATGTTGAAGTACTTCATTTTGGAAGTAAGGACAGGCTGGTATTGAGAGCTTATTTCACTGATCAAAACCTTCCTTTTATTTGAGGTATAACAATCAAATGTGTAGAAATGGCTGTGCAGGGAATGGAGGGGTATGGATCATGCAAACAGAGGAGATTAGTTTAATTTGACATCATGTTTGGTACAAACGTTGTGGGCCAAAGAGCTTGTTCTTGTGCTGTGCTGTGCATATCTATGTTCTGTGTAAATTCAAAAGTTCTACCAAAACAACAAACTTAAGAGTTGCAACAAGTTGTGAATCCTTAAAATCATCTAAATGATTTGGTCTTGGAATAGGTTCAATTTAAAACACACATCTTTCATTGACACTCTGTGCTGCTTGGCATTTTTTAATTTGTAGAAATATTACAATTTGGATAATAACAGAAAGGCCACAGTGCTTGGGTTTTATTGTAACAAAAACTGCTATTTCATCTTGTCATCTAACCCAATTTTGGAGGGGGGGGGAGGGAAGGGAAGGGAAGGGAGGAGGGGGGGGGCGGGGTATGGCTGAGACTTTTTAAACATATACCTCATGCTAATTTATTAACAGGATAAGACTTTGGCTTTATCTTTTTCTTAGCTTTCCTGCATCACTCTGTTGATGAAGAACTGTTCTTTGGTGACTTCTTCCAGGATTGTGACCATGATGTTCTTGCACCATTAAATTTGAAGTGCTCATTAGTGGTTGGTAGTCTAGTGCTTTTTACTCAATTTTTCTCATAATTTCTCCCAACTCATACCTTATACAGTCCATTCGATATCTGATGCTGAGGGTTAATTTAGTTGTGCAGGCACTTCAAGCCTGTGGTACTAATAAGTAATTCCTGTGTTTTGCTATGGAAATGAAGGAATCTTAAGGGGTTGGACAGGCTAGATGCAGGAAGATTGTTCCCGATGTTGGGGAAGTCCAGGACAAGGGGTCACAGCTTAAGGATAAGGGGGAAATCCTTTAAGACCGAGATGAGAAAGACTTTCTTCACACAGAGAGTGGTGAGTCTCTGGAACTCTCTGCCACAGAGGGTAGTTGAGGCCAGTTCATTGGCTATATTTAAGAGTGAGTTGGATGTGGCCCTTGTGGCTAAGGGGATCAGAGGGTATGGAGAGAAGGCAGGTACGGGATACTGAGTTGGATGATCAGCCATGATCATATTGAATGGCGGTGCAGGCTCGAAGGGCTGAATGGCCTACTCCTGCACCTAATTTGTATGTTTCTGTGTTTTGCTATGGAAATGAGGAACCGTAGATGCTGGTTTACAAAAAAAGATATAAAGTGCTGGAGTGACTCAGCAGGTCAGGCATCATCCCCGGAGAACATGGGTAGGTGATGTTTTGGGTCGGGACTCTCCTCAGTCCTGACCTGAAATATTGCCTATCCATTATCTAGGGATGCTGCCTGACCTGCGAGTTTATGCACCTTGTGTCTTTTTATCCCCCCAATGTTTTGCTGTTTATCAAATTGATCTTGCAAAGACTAAAAACTGGAGATCAGAAAACCTTGCCATTCCTTTGATCAACGCTCACAAACAATTCTTGTAAGCGAGAGTGTATAGTTCAGCTACTGATAATGGATGAAACTGGAAAATCTTGGGTACAACTGCTGTAAGTCCTATGATGGTGTTCCATTTATTTTGTTTTCAATGGCTTGATCAATGCCATACTTCAAATGTTTTTTTTTAATCCCTTCTAGTGACAAGCAAGCCAGTGGATGAAACTGACATTCATCTTATCCTGGAATATTCATCTGGCTCCAAATGGGGACAACTAGTGTCAAGAAGAGCAAACAGGTATGTGGCACAATCAATAGTCAATTGATGCAGGACAAATGACTAAATGATCACATAGCTATTATAAAATATTGTTGTATAGAGCAAATATCAGTAATCCATATTGTATTTACACACCAATGCTTGCAAAGTAAAAGAGTATGTCTGAAAATATCTGCAGAGACATTTATATCAGAAAGTCATAGTTTTCATTTAGTCCCAATATTTTCCTTTCTGGTTTTGCAATATTCTGATACTTATGTGGAATATTCTTTTAATTTACTTTTGGGATCTAGGTGACTTGTAAAGTCAGTATTTATTGCCAGTAACAAATTGCCACTGATAATGGAAAATATTGTTATTGGGCAGAAAGTATCTGGATTTGGACTCTGGGACAAAGATCAATCGACAAAGTATTTCTCGGTCAAGATGATGTGTAACTTGGATGGGAGCCTGTGCCTAATAGCCTCATCCTCCTAGATGGCAGAGATTGGTTAAGTGAGAGTGACCTAGGTGTTCTTCAGTAATGGCTTTAACATGATCCCACATGGGAGACTGATCCAAAAGGTAAGAATCAATGGGATCCAGGGCAATTAGTCCAATTAGATCTGAAATTGACTGAGCAAGAGGGTCAATCTCAACTTGAGTGCTGCTTCTGCAATTGAAAACCTGTAACCAGTGTTGTAACCCAGGGATTGGCGCTGGGACCCTTGCTGTTTGTTATCTACATAGATGATCTGGATGTGAATATAAGTTCACATGGCATGAAAATTGATAGTGATGTTGATTGTGAACAAAACGTATACGAAAGAACTGCAGATGCTAGTTTAAATCGAAGGTAGACACAAAATGCTGGAGTAACTCAGCGGGTCAAGCAGCATCTCTGGAGAGAAGGAATGGGTGACGTTACAGGTTGAGACCCTTCTTCAGTCTGATTGTGAACAAGGTTGTCTTCGGCTAGAGAATGCTATTGTTGAGTTTGTAAACTGGGCAGCAATGTAGCAGCTGCAATTTTGTATTGAAAAATTTGAAGCAGTGCATTTTAGAAGGACGACTGAGGGTATAATATACATAATAAGGGCAGATCCTGGGAAGCACTGAGGAACAGAGATCTTGGAGCCCAAGGATGCTCTGGAGAGGATGCAAAAGAGATTCACCAAGCTGTTGTTTGGATTGGAGCATGACAAAGACCCGGGTTTGATCCTAACCATGGGTGCTTTTGTGTGGAATTTGCATGTTCTCCCTGCGACCGCATGTGTTTCCTCTGTGTGCTCCGGTGTCCCTGCATGTCCTAAAGATGTGTGAGTTTGTGATAATATAGAATTAGTATGAATTGGTGATCAATGGTTGGACGATGGGCCAAAGGGCCTGGTTCCATGCTATATCTCTAAAACTAAAATTTGAGTTATAAATAAAACTGGAGAATCTAGGATTGTAATTATCAAATAAATGTTGATTTCACTGGGAAACAATGTCTAAGTATTAAAATATTTTCCCCATCACTAACAGACTACACTATATTTGTTTATTTATTGTGTGTGTGTGTGTATGTGTATATATATGTGTATATATATGTGTAAGAATTTCATTGTCCTATCTGGGACATATGACAATAAAACACTCTTGACTCTTGTGTTGACAATTATTTCCGTAATTCACTACTTCACTCTTCTATCTCTGTCAACACGCTCCCTTTCTCGGGCAACTGACTCACCACTACCTTTCCAATGGCAATCATGTTCTGGAAAAATGAATAAAGAAATTTGGTCATCAATGCAGAAGTTCAGATGGACTTAGTATTTTAATGTGAAGGATGTTTGCATTTGCATGTGGACCAAGAAATTATTACTCTCACGTATGGTGATTTGTATGTGCGGTTGCGTATGTATGCTACAGCAGTTCTATATTTTCCTCTCCTGGGTTCTAGGTATGCTAATTTTATTTAATGTGACAAGTTGGCAGTTTTAACTGCTAAAATGCCAATCTTTAATTTGTAGGTTCATAGTCCATAGCGACATATCCAATCCAGTTTTAGAGTCACTGGAGGACTTTCAGACTCAATTTAAACAGTTCAATCCATCCCTTTTGGTAGTTGGTGGTCTTCAGATGATGGATAATTTTCCATTTAGACCAGGTGAGTGCAAAATACATTTTTTTTAAACGCTGCTGTTTTAATATTATTTTTGCTAATTGTTTATGGAACGTCAGGTTACATATCTGAAAATATAGTTTGTCACGATTCTTACCTCAATTAATATTTATGTTACTGCTGTATTTTATGTTTAATATTCAAATAAATGTTGATTTCACTGGGAAACAATGTAAATATTTTCCCCATCATTCATAATTCCCTTTACGGACATATTTTCAAATTCCTTTAATATTTATTCTTTCATGACTTTCCAAATCAAAGATTCCTTCAATCATTCTACGTATGATTCTAATCCAGATCCCACTATATTGTGCTCATATCTCTAATACTTGCTGGGATGTTCAAGTAGATGAATGTGCAGAGAATGGAGGGATATGGATCATGCAAATAGAGAGAAGATTAGTTTCAATTGACATCAAGTTCAGCACAGACATTTGTGGGCCGAAGGGCCTGCTCCTGTTCTGTACTCTTTTTATGCACCAATGGACAGTTTCATGATTCGGTGTATGCAGATTCGGCCTTGAAATTGACCCTGTTAGTGTAGGGTGATGACAAATTCAAGACTAATCTCCTTTGGGCTGAGGACGGCTAGCACAGACATTGGAATTAGCGCATGCTACGTTACTATACAATATGTTGTAGTATTGTACCTCTTAAGTTTTTGCTTTCATGCCATTTGACCACCAGTGTGATTTTTTTTTTTTTTTTTTTTTGGTCTCATTCAGTTTCAGGAATACATTATTCTGCATCAGAAATTTAAATGGGCTCATATTCCATTTGTCTCAACAATCACCGCCCAATATCTCTAACATCGGCCCTACTGAAGATTGGTTAGAATTGGTCATAACATTTCCTCCAGCCCAATCCTCAGTGCTACTTAAGGTGCTTTGCTCAGTCCCCTTGCTCTACTCCCTGTACACCCATGACCGTAAGGCCAAATACAATGCCAACTCTATCTTTAAATCCACAGACGATACCACTATTTTAGGTCAGATCTAAACATGATGAGACAAAGTATAACAGAGATTGAGAATCTTGTGCCGTGGTGTTGGGACAATAACCTCACCCTTAATGTGTAGGAAGGAAGTGCAGATGTTGGTTTACACCAGAGATAGACACAACATGTTGGAGTAACTCAGCGGGACAGACAGCATCTCTGGAGAAAAGAAATGGGTGACGTTTTGGGTTGATACCCTTCTTCAGAGTCTTCATCTGCTGTAGAGATGGTGAAGGCCTTCAAGCTCCTAGATATTACCACTGTACCAGATCAGTGCACATGGTCAAAATAAAGGAATGCTGTTTTGAAAGTTATTATCCCTGTTATTCCAAGCTTCTGACCAGACATCTTTGACTTGACCAAGGAGAGATAAGCTGCTTGCTATTTACAGGTAAATATGGTCCAAAAACCTATATAGGCATAAAACCACTGTTGCTCATCTTCCAGTATCGTTGTATAATTACATCAGCAGTATTTTGGAATGAGTTAGTGAGATAAATGCCAGTTGAATGGTGGGATAGAAATCAACTGTAACCAGTTAATTGGTGCATGATTTATTTTTTATATTATTTAAAGAAAAATAATACATTTGTATTTATTTGTTTAGACATACTTCAAAAATGATTATATTCAACCATTCTGTATGATTGGGTATTTATGCAGATATTTACCCTCAGATTGAAACATCAAAGGATTTATTGTGCTTTGAAAGTTGCAATGCATTTGGTGAGGACTCTCAAAATGGCAAAATAGAGATCTTACATGTAATGTGATATTGCAAAAATCAATTGAACTTCTGAAAGCTATCAATTCCATGTTTTGCAAAGAATAAAATGCAAGTACATAATTGACCTGCATGTAATGCTGCTTTTGTTGGTTGAATTGGAGATACATGTTAATACAATGGTCTTTGGATTTACAAAATTCCAGATATTTCTTAAAATGTAGTTTTTTAATAATGACAAATCATAGCCAGCTCTACCAGCAGTGACAGTTTCTGTTTTTATTTTCAATTATGGCCTCTATACCGTGAAAGATACTATTATTTCCATGGTTAGATTAAATGTTTTCACTAGAGGAAAAAAACTGTCCCCAGTGGCAGTAATGCACCTTTCAAGGCCATTGTAGACTTTTCTAGAAGCGGAGAACAGATGCTAAAAATTGGAAAGTGATCGGTCGTCCTCAGCAGATTGGTCGGTATTTATGGAGTTGGAAACAGGTGGTTGTCTGGTCATGAGATCATCTTCATTAGCAATAGAAATCAAACATGCAAAAATACAAAGGTTGAGAGAACAAAGGGACTATCTGTAATAGGATGGACGCCGAGAGCTAACAATGTCAACAAAGGTTAGAGGGTGCTGTTAAGTGCAAATAATTAGTTTGGAAAGATGTAAATGGAGTAAGAAAGAGGGTGAAATTGTAAAAATCAGAACAAAATTGTTGCTGGAATTCAGAACTGAGAGAATGCTGAAATGATCTAACAAATCACATAGCATCTGCTGAGAGAGAAAAATTTTGATTTACCCGCCGGTTTGAGTTTCATCAGAATTGTCCAGGGCTGATTACTTGAAATGATTGAATTCAGCATTGAATCCTGAAGTAGTGCAACATGCCTAGTGGGAAGGTCAGATACTTTTCCTTGTACTTGCATTAGACTTCATTGGAGTATGGTGGGAGGCAGAGAGCAGAGTTGCAATAGTGAAGGAGAATTAGAGTGAGTGGTGACTAGACATTCATGGTCACATTTGATGGCTGATGAGAGAATTCCACTAGCTGCTCCTTGGAAGGAAACTTGATGGTGCTTGAGAGTAGATAGGATTGCAGGTGTAAGCAGTGGGGGAAGAAGTCTCGGTGATTTGCTGTGATGCCTCTTACATGGACGACTATGCAGGTGTCTCTTGTTTTACGCGGGGGTTACATGCTTGAAAAATGGCATGTAATTCAAAATGTGTAATGAAATGTATGTGACTATACTGTCAGCATTAACTTTGAGCACATTATTCCATAGATACCAGCATGTCAATCAAGTTTTGGTATTGATGAACAAGCAAGTTATTTCAAAAACTCATAAATCAAATTAACTGAAACGCAAGGTGCCTGTGTCAAGTCAGGTGGTGCATGAGTAGTGTGCCCTGAATGATACTGAGCTGCCTGAGTGTTGTTGGACTTGCACTCTTTCAGAGAGTGAATTCCATCACATTCCTGATTTCTGGCTTGTGGGTAGTGGAGAGGCATTGAGGAAAAAAAATCTCAGACTTGAACTTGTCGCTAAAGCATTTATGTGGTTGAAATATTTAAAATTCTACTCAAATGAAACAATGAGGGACTAGGCCCTAGAAATATCAAGAGGTGTTTGGTTTTCTTTCTGTGCCCATCTGTTGCCCTGTGTTTGTCTGTCTGATTAATCCCCTTTCTCTTTGCATCTCTCTTTCACAGCTGTGTGATGCTAATGTTGCCAGCCTATAGCTAATTCTGTCTGTCTTGTTGCATGTGGCCACCACAGCTTCCTTTCCTGAGGATAGACACATAATACTGGAGTAACTTAGCGGAACAGGCAGCATCTCTGGAGAGAAGGAATGGGTGACGTTTCGGCTCAAGACCATTTTCCCGAGTAGTTGGTTGTTATCTCTCTGCCAGCAATTCTGCATTAACTATCGTTGAGCATGGTAGTATATTTGTGTGGCATCATAAACTGAAGATCTAATTTCCTGGATCGCAACAGGGGTTTACTCCATCTTTGTAACTTCACCATCTCGGACTTTCACGGAAATATTTATTTACATCTTTGACACTTGAGTACTCCAGGTGGTGCAGTTCCAGGGACTCGAGTTCAAAACCAACCTTGGATGTTGTCTCTGTTTAGTTTACAAATTCTCTGAGGCTCTGTGGGTTTCTGCCAGGTTGCTCGGGTTTTCTCCTGCATCTCAAAGATGTGTTGGTAGGTTGAGTAGGTTGGTCAAGTGTTAAAAGAATGAAAGGGAAATTAATGGACATGAACATAGAACAGTACAGCGCAAGGACAGGCCCTTCGGCCCATAATATCTGTGCCTAACATGATACCATCACTTACCAACCTGCATATAACTCATATCCCTCCATACCCTGCATATCCATATGCCTGTCTGAAAGTCTTTTAAATGCAATTTGCGTATCTGCCTCAACCACCACCCTGGCAGTATTCCAGGCATTCACCACCTTTAAACTTTAAATCACCTTAAAGCTATGCTCCCCAATATTTGATTTTTCCATCCTGGGATAAAGATTCTGACTGTCTACCGTATCTATGAGAGAGAATAATTTAATTTAGTTTAGAGATACAGCGCGGAAACAGGCCCTTCGGCCCACTGAGTCCGCGCCGACCAGCGATCCCCGCACACTAACAATGTCCTACACAAACTGGGGACAATTTACAATCTTTACTGAAACCAATTAACCTATAAACCCGTACATCTTTGGAGTGTGGGAGGAAACGGGAGCACCCGGAGAAAACCCACGCAGGTCACGGGGAGAACTCACAAACTCCGTGCAGACAGCACCCGTGGTCGGGATCGAACCCGGGTCTCTGGCGCTGTGAGTAGCAACTCTACCGTTGCGCCACCTTAGGGTCCTGTCTATAGTGTAATGGGACTGATAAGATTGCTCTTCTGAGATATGGCATGTACTTGAATTAGGCATAAGTAAACCAAAACTCTTTGCATTCATTATTTGATGCTCATACTACTCCCCTCTCACTGCTGGCCTCCCCACCTTTAACTGTCTCTGCTTCTCCAATACCAATTTTTAAAATCTTAATAATGCCACAAAGTGCTGGAGTTACTTAGTGACTATGTCAGCATCCCTGGAGAACATGAATAGGTGACGTTTCGATTGGGTTCCTTCAAAGATCATACTAAAATCTTAATCTGCTTCCCTAAATTCTTGCTGTTTACTTTCTTAGCTGCATAGTGCCACTGTCCTTTTCACCCCTGTTCCACCTTTGACCAAAAGCTCTGGGATGTTTTAGTTCTGTTCTGAAATACTTTATGATACCCTCCTCTTTTGCAAGTCAATTTTGATAACTATCTCCCAAGATGTTGCTTTCAAAACCTTCTTAACTTCCATTGCTGATTAGTGCCACATTACTCTTGCCTCTATGAATGATTTGAGATTGAAAGAGAAAATATGCCTCGTAATTTTATATCTCCCCTATCCGGTTATCCTTCAACCTCCTTTGTTCCAGGGAAATCAAATCCAACCTATGCCATAACTAAGGTCCTCCATTCCAGGTTACTTCCTGGCAAATCATCTTTGCACTTCCTCCATTGTAGTCACATCCTTCCGACACACACTACTCCAAAGTGTAGTCTAACCAGTGTTTTGTAAAGTTGCTAATTTATATCCTCTGCCTTGACCTATAGAAACATAGAAACATAGAAATTAGGTGCAGGAGTAGGCCATTCAGCCCTTTGAGCCTGCACCGCCATACATGAATGCAAGCACACCATACATCTGTGTTGCAACTTTTGGGAAACACAAAGGTCTCTTTGTTCATCAACATTCTTTTGCATCTACCATTTACTGCATATATCCTGCCCTAATTTGACTTGGTTTGCAAAATGTGTCACCTCACACTTGTCCAGACTACATTCCATCTCCCATTGCTTTAACAAACTTTGCATCTCATCTATATTCTGCTGTGGGCTGTGACACCCTTTCTCACATTCCTCACCACCATCAATGTTTGTGTACTTTCGCATCTCTTTTGCCCAGCCTGAACCTGATTTAATTCCTGGAGATAGATTGTGGTAGATCCACTTACTGGGCTGGATGCAGAGGGGAAATCCTTCTGGCCCTCTGTATTCTTGGGTTGGTGTGACCTCTCTGTGGTGACTAACTTTCAGCCATTGTGGTGCAGAGGCCACACCCAGAATATTCTTGAGAGGTTTTGACTGAAGACATTACCAAAGGGTGAATTTTAACCTCTATCAAAACTATCAAGCATCTTCAGAAGTATGAAAGTGTTAACATTTGAATCAAATATTAACTGAAGGATTTTTAAAACATGAGTCTAAATCACAGTAATTTGGGAAATGGTAACTGGTAGAGCTGCTACTACACAGCTCCAGCTTGAACTTGGGTTCGATCCTGACCTCGGGTGCTGTCTGTGTAGAGTTTGCATGTTCTTCCTGTGACCACATGACTTTCCTCCAGGTGCTCTGGTTTCCACCCATGTCCCAAAGGCGTGCGGCACAGGATGAAATTAGTTCAACAGGGAGCAAACGGCTATAGTTGGGCTGTTGAGGTTTAATTCTGTTTGTGGGGGGGGGGGGGGGGGGGGGGGGATATTTTTGATTTCTTTTCTTGGGGGTTAATATTTGTCAATGAGTTGTTTTCTGAGGCTGACTGAGCGACCCTTTTCCCAACTCTTGAATAGTTTGTGAGTCTATTTAAATTTAATCTTACAAATTAAATGTGTCAATTTCAAAGCTGTTCCCAGGTTGAATATTTTTGTTGTCGGTACTGGTCTATATGTGAATGATGATGAGTTCAGTTTTTGGTCACATTTCTCATAAAATATGCTGGTGTTGCAAATAAACAAAATAATAGAACATTAAAAGGTTATTTCTATTATTCTAATAATAATAGAACATTAAAAGGCTCATTGAGTTGGTCAAAGCAAGATTTGGAAGATAATTAATTTTTGTGTAATGCACAGTATTTTGTATAATTTGTTATGTCATTTTCTTACCTTTTTTTTCTTTTGGTGGGATGCTTACAATTCTAATTTAGTGCGGTAAAGATCTAACTCGGGTACCCTTACTAAATTTTTTGCAAGGACTGAAAATAGTTGCTTCAGTTCTAATCTCATGTTACCTTTCTCCGATAATTTACTATTGTAGCTAACTATCAAAATTATTTTGGTAACAGGTCAACTTGAAGAGCGGCTAAAATTGCTCCGGGATCTCATGTTATCAGTTGACAGCACGACTAGAATCCATTTTGAAATGGCCTCCTTTGTGGATGACACGCTTCTGAACAATCTTTTTACATACATCATCACTAACGTAGACTCTCTAGGGATGAATGAACAGGAGTTACCCAATCTGCTCAGCATGTTAAAGGGGGCCAACATCACTGTTCTGTCCGATCCTTATCCAAGAGTGGCAAGTATACTAGATCAAATGCGGGAAGTTTATCGCATCTTAAATTCTCAGGAGATAATGGGCGCACAACACAAGCTCACACGGCTGCATGTTCATACTCTTGCTTTCCAAGCAATCATTATTGCCAAAGGGTCCTTTTGGAGGAACACCATGTCAGCAACTGCCAAAGCTTCATTAACTGCAAACCGACACGTTTGTGGCTCACCAAATATTGACCCCACCAAAGCGAAGCTGATCATGGATGATTCTTTTTCTGTAAGTCGTGAGCAAGGGAGTAAGAAAATTCCACTCAAAGAAAATCGACCTGTTTCGTGTTGGGAAGAGTATGATTATGAGATCTGTGTTGCTCCTGTGCTGGTATGTACTGAGGTGTATCAGACTGTTGGTGGCGGTGACAATATTTCTGCAGCCAGCTTGGTTCTTCAGATCTAGTGATCTCTCTGGATTCGAAGAGAACTCGCATGCAATTAACCATTGCTCTCTTCCTCGATGAGTGTGATTCACGAAGAACTGCTTGTATCTTTCCACCAACAATTCCCTTCCACACACACCCCGCCATCCTTAAAAATAAATAGATGATCTGTCTATTGTTACATGAGCATCATGTAATCATCAATCAGGATTCTGAGAATTGTTTAAGAATACTTAAATAATTAAATACTAATTTTAGGCACTTATTGTATAAATCGCTCGGTCTTAGTTCCTGAATCGTTTGGAGCAAAATCTCGAATTTTTTTTTTTTCCTCCTCAATTTATTTTTTGAATAGTCATGGCTCAGTAATTAAGTAATAGCATTTCCTCTTTGTCAACCTTAACCTTTTTCTTTGGAGGGGGAAGAAATATGCTATTGCACAATATTAGGCTGATTGGTATAATGCAACAAATCCGCCTCCAGTTAATATTTTTTAAATCCTTTACTGTCAATTCTGCAAGGTCTGAATTTTTCTGGTGCAAAATGGTTTTGTGCTGCTTTATGCTTTTAAAGTCTATCAGGAAATTTGTACATTCTACATATATCTTGCACCTTTTGCAGTTCCCAGTAATTCACCTGGGGACAAGCTCTTGCTATGGTTTACAACAATGAGAAGAGTAGGTAAGGTTTAAATGCTCCTTCCAGGCGGTCTCATCTTTTGACCCAGATTATCTACCTAGCTCATTCCTTTTATTTTCTGTGGAAATTTCATGCTCAATTCAGTTTTTATGGAAAATGGCAGTAGTTTGCAACCTCACCAAAATTGTGTCATTGGTCTGCCTAACTGCATGCTGCCAAAGTGTACCTGATGTTGCTCTAATTGAAGCATCATCTCCACACTGGCCATTCCTAATGGATGACCACATTTCTACTGGGAACACTGATCATGCCCCTCATTCCAGCTGGAGATCAACTAATTCATGCAACAAAGGATCACGGGTCGTGTTTTTCTGGTTAATCATTTGGTATCTTGTCTCGTGTTGAATTTTGCCACTCATCTGAACCACACAGAATCCCATGTTTTTAAAGGCAAAAGTTAAAATGAGAGGGCGTATTGGACAAAGCCTTCCAATAGGGAATTCATCTCCTTTGCTGCAATTCTGTGTAAATTCCATGGGAAAAAAATTGCAGGCTATTTTGTATTTTTAACATCCAAAGGACATAGTGTTTCCTGATTACAGGATAAGTAATTTGAGTATATATTCTTATTCCTCATATCACATCTTCAGAAATAACAGAAAATTGTACTAAATTACAAGTTCCGTGTATGCATCTACAATAGTCCAAAAATCAGAGTGTTTGACATAGTATTGGTAATATCACAATCTAGGAGCAAATTAAAACTCTTAATCCAAGAACATAAATATTTGTAGGGAAAAGGAATAATAGCAAAATACAAAGAACTTTAGTTTTACATGTACTTTATGTGGTTGAAAGACATTTAGGATTAGCTTTGACAGAAGAGGACATAAACATTGATTTATGAATCTAACATGAAGAAAGTAGGTAAACGATTAATTGGCTAATCCATCAGATGCAGAATTAAAGAAACTTGTATTTCAATGGCTTAAAATTTAATCCAACAAGTAATTGAGGGGTTTGGGTGGGAAATTAAGAAAAGTTAAAATGGTAAAAGTTTTATTTAAAATAAAGTGATAGCTGTGCAGTGCTTTGGGGGAATGCTGCAGAAACTCCAGTCAGGAATGAAATCATGGGTTACTTTTTACTACCCGATTTAGCATTCAATTAAGATGAAAAACAAACTCGCGTTAGTAAAAATGAGCACTTAAATATAATAGTTTTTAAACAAGTGAGTACATTTTTTAAAAATAATATAGCCACAAAGGCCCACATTGTTTAATGTTGGTGTAGATTTTATTGACCACTTTGATTCCCCACATATGCAAAGCACAAACTATAAATGATTTGATCTTCCTTGGGCTGTGTTTTGCATCCTCATTCACTGGGATTGCAGGAAATCTAATGAATTTATGAAAACTTAGTGCATTGCACATCACTACTGTCAAATGCCCTTGCGATTTCATACTTTTTTTACACAAAGTTAAGAGTATAAAATAAGCCAGAATTATTGTGTGTCATTGTAATCTCTGGTTGATTAAAACTCTTTAGTTTTATTTATATGGATTATTATTCCATCAGACATTTCTATATAGTATAGATCTTGAAGTTTTATGCAATTTCAGCTGTGACCTTAAAAAAAATAATCTGTTGTCAGAAAATTGAAGGGAGCAGTGTGCTTTTTTCTGGCAATGATGATTGCATTTAAGAGTAGTTTTGGTGAGATGAAACAAGAAAATACTCAAACTTTCAATTCAAATTGTGATGCAAGTGAAGATTTAATTTCATTCCTCATATAGTGAAACCTTTCTCTGATGGGATAATTAAAATCAAGTGAAATTGGTGAGTCTTTTTTCCATTCCATATTACATTAATAAAATTTAAGACTGATTATGATAGATTTAGAATAGGTCCCCAATGGTGTAGAGGTACAGATGATATAATTATGGTACAGATAATTACAGATTATGTATTAAACTATGCTGCATGACACTTCCTTGTTCCTAGATTTGCTGGGATTAACAGTACCAATAACAAGATCAATGGGGGAAAAAAAAAAGATTGACTTAATTCAGTCTGTGCTCATTCTTGTGAAAATGGCATACAGCCAATATCTTGTTGTGCAGGTTTAGAATACAGTCCGTGAGGGTGCATCGATGTGGCACTGGAACTTTAATTTCATTGTGGCAGTGGACAGTACATTTAAGAGCTATTGAGTAAGTTAACTACGATGCGATCTTCTACTGCATTCAAAGTGCTAAATAAATAAAAGTCTTTTGATAAGAGTCTGATGAAGGATCCCAACTCGAAATGCCATCTGTCTGTTTTCCCTCTACAGATGCTGCCTGAACCACTGTGTCCCAACAGCTGTTTGTGTATATATATTTTTTAACTTTATTCCAGTAATAATCAGACTCTTGTTTCTAAATGGGCTCTCCTTGTGACTATTTCTTCGTGTGATCAAATGTAGTAATTTGACAATTTCCATCCTCTCACTCTGCTTGTCACTTAAGTGTATGCAAAGTAATTTTGATTAGTATAATTAACTCTGGACTTCGGTTTCATTAATGCCCTGAGGCAATGAAGAGGCTTTTGGCTCGTACCTCTTCAACAGGGTATGTATTGGAAATTTTGATAGACCAAACTGCTACAAGCAAATTACAAAAGCTCAGGTGTTTTATCTGTTTTTAAATTGAAACATATCTTCCAGGGGTTCTATATTCACTAACTACAGTGAATATGAGAGAGCCAATTGCTGAAGTATATATAGTACCAAGAAAGAAACTGCTGGCTTTAAAATGTATTTTGCCTTAAATAAAAACTTATCCTTGTGGATGTGAAGTTTAGATAAATAATTTTAAGATTTGGATTTTTTCTACTGAAATTATTTTGAACTGTTTATTTCTGGTCATCTTATCAATTAATGCATTGCTACATTCTGCAGTAACTGAGTAACAATGAGCCATTCTACTGTTTATCACATTGAAAATAGACCAACACAGTTCATCCAAAAATAACATATTCAAAATATAAATAGTTCACAGAATAGGATTTCATTTTCCATCAACAATTTTCAGATAATCAGCTTTTCCAGGTTATTTCTAACTGACTCATCAATTTGTAATTCACGTGTCTTATCAACCCTGCTGGGTATTTCCAGCAACTGTTGTACGTATTTCAGTTCCAGTAGTTTCTTTTCTCCTGTCCTATTCATGTCTTTTTTACACCTTAAACAATAATTTCCCATTAATAAGCCGTCCATTTTTTTCTTCTCACCATTTACAATATTATCTTTCATTCTTCACCTTACAACCCCCTTTCCCTTTTCTGCAACTTAAAATATATTGTTTTCTTGCCTTTTCTAATTCTTATGTAAGATCATTGACCTTAAATACTAACCTTGTCTTTCCATAAGTTCTAAGGGCAGAATTAGGCCTTTCGGCATATCAAGTCTACTCCGCCATTCAATCATGGCTGATCTATCTTTCCATCTCAATCCCAGTTTCCTGCCTTCTCCCCATAACCCCTGACACTCTTACTAATCAAGAATATGTCAACCTCAGCCTTAAAAATATCAATTGACTTGGTCTCCACAGCCATCTGTGGGAATGAATTCCACAGATTTACCATCCTCTGACTAAATAAATTTCTCATCTCTCCTCATTCTTTTATTCTGAGGCTATGGCCACTAGTGAAAACATCCTTTCCGCATTCACTCTATCCAGGCATTTCATTATTCTGCAAATTTAAACAAGATCCCCCTCATTCATCTAAACTTCTCCACAGATGCTCTCCGTCCTAAATGGTTTCTGTTTTCATATTTCTAGTATTTTGCTTTTTCTCTTAATAGCTAGAATGAAAATCATATTTTATTTCTCTGAGGGGACCGTATATTGTATTCTGATAGTTTGTCTTTTTGTACTATAAAAGAATTCTAGCTTATTAACAGCAAGTAATTAATGTTGAACACTTAGCAACAATTTTTTCAATTTGTGTACATAAGCTGATCTGGTTCAGAGAACATTGTGCTGATTCCAATTTAATCACTTTTTATAATAAAGGACAATCGAGTTTGGAACTTAGTTTAAACTACTCAGTGAACCCTTGTAAGTTTGCATTTCTAAGATGTGATCTATAGAATAGGAATACCAGAGCCATTTTTTTGTGGTTGATAAAGGCCCTGTGGTGAAATTGTTTTAGAATAATTAGCTATTTTGTTTTAAAAATGTGAATTTGATTTTGTTGACATGGTAATAAAGATTGTGAATTCAAACTATCAGCATTATTCTGTGCTTATGTTTTGCTTTCCTTTTCTCACATCAGGTGAAATGTTATTTTATTGTACTGGATTTCATTTCCAATAACGTGATGTTGGAAATACTTGATGTTTGACTTCTTGTCCAGAAATGATGCATCAATTTGATTGGTGTTGTGATGGGCAGGGAGTGTTGAGACTTTTAATGGTAGGACTACTTTAAACTACAAAAACATTGCTATTATAAACAATGCCACTATGCAGTATGTTTTAAAATATTCTGAAATGTATAGGTAGGATCAATAGCAATAATCATCTTTTCCTGTAATGGAACAAACGTATTCTAACCATGTAGATTTTTCACATTGTTCATCAGTTATTTTCAAAGTTGGAACTCTAGTGGTTGTATTCTCTTAACTCTTCCTCTCCTCTCAACCAGGTGGGCAAAAGACTGCATTCATCCTATCTGTTCCCTCATGATTTTTATACCTCTAAGCACCCTGTTCTCCAAGTAATGAAGTACTTCAGTAGTGTATATGATCAGTGAAAATCAAAAGCAGTAAGAAACATAAACAGTCCAGAATTAATGCTGATGATTATGAACCTTGCGTACCATAACAAGATATTTATATAATCACCTTTTTTAACAAAAAAAATAGATCTGTTAAAAGACAGATACCAGCACTTGTCTTAGGTTATTGGAAGTGGACCTAGGAGAGTACCCATTGACAAAAATATATATATATTGACTGAGTGGTTTTGACCTTTGTCAAGGGAAAATAGTTACATTTCCAGTTGGAAATATTATGGCCAATGTGGAATAAAAGTCTAAAGAAGAAAAGGGGAGAAAAACAACAAATTCTTATATTGTTTAATTCCATCCTTAAATACATCGAAGTTTCATAAATTCTATTGCGTTCAGAAGTACCGTGGTCAGAATTTCTGTTGTAAATAGACTTTCTGTAACATTATTAACACCGTGGTCAAGAAATGCAGGAAGACTCAATGTTTAAGACTAATGTAGCAAATTGTGCTCAATTAAGACAAATCATAGTTGAGGTATCAAGAATCGGTATCATATCCCAAAATGGGTCCAAGCCATTTCTCTACATCTTCTATTCTCATCTGCTTTCTGGCTGCATAATCTTCAACCTGTAAATCAACATCACATATGAATTTCAAAATGTAAAACAGCAGAACAAGTGGATATTGAATAGGATAATACAATATGTGCAAACTGAATGCTTATCAGTCTGAAGAAGGGTTTCAGCCCGAAACGTTGCCTATCTCCTTCGCTGCTGCTGCACCCGCTGAGTTTCTCCAGCTTTTTATGTGTACACTCGATTTTCCAGCATCTGCAGTTCCTTCTTTAACAATTAATATCTGCAATAGGTTTGTGGATAGGTTGGACAGGCTACGTTTGTATCCACCAGAGCCGGCAAGTGTAATATAATTTCATGGTAAATGACTACTAAACTGATAAAAAAACGAGCTTGTATAGGCCAAGATAAACTTACCAGATGGGATTCTTATGCTCAAACTTCTCTTTGGTTTGCAAGGTGTTGAGTTCCACCATTTTTATATTTATAAACAGATCCACCTCTCCAAATATTCACAAGGCTTCTCATTCTGAACAGTTTATTATCTTCCCCTCCGTTATGAAAGCCAAAATAACATGCAGAGGCTTGTACTGCCTGGTCTCTTAGCAGCTCGAAAGATGACTCATTTGGTTCTTTAAAGTCTGAGGTCATCCTTCTCGGCCCCTCGAACTCAATCAAAATGATAGCAGGCAGCCTTGGAAGCCTTACCCCACTATTCAAACCTCACGTCAAAAACCTTGGCGTGATATTTGACTCGGCACTGAAGTTTGACAAACAAGTCAATGCCGTGGTAAAAGCTAGCTTCTTTCAGCTTCGGACGATAGCTAAAATAAAACAATTCCTCCAGTTTGATGACCTCAAAAAGATCATCCATACATTAAAATCTATCCTCTCGCCTAGATTACTGCAACTCCCTTTACACTAGCATCAGCCAATCTTCCCTGTCCCGCCTGCAACTGGTCCAAAACGCCGCAGCGAGACTCCTGACAGGCACTCGATCCTGGCCTCTCTCCACTGGCTCCCTGAGAGGTTCCGAATAAATTTCAAAACCCTCCTCTTTGTCTACAAAGCCCTCAATGGGCTTGCACCCACCTACATTAAAAGTCTTCTCACCCACTACACCACCTCCAGGTCCCTCAGATCGGCCGACTTGGGGTTGCTGAATGTCCCGCAGTCTAGGCATAACCTGCCAACTTGTGAGATTGAAAAATCGGAATCCTATTAGTCTGACGTCAGTGAGGGCGGGGCACGTGACGTCAGTAAGGGGCGGGCAGGTGACGTCAGTAAGGGGCGGGGTACGTGACGTCAGTGAGGGCGGGAAAGTGACCTCAGGGGGGTTACACAAAATGCTGGAGAAACTCAGCGGGTGCAGCAGCATCTAAGGAGCGAAGGAGATAGGCGACGTTTCGGGTCGAGACCCTTCTCAGTCTGAAGAAGGGTCTCGACCCAAAACGTCGCCTATCTCCTTCGCTCCTTAGATGCTGCTGCACCCGCTGAGTTTCTCCAGCATTTTGTGTAACCCTCGATTCTCCAGCATCTGCAGTTTCTTCGTCAACTCTCAGTTTGTGAGTAGAAACATAGAAACATAGAAATTAGGTCCAGGAGTAGGCCATTCAGCCCTTCGAGCCTGCACCGCCATTCAATATGATCATGGCTGATCATCCAACTCAGTATCCCGTACCTGCCTTCTCTCCATACCCTCTGATCCCCTTAGCCACAAGGGCCACATCCAACTCACTCTTAAATATAGCCAATGAACTGGCCTCAACTACCCTCTGTGGCAGAGAGTTCCAGAGACTCACCACTCTCTGTGTGAAAAAAGTCTTTCTCACCTCGGTCTTAAAGGATTTCCCCCTTATCCTTAAGCTGTGACCCCTTTGTCCTGGACTTCCCCAACATCGGGAACAATCTTCCTGCATCTAGCTCACTGTTCCTAGCCAACAATCAGCCTATCAGGAAACCTCCCTGCTTGAGGTCATCTGTTGCTGCCCTGATACGTCCTGAATTTCCCTCGCTTCCAGCCAAAGCCCTCACAAAATCAGTCTGAAGAAAGGTCCCAACCCAAAACGTCACCTATCCATTTTCTCCAGAGATGCTGCCCGACCCACTGAGCTACTCCAGTATTTTGTGTCTATCCTCCAGCACTTTGTTTTTTTCTCCTCATGATTCCAGCATCTACAGCTACTTGTGTCTCACTATGAACTATTTCTTTCATTTTACAGATGCTGCCTGACCTGCTGAGCATTTTCAGCATTTTCTGTTTTATTTCTGATGTCAAGACCTTCACCATCTTCTCTCCACCCATGTTCTGCATCTTAAAACATGTTTTCATTTTAGTTTTCGAGATACAGCGTAGAAACAGGCCCTTCGGCCCAGCGACTCCGTGCCAATCAACTACCCCCTGTCCACTAGTTCTGTGCTACATCCTAGGGACAATTTACAGAAGCCAATTAACCTGCACCTAGGGACAATTTACAGAAGCCAATTAACCTGCAAACCTGCACGACCTTGGAATGTGGGAGGAAACTGGAGCACTCTGAGAAAACCCAAGCGGTCACAGGGGAGAACGTACAAACTCCGTACAGACCGCGCCCGTATTCATGAGCGAACCCCGGTCTCTGGCGCTGAGGCAGCAACTCCACCGCTGACGGGATCTCTTTCTAACGTTCTCGTTTCTGGATGGAAAAGCACCAAACTGAAACATTAACTCCCTGTCTGATCAGATGTTGTCTGATCTTCTAGCATTTTTTTGTTTTATTTCAGATTCCCAGCATCTGTCTCGTTTTACTTTAAAAAAAAACATTTTCTTTTTTTTTAACCATATGATGATACTTCCCACTAAAACCCTTCACATTCCTGGCTCATGCCCGAGTGACACGTTTCAAAATGATGTATTTCATGGCAATACAGACCAAAAATAATTTGTCCATTTTTGTCTGGAAGCTGAAAGTCCCTTTTAAAATGATTCTCACTGACGGCTTGTTCTGTTTAGTCATGTTACAGCGAACTCCAAGCTTTCTGGTGTTCAGAAGAATGGAGTGATCACATTGAAACACACTAGATTGCACAGCTGGTTGGGAGAGGAGCCGCGTTGATGGTGCTGCGGCGGGGTACTCACAAACAGGGTTAGCGTGTGAGCCGTGGGAATGCGGTCGGCAGTGGCAAGGCATTTCTTCTTCCCGAACAGAAGTGAATCTTTGGAAATTTGAGATGCAGGGACTTGAGCGCAGAACATATTCGCGAGAGCGATCAATTGATGTTTGCATAAGCATGTCAAAGCAAGTGGGTTTAGTACAGGGCAGTGGTACTACAATCGTGTTCTCTTGAATGGTAAAGCCCGGGGTTGGGGTGGGGGGGGGGGGGGGGGGGGGGGGAGGAGGGAGAGATGTGGGCATCTTATGTTTTCATGTTCTGATTATTATTCATCTACCGCTTACTTCCCCCTGCTGCGCTCTGACAGTTAACAATGAGAACCCCCCTTGTTTGTATATTTGCCAGAAAGGTCACAACAATTCCGGAGATGTGTCAAAAGAGCAGGGTGGAGATTTCAGCTGCTGCTGGGGAAGTATTTCCCGCGTTACAATGCTGTGTTGGTGCTACTCGCTGTGAGAGGTGCGAGAGGCGCTTCAACGGGGTTAAACACGCCAGCAAGGTATCGCTTCTCCCGGACACGGCTACCAGTGCGTTTGTCCTTAGACTGGGGTGTTTATTCTGCTCTTGGAGGACAGTTGCCCCGTTATAACTGTGTTTATTCTGGTATCGGAATACATGGGAACCGCGCATGGGGCAGGGATTTGGAGGGGCTGGAACGGAAGACACAGGGGGAGATGGCGGGCTCAGATGGGAGAAGGGCCGGGGGTCCCTGGGGGGGGGAGGGGGAGGAGAGGACGTCCAGAGTTCCCGGGGAGTGGGGGGTCGTGGCCCCGGGGAGTGGGGGGTCGTGGCCCCGGGGAGTGGGGGGTCGTGGCCCCGGGGAGTGGGGGTCGTGGCCCCGGGGAGTGGAGGGTCGGGGCCCCGGGGAGTGGCAGGTCGGGGCCCCGGGGAGTGGAGGGTCGTGGCCCCGGGGAGTGGAGGGTCGTGGCCCCGGGGAGTGGGGGTCGTGGCCCCGGGGAGTGGAGGGTCGGGGCCCCGGGGAGTGGAGGGTCGGGGCCCCGGGGAGTGGAGGGTCGGGGTCCCGGGAGACGCGCGGGGGGTCCCGATGTGTGGGCCGAAGGGACTGTCAGGTAGCCCGGGCCAGGCCAAGGATCCAGGGGAACGGGCTCCGCCGCCACCTACCTTCCAGACAGCAGGTCCTCCAGAGCCCCGAGTGGGTCATCACCTCCTCGTTCTTGTGGACCGTGTCGTTGTCCCCGCCGCCCTTACTCCGGCACACGCCCCGCGAGTACAGCCAGTAGTCGGTGCCCACGGCGATGGTCATCAAGCTGAAGGCACCGAACGCCCCTACCGTGGTCAGCAACATCTGCACGCCGCGCTCCACGCCGCCCCCCATGCCCGGCCCGGGAGCCAGCCAGCCAGCCAGCCGGCCCTGCTCTGCTCTGCTCCGTTACCCGCCCGAGCACTGAGCAGCTGGGTGCCTCGGCGGCTGTGTCGGTGTTGGTGAGGCGGGAACGGGCTGGCCCATCCGTTCCATCCCAATTCCGATTTTTTTGTCTCAATATTCCGAGAAAAAAAAATCGGAAAAAAAAACACATAGAAAGTTTCTGTGTATTTTTTTTTTCCCGATTTTCTTTCTCGGGAATATTGAGACAAAAAATCGGAATTCGGAATTGGGATGGAAAAATCGGAAGAATTCCGCCCAAATCGGAATGGTTGGCAGGTATGTCTAGGCATAAGCTCAGGGGCGACCGCGCCTTTGCGGTCGCAGCTCCTAGACTAACAGCATCCCCCTCCCCATTACAACTGCCCCCTCCATCGACTCCTTTAAGTCTAGTCTAAAAATGTATCTGTTCTTCCAAGCCTTTCCTGATGTCCTCTGAGCAAGGGCTATTTGTATATATGTATGTAGCCTGCTTGTGTATACTACTCTTATGACAAATGTAAAACACTTTGGTCAACGAGAGTTGTTTTTTAAATGTGCTATGTCAGTAAATGTGACTTGACTTGACTTTCCCTCTTTCTCAGACTGTATCCAAATTTTGTTCTATTGCTGCACCATTCAGCCACAGTATCATCAATAAATTGCAAACCCGAAAATCAACAGCTATTTATTTAACCATTTTAAAACACTGAAATCTTAATGCTCCCAAATCTGGAGAGTTGCAGCCAAGCCCGGCCTCTGCTCACCCCGTGAGAGGAGGAAGTCGAACAGAGGTTTGGTATGTGGAACGGCAGCGGGCAGCAGTGCAGGTCTTCGATGGTGGAGAGGGCTGCTGGAGGCCCTGCAGCAGAGTGGGGCTCGGCCCATCGAGGTGCAGGTGCATCCCAACTGCAGGCTCGGCTCTTCCAGAGAGGGAAGGCCGTCGAGCCCGGCCCCTGCTCACCCTGTAGATTGGGAATCGGAGAGGAGGTAGGAGAAGTTGAAGGACGCTGGACAAAAGGCCCAGTGAGAAGAACGGGGGGGGGGGGGCTTACCTTCCGCGCCCTCGAGGTCAGCTGAACGAGGGCCAGGTGTGGACAGGGACACTGAATTGAGGGACGAATAGGGATGGAGGCAACAGCTGCAAAGGGCCTTCATGGCCAGCTGCAGCTGGGACTACAAAATGCTGCCTCTTACACATGGACTCTGGGGACTGTTCTGTGCATATTGTACTAATTGGGTGACTGTGCTCATGTACAGGATAGTCTTGCTGAGCTGTATGCAAAAATTGTTTTTCACTGTACCTGCTACACGTGACAATAAAGAAACCATTGAAACCAACCTCCCTTCCATTGGCTCCATTTATACATCACGCTGCCTCGGCAAGGCCACCAGCATAATTAAGGACGAGTCTCACCCCGGTCATTCCTTCTCCCCTCTCCCATCGGGCAAGAGGTACAGAAGTGTGAAAATGCATACCTCCAGATTCGGGATAGTTTCCATCCCAGCTGTTATCAGGCAACTGAACCATCCTATCAACAGCTAAAGAGCAGTCCTGAGCTCTACACTCTACTGAACAAAATTGAAACCTACCTGTTCCTTAGTAACTTTTCCAACTGCAAAGTACATAGATTCTATACTGGAAAAGTAAAGCCCTGAGACCGCAGCTGCAGGAGTCATGGCCAAGGATTCCGTCATTGCAATTCCTAGGCAGAAAATAAGGATAAATCTTTTCACACGTGTCCAGAAAAAGAAAATACAAAACACATAAATCTTCAACTGGATAGAACATTAAAATAACATGCAGACCTTTTTAGACAATTCACTTGATAAAAATTTGGTTAAGGTATGAACATTGAATTCTCCAACTTTAGATACCAGCTAACAACCCCCAACGCCCTCCCCTTACTCCTCTCCCACTCCACTAGACTAGCATTCCCTCCCCCCCACCCTCCATTCTTTGTCTTCACAGTTCACAACTCTTCAATCCGTCTATTATATCTTCTGGCTTTGTTCCAACCATTAAAAAGACCTCACTTGTCCACCTATTACCTGCCATGCTTTATCCTGCCTCTCCTCTCTCACCGCTTCCAGTTGCTCTTGCATGCAACAATTCTTAAACTGATGTAAGGGTCCATCCTATCGATGGAAGGGTCTTACCTGTGCTCTCCTCGACTTTAGCCAGTTTCCACATTGTTATCTTTTCAGTGTGATCCGGCTGGGTTGGGTACCCTGGAGCTGGGCGGATTCCCACATATTTGTTTCTGTGCAGATCGGTAACAGTCAGGTTTTCTTCAGGGGAATAGCCCCAAAATTCCTTACG
Source organism: Okamejei kenojei (assembly GCA_035221665.1). Taxonomy (NCBI): domain Eukaryota; kingdom Metazoa; phylum Chordata; class Chondrichthyes; order Rajiformes; family Rajidae; genus Okamejei; species Okamejei kenojei. The sequence goes on from CM069138.1 coordinate 51,407,000, forward strand.
GACTCTTTCATGCATTTCTTCAGCAAAGGCCTTTGAATTAAGAAATGAAAGTTTCTCAATTATTTTGCAACTGGCCCCCATCCCGAAAAACCTTCAGTTTAAAAAAAAAAGTGCTGGAGTAACCTCAGCAGGTCAGGCAGCATGCCTGGAGAACATGAATAGGTGACGTTTCAGGTTGGGGCTTCTTGTTCAGATTGACTGATTGGAGTGGAGGGGGGGAGGGTGTATAAGCTAGAAGAAAGATGGAGATGGGATAAAGCCTGGTGAGTGATGGATGGATACAGGGGAAGGGGGTTGATTTGTAGATGGGTGGACAAAGGCCAGAAATGAAAAGGAGACAAGAAGTATGAATTGCCAGAAGAAACATCATCTTACCATGTTGTTAAAGAAGGAACTACAGATGCTGGAAAATCGAGGGTACACAAAAAGCTGGAGAAACTCAGCGGGTGCAGCAGCATCTAAGGAGTGAAGGAGATAGGCAGCGTTTCGGGCCGAAACCCTTCTTCAGACTGATGGGAGGTGGGGGGGCGGGGTGAAGAAAGGAAAAAGGAGGAGGAGCCGGAGGGCTGAGGGAGAGGTGGGAAGGGAAGGAGACAGCAAGGGTTTACAGAATTGAGAAAATTCAATGTTCAAGCCAAGAGGATGCAGACTCCCCAAGCAGAATATGAGGAGCCGTTCCTCCAATTTGCGGTGTTGCTCACTCTGGCCGTGGAGGAGGCCCAGGACAGAGAGGTCGGATACGGAATGGGAGGGGGAGTTGAAGTGCTGAGCCACCGGGAGGTCGGGTTGGTTATTGCGGACCGAGCGGAGGTGTTCAGCGAAACGATCGCCAAGCCTCCGCTTGGTCTCACCGATATAGATCAGCTGGCATCTAGAGCAGCAGATGCAGTAGATAAGGTTGGAGGAGGTGCAGGTGAACCTCTGTCGGACCTGGAAGGACTGCTTGGGTCCCTGGAAGGACCTGCTTGGGTCCATTCTCCAGGCCCCCATCCCCTCATCTTCACCATGGACGTCCAGTCACTCTACACCCCCATCCCCCACCAGGATGGTCTCAAAGCCCTCCGGTTCTTCCTCGACCAGAGGAGCAACGCATACCCGTCCACTGACACCCTCCTCCGCCTAGCGAGTTGGTCCTTACCCTCAATAACTTCTCTTTTGACTTCTCCCATTTCCTCCAAATACAGGGCGTAGCTATGGGCACACGCCTGGGCCCCAGCTACGCTTGCCTCTTTGTCGGGTACGTCGAACAAACCTTGTTCTCGGCGAACCAGGGCCCCATCCCCGACCTCTACCTCTGTTACATCGACGACTGCTTTGGTGTCACCTCCTGCACCCACACACAACTGACTGACTTCACCCGTTTCACCACCAACTTCCATCCGGCACTCAAATACACCTGGACCATTTCCGACACTTCCCTATCATTCCTTGACCTCACCATCTCTATTGCAGGTGATACACTCCTGACCGACATCCACTACAAACCAACTGACTCCCACAGCTACCTGGACTACTCTTCCTCCCACCCTGCTTCCTGTAAGGACTCCATCCCCTATTCCCAATTCCTCCGTCTACGCTGCATCTGCTCCCAGGATGAGGTGTTCCACACGAGGTCATCACAAATGTCCTAATTCTTCAGAGAACAGGGATTCCCCTCCCCCACTATAGATGAGGCTCGCACCAGGGTCTCCAACGTACCCCGCAACACTGCCCTCTCTCCCCATTCCGCCACTCGCATCAAGGGCAGAGTCCCCCTGGTCCTCACCTTTCACCCCACCAGCTGGCACATACAACACATAATCCTCCGCCAGTTTCGCCACCTCCAACGTGACCCCACCATTCGCCACATCTTCCCATCTCCCCCCGTCTGCCTTCCGCAAAGACAGCTCCCTCCGCAACTCCCTTGTCAATTCTTCCCTTCCCTCCCGCTCCACCCCTTCCCCGGGCACTTTCCCTTGCAACCGCAAGAGATGCTACACTTGTTCCTTTACCTCCCCCCTCCACTCCTTTCAGGGACCCAAGCAGTCCTTCCAGGTGCGACAGAGGTTCACCTGCACCTCCTCCAACCTCATCTACTGCATCTGCTGCTCTAGATGCCAGCTGATCTATATCGGTGAGATCAAGCGGAGGCTTGGCGATCGTTTCGCCGAACACCGCCGCTCGGTCCGCAATAACCAACCCGACCTTCCGGTGGCTCAGCACTTCAATTCCCCCTCCCATTCCGTATCCGACCTCTCTGTCCCGGGCCTCCTCCACGGCCAGAGTGAGCAACACCGCAAATTGGAGGAACAGCACCTCATATTCCGCTTGGGGAGTCTGCATCCTCTTGGCTTGAACATTGAATTTTCTCAATTCTGTTAACCCTTGCTGTCTCCTCCCCTTCCCACCTCTCCCTCAGCCTTCTGGCTCCTCCTCCTTTTTCCTTTCTTCTCTCCGCCCCCCCCCCCCCCCCCCCCCCCCCCCCCCCCCCCCCCCCCCCCCCCCCCCCCCCCCCCCCCCACCTCCCATCAGTCTGAAGAAGGGTTTCGGCCAGAAACGTTGCCTATCTCCTTCGCTCCTTAGATGCTGCTGCACCCGCTGAGTTTCTCCAGCTTTTTGTGTACCATCATCTTACCATGTTATTCGGAGATGCTGCCTGACCCACTGAGGGATTCCAGCATCTGCAGTGTTTTCCTCCAAACCTTTCCTATCCAGAGGGAGGATAAGGATAAGCTGAAGTTCAATGTTCAACACAACGTGACAGGGCAAATCTGACTCCAGGAAGATACTTCCAACACTTTTCTCCCCATTTAATGGTGTTCTCTATTAATGGTGCTCATATTACCGGAAATAAAATTCACTGGCCCCGTAATTTTAGTTATTACAATGACCAAAGCTGTTGTTTCAACGTAGAAACAAGGAACACCAGATGCTGGTTTACAAAAAAGAGACAAAATGCTGTAGTAACTCAGTGGGTCAGGCAGTATCCGTGGGAAACATAGATAGGTGACGCATTGGTTCGGGGCCATTCTTCAGACTGATTGTCGAGGTGAGGTGGGGGAAAGAGAGAGAGGAAGCACAAAGCATGTCAGGTAAGAGGTGAACACAAGCCAGGGTGAGTTTAGATAGGTAGATGGTTGGACAAAAGGCTAGAGAGTAAAACAAGGTGTGAGACAAAAGAATTGAAGAGTTGGGAATTATGAAGCCAGAGGAAGGAATAATGGCGAGGGATGAAATAAGTGAGAGATTTTTTGCAATGTTGGGAATGCTACTTCATAACCTGGTCAGACGGCGCAGTGGTAGAGTTGCTGCCTTACAACACCAGAGACCCCGGTTCGATCCTGACTACGGGTGCTTGTCTGTACGGAGTTTGTACATTCTCTTCGTGACCTATGTGTGTTTTCTCTGGGAAGCTCTGGTTTTCTCCCACACTCCAAAGAAGTACCGGTTTGGTTATATTTTAAAATGTGCCTAGTGTATGTAGGGTAGTGTTACGGGTCTGTCCCACTTAGGCGATTTTTCAGGCAACAGCCGGTGACTATCAAGTTGCCGGCAGTCGCCTGAAAAACCGGCAACTGGAACGGCGACTGTCAGAGTGGAACACACACACAAACAAATCGCTTCCTTCACCAGCCCGTTATGCAGGCGGGGGACAGGGCAAGCGCTGTCTTGAGTGAAATTCACACAGTGCAAAGCCAATGTGATACAGACACACACCGCGATGAACAGGAAGGTTGGCGTTGTAAAAATACGGCTAAAGCATAGTGTACGGTAAGTTCCTTAAAAGAGGGGGTGAAGGAGTGGAGACAATTTTTAAAGAAGCCAGAGACACACCGCTGTGAAGCTCGGCGGACATTAACATTATTGGTCGGGTATCCTTGGTTCTGAAAACAACTGCTTACGTTTTTTTTTCCCCAATGAACTTCACCGGTCAGCACCGGCTACAACCTACGAGAACCTTCGACCTCCTGGCAACCCACTAGGACCTCCTGTTGACTCACCTATGGCACGAGAATTCTCGCTACTCTCCATGGCGGCTTCATTCTAGTCGCTGCTAATGAGCCCGCGACTAGTTCCCAGAATGTGGGAACTCCTCACGACCATGAAGGCGACTCCCCGGCAACCACCAACATCGCCTAAGTGGGACAGGCCCATTAGTGTGCGGGGATCGCTGGTCGGCGAGGACTCGGTGGGCCAAAGGGCCTGTTTCTACGCTGTATCTTTACACTTAACTAAACCTACCCTGCTGGGAAAAACAGATGCTTTGCCTACCCTGCAAGGAAAGACAGATGCGGTACAAGTAAATTTGCAAAACAAAAAGCAGCCTGCATCTTAATAGTTAACCTGTAACTATGCAGAGAAACAATCAGGGTGCAGATAAAACAGTGCAGTGGTTCAGCATACTGCCCCATCATGCCCTGAATCCAGCCCAAACCATTAGAATTAAACTCCACTCTCAAGTATTTGTTGATTGCTTCACAACATTAATTTGTAAGGCTCTCCAAGCATAACCTTTGTCCAATTTTGAACCTCTCTCAAGAGACAAAATGCACATAAATGCTCAGTTCATCATCAAATACTTTCACATTAAAATTAGAAAATGAAAGGAAAAACTAACAATAGGACATTTGAAGCACAGCAATCCTGGTAATTAGTGATTTGCTCTGAAACATACGAGCCACTAACACTAATGTTTCCCCAATGTAAGTACAATTAACATACATTTATCCTGCATCTATCTGTACACTGGACGGCTCGATTGTGATCAGGTATAGTCGTTCTGCTGACTGGATATCACACAACAAAAAGCTTGACACTGTACATCAGTACACGTGACAACAAACTAAACTTCTTCTGGAGGCAGTTTTGGTTCAACAACATGGCACAAATACATGGCTGCTAATTTTAATAGACATCAAAATACACAGATGTTCCATATCAGATAATTTTCTGTGCCCTTGGATTTATGTTTGCTGGTAATATGATGCCCATTTATGATCATGAATGGGACATTAAAATGTGAGACATATTATGATTTGGGACACACTAGGCTCCAGAAGGGATTTAAATGTTTGTCATTGTTTGCTGCCAATGTTGTTTTAGCTCCCTTTTTAGTCTACGAATCGGTGAACGATCTTGTGATTTGTATCACTTTGATGTTTATTGACGTAACTATTTCACATATTTCAATCTGACACTGCATCAAGTGATTATAACTTTCTCTTTGATTTTCACAAAAGACTACTGTGTTTATAAAAAAAAAAAAAAGCTTTCCCCATACTTTGCCTGTTGGTGCTGGGCTATTAATGCAATATGACCATGCATATTACCCTCAAATTATGATGGCAAATCACAAGACATATGGTGTGCAGTGATCATTTGATCTCAGTAAACTACACACATTGTGCAGTAGGTTTCAGGTACAAAGATGTAAGGCTTTTAAAAAATACTTATGCCAATTATTTATTCCACGTATCTTATTGTATAGAATTATGAGGGGTGTTGTTATAGAGACTTATAAGATCCTAAGAGGCCAAGATGGTAGATGTTGAGAAGTTACCTCAAGTGGGAGAGTCACAGGACATAGTTACAAGATAAGACAGTCCTTTAAAACTGAAATGTGCAAGAATTTATTCATCATTAGACATAGGAGCACAATTAGGCCATTCGGCCCATCGAGTCATGGAGTGTGAAATAGAGATAGCATTTAAAAAAGGGCGGCACAGTGGCAGAGCGGTAGAGTTGCTGCCTTACCGTGCCAGAGACCTCGGTTCGATCCTCACTACGGGTGCTGTCTGTTCAGAGATTGCACATTCTCCCAAAAACCGCGTGGGTTTTCTCTGCATGCTCCGGTTTCCTCCAAAGACATACAGGTTTGTAGGTTAACTGGCTTTGGTAATGTGTAAAATAGTGCTAGTGTAATATCGTCGGTCGGCGCGGACCCGGTGGGACAAAGGGCCTGTTTCCATGCTGTATCTCTAAAGTATCTCAAAAGTAAAGAATTTCCCCCGCATTCAATCATGGCTGATCTATTTTTTCCTCTCAAACCCATTCTCTTGCCTTCACTCCATAGCCTTTGATACCCTTCCTAATCAATAACCTATAAATCTCCGCTTTACTGCGAGATAATCAATTCGGCCTGTGTAATGCAAATAACGTTCCCTAATTCAACCATTATATCCAATTTGCAGAATTGAAACATACGTTACGATAATTACCTGTGCCAACTATCAGATACCATTTGAAAATCTGATTAGTGTTCATTAAAGGCTCTTAAGCGAATGGTCACGATGAGTTAACATTATAGTTACTCAATTTTGAGGCTCACCTCAGCCAGTCTGTCAGCCAGTGCTTTCACCATGATGCTACTGTAGTCATCACCCTCTTTTTCGTACTGTTTGCTCAGCTGCTCAGCACCAAAGCAAGCCACTGCAAACATACCGATGTAATCCGGCACCCCCGAGTCCCTGGGTGCAATGAAGTCGGAAATGCAGCAGTATTTTTCTGTACTGAAGGAGTCCTTCTTGGCCTGGAAAAGATCAAAGATAACATTTTTTGTGTGTTTATTGGCAAACGAAGCATGACAAACAAAAATGATTAGAATGACATTTCTCCACCTGGGTGAGAACTGTCGACGAGACAAAATAAGAATTTGCACTATAGTTTAATAGTACATTGAAAATTCAGTGTCCATCCACTGTAATTGCAAAACGGCTTGCAGCAATGCGATTTGTGGGCGGCACAGTGGCAGAGTTGCTGCCTTACATCACACTGCCTTAGACTCCCCATCACCTGCTCCATTTCCCAGTTAAGACCTAGAGTTGCATTTGGCTAATAGGGAACAAATGAAGAATTGTATTTAAATTTGCCCAGTCTTGCTACCACAGTAGGACATGTTTTACTAATTGAGGAACTAAAGGAGCTATTCTCAACCTTAAAGAAAAGAGTCATACCTGTTGCCGTAAACCATGAAACTTTGCCACTGGTTCACCAGTGTGAGGGAAATTATCCTCTGCATACAAGTCTACGTCATCCCCAACACTCTGAGCTGGCCAGAACCCTATAATTCCTCTGGCCTTCAATTTCTTCTCTTCAATCAGTTTTTGCATCAGATTCTGCGCATCTTGAAAAACCTTCTTGGCTTCTTCACCTACAGGTTGACAGGTTATATTCCATGAGGGTACAGTTTTCTGAGAAAGGGCATGAGTCAGACAGCACATATCCTTGCCTGTGTATGGCAGCCTCTGGTCTAATCTTGAGTGTTTGTTATGGCCAATGAATTCAACAAAATGAAAGCAAACATCACGTCGAAGGTCACCCTTCATATTATTCACACCAACAAAAAGGGACAGTCCTGGAGCACCTCAGCGGGTTTGGCAGCATCCCTGGAGAACATGGATAGGTGACGTTTCGGGTCAGGACCCATCTGAAGAAGTGTCTCACTTCGCCTAGCCTATATCCAACCACCTGCCTATCAAAAAACCCTCCTTACATGTCTCAACCTATTACCAAAGGAAGGCACAAGTGCTGGAGTAAAACAGCGGGTCAGGCAGCATCTCTGGAGAAAAAGAATGGGCGACGTTTTGCGATCTTTCTTCAGACTTCCGGGCTTTGTCGTTCCCCTCCTCGCTCCCAGCTTTTCCCCCTCCCCCACAATTAGTCTGAAGAAGGGTTCAAACCCGATACATCACCGATGTTCTCCAAAGGGGATGCTGCCTGACCCGCTGAGTTACAAAAAAAAGACAAATTGCTGGTGTAAGCCAGCATCTGCAGTTCTTCGTTTCTGTATTATTAACACCAATTGGAATGGCCAACAAATGGCCATTTCACTCAAGAGACAACAAATGATTAAGAATGAAATAAAGTGTGACTTTCACACTAAGCCTTAATTAATTAGAACTAACCAACTGTTTTGTCGTTAAAGATTTTGGGATATCCTCGATTTGGGTACCTTCCTTTCAGCTGCCAAACGTCAAAGAAAGGTTTCCAGTCAATAAAGCTCATCAGTCTCCACAGGTCGTAATCATTAAAGGACCGGGTGCCAATAAACATTGGCTTCACTACAAAAAAAAACATGATTACAATGACTGAGGGCAAACAGCTTCAAGTTTAGTTTAGTTCAGAGATACAGCGCGGAAACAGGCCCTTCATCCCACCGAGTCCGCGACGACCAGCCATCACCCATACACTAAGTTCCATCCTACACAGTAGTTCCATCCTACACACTAAGCCAATTTACAGAACCCAAATAACCTACAAACCCGCACGTCTTTGGAATGTGGGAGAAATCAGGAGCACCCAGAGAATGCTAATGCAGTTACAGGGAGAACGTGCAAACTCTGTACAGACAGCACCCATAGTCAGAATCAAACCCAGGTCTCTGGCACTGTAAGGCAGCAACTCTACCGCTGTGCCACCGTGCTGCCCTAAAGTGCAATCATTATTTTATTTCCATCTTTTAACATTACTCTCATCAGCCTCTTAATAAACATTCGCATATCAAAAGCTGCCAAAGATTTATTATCTCCATGTAACCATAGTAAAAGTGTACAAAACCTTTGTTTCATGGAGAAACAAGGAACTGCAGATGCGGGAATCTTGAGCAAACACAAAGTGCTGGAGGAACAACGAGTCAGGCAGCATTTTGTGGAGAGAATGGACAGGCGCCAATTAAGGTCTGTATCCTTCAGACTGGAGAAGGGTTCAGACACAAACGCTGCTTGTTCATTCCCTCCACCAGTGCTGCCTAACCTGCTGAGTTCCTCCAGCACTTTGTATTTTTATTCTTGTTTTATACACAGAGAAGAGCTCCCAGATGGGCAGCAAAGGGAGTGAAGAGAGAGAAAATATCCAGACATTTTCAAACTTCCATCCCTCTTCTCCCCTCATCCATCAGGCAAGAGGTACAGAAGTTTGAAAACACACACCTCCAGATTCAGGGACAGTTTCTTCCCAACTGAACCATCCTCTCACCACTAGAGTGGTCCCGAACTCCCAGCCACCGCATTGGAAACCCTTGGACAATCTTTAATTGGACTTTACTGGACTTTATTTTGCATTAAACATTATACCCTTTTATATGTATTTGTATACTGGGGATAGCTTGATTTAAATCATGTCTAGTATTTACGTTGACTGAATAGAAAAGCAACAAAAAAACTTTTCACTGTACCTCGGTACACGTGACAATAATAGTAAACTAAATTAAACTTTGGCCATGAGATGGGCGTGTGAAGGCAGGAAGCAAAATTAGGAAAGTTGAACGATGATAAGGTGATGCATTGAAATAAAATTCTCAGTTTCCACAGGAATCTCCTGTCGGACATTGTGCCCAATCTGTTACTGACCTGGTTTCGGATGGGAGAGCCAGTCGATGTGAAATCCTTGACTCCTGGCCTGTTCTAAAGTTAAGTATTTTCTGTCCTGCAATTAGTAAAGATTCCCCCATCAATAAACAGATAAGCCATCTGCAACACTAACTACACATATCCAATTGCACCCTTGGATCAGAATCATCACTTAAAATAATGCAGTAATGGAATGAGAGAAATCTATTTGCTTCATATCTTGCTCCCTCATCAGGCAATGCATAATAGAGACTCGTCTTCAGTTATTTTGAGCTCAAAAGAAATTTTCTTCCAATCATACAGCACAAAAACAGGCCATTCAGCCCACTTTGTGCTTGCTGACCATTACTAACCCCTCCTACACCAATCCCATCTGCTATCATTAAGTTTAGTTTAGTTTAGAGACATAGAGCGGAAACAGGCCCTTCGGCCCACCGAAGCCACACCGACCAGCGATCACCCCGTACACTAGCACACACTACACACTCGGGAGAATTTACTATTTTTATCGAAGCCAATTAACCTACAAACCTGCACGTCCTTGGAATATGGGAGGAAACTAGAGCAACTGGGGAAAACCAACGTGGTCATGGGGAGAATGTACAAACTCTGTACAAACAGCACCCGTAGTCAGGATTGAACCAGAGTCTCTGGCGCTGTAGGGCAACAACTCTATTAATGCGCCATCTTGTAACCCCAAAGTCTATCCAACCTCTCCCTGTAGCCGAAACCCTCTAATCTAAGCAGCATTCTGGTACATTCTTAGCACTTTTTATTCTCAGTAAATAATTGATTTCCCTCCTTTCAGAGATACAGGAGCCACATCCCCTCAACTCTCTGATGAGCACATTGATTCAATAAAATAATCATAATAATGACCATTAAATACTCATAGTAATTATGTCGAATTTCTTCATATTCTTCAGTTATTTCCTCAAAGTAGTCATCTTTTAGGTCATCATCTAAAAGTTGAGAGCACTAAAATTAAAAATGAGAATAATGACAAACCACAAGCTAAGACACGTTGAAACACACTCATTGGTACAAGTTACACAACTAGAGACATTTAAATTACACACAGAGTAGGTAATTCTCAAAATATTTCTGCCCATGTACATTCTTGGACCTCAGAGGAGAAACAGGTTTGTTTCTGTGACCATGAGTTTAAGAAAACCATGATCAAGGTGACTCCATTGATTCAAGATGACCAATTTCTATTTTCTCAGGGGCATCAAGGTTGTCTCAGGCTCATGGTTTGCAAAGCCAGAATTTCCAAAATGTATGAAGATTTATTTTGCAGTTTTTTTTTGTATATACTTTTTCTCTGAATAAAGTGTACTTTTGAAATGTAAGAAATCTAGAATTCCCAATGCCCTTAACAATCAGTTGCTGTTTCGAAATAGTCAGGGCCAGACCACGATATTGCCGAGTCAGATCAGATTGTTTTAAGGCCAACAACATATCGGTAATGATGTTTGCTTACTATGTGACAGAAAGAGACTGTACAGGTCCATAAGTAGCAAATTAACCTACTGATATTTCTGTGAGAATCGGAGTAATTAAAATTGGTCTGTTTACTACTTTAATGATGGTGGATGTAATTGTCAATTGTAAGTAATAGACAAGATCTAGATATAAGTGTATCTGTCCCTATGAGAATGCATAATTAATACCTTTGGTTAGATGAGTTTGTGAATGTACAAAAACTGGTAATTAGTTGAAATTGTTGCAAGAGTAGCTCCATATTAGAAAAAGGGAAGGTATACAATACATAGTAAAATAAGCAATATACAATATAACACAAAAATAATAAAACGCCTTCAAAATAATCAGGTACAAAAAGCATGCAGGCACAATCTGATATGACTTACCACAACAACACTTCTAGAAGCATCTAGAACATGGATTGCTGGTGCATTATACCTTGGTGCAATTTTGACAGCTGTGTGCGTTCTGAAAAACATGAATAGCGATTTAGATATAAATAAATGTCGACTAATTAAGTCCAAGTTCATTATTCTTACAGTCAAAATTATTAAAATTAGCAGATTTGGTTGCATTTAAAACAGCACAGATAATGTTTAGGGCCAAAAATAAAAACTTACCTGGAAATATACAAAAATTATTCAATGAGCGAGTGGGGGGTTATAATTTAAGAAGAATATTTAATTTTAAGGTACAAAGAGTCCGCACGACCAGAAAAACATTTTGTATTTCGGTCTGTGGAGTGGGATTGTGGAACAGTTTGAATGTGGAGTTAAAGCAATGTCCAAACATGAACCAGTTCAAAATGACATACAAAAAACTTTTTTTCACAAGGTACAGGGATGAAGGGGATGGTTGACAAACAAGGGTTAATGTTTATCAATGTTTATTTATTTATTATTTATTTATGTATTTTGGTTACTTCATACATATTACTTGTATGTGTTTATCAGTTGTATGTATATATATGTCTGTATGCATCTCTAAAAGTTGTCTGGGGTACGTCCACGGTTAAATTGTATCTCAAATGAATAATTAGCTATTGTAGATTATATATTGTATATTGTGTTACATATTACATTACTATTGATACATTATCATTATTGTTATTATTATAAGCAATGTTATTAATAATGGTGATAATAATAATTATTAATTAATTATTAAATATGGAAGAAGGGTTTAGGGAGAAGGGGGAGATTAAATAAGTTATTCTTCTTCTCACTCCTTTTCGAGCTTGTAAAGAAAAAGTGTTGGACATTTAAATTTTGCTTTATACTTTTCATTGCTTTGCAAATATTGCCTGGAATGTCCAATTGTTTGACTATTTCGATTTTGTTGTTGTTATTTATTCCTATTTATGACTTTACGACTTATGTCGGAACAAATAAACAAGTACAACCACGACAGCCGGGGAAACCAGTTATTCGTTTGGATAAGGAAGTGTGAACCTTTGTTGTACAGATCAGGAAGACTGTGTAAAAATGTTTAACCCCTTCATTGGGTGATTATGCACATGCTTGGAGGTAACATGACAACTAGTGACATTGTGGGGAGCGGGGAAGGTTATCCAGGGCTACTGTAGCATACAAATCAGATGGAAAGCTGGGCAGATCCTTGGCAGATGGGATTTGATCTCAATAAGTGCTGGGCCATGCATCAAGGAAAGTCAAGAAGGAGTAGGACACCAAGGCATATCAATGAATAGAGGGACCTTGGTTCATGTCCATAGTTCCCTAAAAGTGGCAATACAGGTGCATAGGAAAGTGAACGAGGCATATGGTATACAAGCATTGGGAGGTCAGAACATAGAATGTAAAATTTGGGACATCATGTTGTGATTTTACAAAGTACTAGTTTGACTACACTTGGGAGTACTGTGTGCAGTTCAGGTCATTACACTCTCGGCATTATGCTGGGGAGAATGCAGAGGAAATTCACCAAGATTATCTGGATTAGAGAGTTTTAGTTACAGGGAGAGCTTGGATTAGCTGGATTTGTTTACGCTGGGGCGAATGAGGCCAAGAGGCCTGAAACGTTGCCTATCTCCTTCGCTCCTTAGATGCTGCTGCACCCGCTGAGTTTCTCCAGCCTTTTGTGTACCCAAGAGATGACCTGATAGGTATAAAGGTGTCTGATTACTGTGTGGAGGATACATGGGAACACTTTAAAGTAATTTTTGAGTGGTTCCCGATTTAAATTACCATGTAACTAATTTAGCCCATTAATAGAAATAGAGATCGCTAATTCATCAGTTGTATTATATCAGTTATATTCAATTTGCATTATGTAAATAGGTGTAAATATAGCAAGGTCCAGTCAGATAGTTAAGAGACTATGGTTGAAAAACTGGTATGAACAGAGCAAGTTGCTGATGGTAAAGATAGACACAAAGTGCTGGAGTAACACAGAGTAATGGAGATAGGAGTCTGAAGAAGGGTACTGACCCATAATGTCACCCATCCTTTTCTCTGGAGATGCTGCCTGACCCACTGTGTCACCGCAGCACTTCTTGTCTATCTTTGGTATAAACCAGCATCTGCAGTTCTTTGTTTCTACAAGTTGTTAATGAGAGCAGATAAAAGATAGCCATAACTGATTACTGTGTTTCCCATTTGTGAAAAAAAGCTGTGACATTATAGAGGCACATTGAAAGGTATCATCTCATGAAAGCTACTGACGGATGAGCTTTATAGACCTTTCTTGAATTTAACCAGCTCATACAAAAGTACAACACACCTATTCTTTATGGACTTGGTAATTCTGATACGATTATGAAGACTTGCTAACAGGTTCCTTGCAAGTACAATTATTCTTTGCTCTTCTGAGCAATGTAAATTCATTAACCAATCTGTCAAATGCTTGCAAATTATCTCTCTAGGCATGGGCTAGCTTACCCATGTCAGCAGGATCCAATACTATTCAGTATTTTGGAGACACCTGCATATGGTTACGAAAAGAATTAAAGAAAGAATACCCCTAGAGTCTGCGAGAGCGGGGGCGGAAGATGACTCATTGACGGATAACACGGCTATAGGTCTAGGAACGGAATGACCATGAGCAATACATGCACTCAACAAGAACCATGCGCACAATCATCATCCGAGAAGAGGCTTCAGGTCTGCTCCTGCGGCTGGATGAAAATAACATCTTCAAAGGGCCTGAAAATACATCAAGGAAAGAAAGGGTGCTTGAGAGAGGGAAAACAGGGACCTCGCATCGATAAGTACTTCCTGAGAAGTCAATCAAATAAGTCGAATTAAGTCCAGTGACTGGAGACTCACCAAAGGTCGCAGGGCATCAGCCCCCCTGATGAAGGAAACTCAAGCACAGTTACGCAGGCAGAGGGAGCCCATCCAGCCAAGAAAACCAGCAATGGAGAAAAAGATCATCGGAAGAAAACCTCGCGTGAAATGGCCTGGAGCCTCGGAGAAGAAAGAATGGGAGACCATAATGTAGACCTGACCCGTGTCTTACAGGGTCTAAGGGGTACAGTTGAAAGAAAGCTTGATAAGATGGGGGACATCATCTATGGCTATGGAGCAGAACGATATGGAATAAGGGAGAAAACGGAAAATGCATCAGCTTTGGAAAGCAAGTCCAGACGGCAAAAGGCGATGGAATACCTAATCTGGGAGAGAAGGCAGCTCAAGAAGCAGTGGATGAAGGCATCTGATAGTGAGAAGGAGGGCATCAACATTCTCCAGGGAAACATAAAAAACCGTTTAGCAACCCTGAGACGAGCAGAGTACCTGCGGAAATCAAGGAAAAAGAAAGAACGAACGAGATCACGCTTCTTCAAGGACCCCTATAAGTTCGTAAAATCACTTTTCATCAAAGAAAAGGGAGGAAACCTGAAAACATCAAGGCAGGAGATGGACGAGCATCTGGAAAGAATGCATGCGGATGACAAGAGACACCAGAAGACAGCTATTCCATCGGACATTCCACCAATTGAACAACAAGAGCACAAGATGGACATTAGTCCTCCAAAGTGGAGGGAGGTGGAACAGACAGTAAAGCGGGCAAGAGCATCTTCAGCCCCAGGGCCAAATGGGGTTCCGTATCGACTCTACAAGGGTGTTTCTGATGTTCTTCGCTTCCTGTGGAGGCTAATGAGAGTGGCTTAGGATAAGAGAGTCATACCCAAAGCATGGCGCAGGGCAGGAGGAATCCTGATTCCGAAAGAGAAGGAATCCACAGATATCAGCCAATTCCGCCCTATCAGTCTCCTCAATGTAGAGGGTAAGATTTTCTTCAGCATCATAGCTCAGAGGATGACCAGCTATTTAGAGAGAAACAACCTTGTGGATACAACAGTCCAAAAAGCAGGCATCCCAGGGTTCTCTGGATGTCTCGAACATACCAGCATGATTTGGCACCAAATCCAGACTGCAAGAAAAGAAAAGAGAGATCTGCATGTCGTTTATCTTGACCTCGCCAACGCGTTCGGAACTGTCCCTCACAGTTTCCTCTGGGCATCCTTTGACTTCTTCAGGATACCAGAAACGATCGCAAGCCTTGTCAAGGCTTATTTTCAAGATCTGCAGCTCTGTATCACCACACCTGACTTCACGACCACATGGCACTGCATGGAGATTGGCATTATGGCGGGGTGTACCATCTCCCCATTGATTTTTACAATGGCTATGGAAGTCATCATAAGGGGCTCCAAGTGGGTAGTGGGTGGCGAGCGGCTGAAGTCTGGAGTCCGTCTACCACCCATCAGGGCCTACATGTTTGACATGACAATCATAACAACAACACCACCTTGCACCAGGCGCCTTTTAGGGAAGCTTCAAGAGAATATCACTGGGGTTAGAATGAAATTCAAGCCATCCAAATCAAGAAGCATTTCTATAATCAAAGGCAAACTGACAGATCAAAGGTTCTTCATTGATCAAGAACCTATTCCAACTGTGTCAGGGAAGCCAATCAAAAGTCTGGGAAGATGGTATAACTCCAAACTGAAAGACACTGATCAGGCTAACGAGTTTAGGCAATCGATCCATGCTGCCTGGAAACTACCTCGCTTTATGTGGCCACTAACCATGTATGACATCACCCTCACAAGAGTCGAGAAGTTAGAAAGAACAATCAGCTCTTTTGTGAGAAAGTGGTTAGGTGTTCCTCGGTGCCTGAGCAGCGTAGGCCTGTACGGTCAGGGGGTACTCCAGCTGCCTCTCTCTAGTCTCACAGAGGAGTACAAGTGCACTAAAGTCAGACTACAGATGACCCTGGCAGAATCAGGGGACACTGTCATCCGAGCTGCTGCTCCAACCCTGGCAACAGGAAAGAAGTGGACGGCTAAGAATGCGACACAGCAGGCAAAATCTGCTCTCCACGAAGACGACATAGTAGGGCAAATCCAACATGGAAGAAGTGGCTTGGGTCTTGGCGGAAAGCGACCTTGCTGGAACAAGGCATCATCACTGGAGCGCCGGAAGTTGGTCGCGGCCAAAATCCGCCGACAGGAGGAGTTGAGTAGCTGTGCCAAGGCTGTGTCACAAGCTAAACAGGGCAGTGGATGAGATGGGAGAGTGTGGAAAAGAGGATGATCAGTTGGAAGGGCATGTTGGAGATGGAGGCGAGCAGGATAAGTTTCCTCATTCGGGCAACCTATGATGTCCTTCCTAGCCCAAAAAATCTCAACCAATGGATGGGCGAAGATCCATCATGCCCCCTGTGTTCAACACCAGCCACACTTAGGCACATCCGTGAAATAAACGTGAAATAAGTCGTGAAATAAACAATTTGCTGTAATTGAGTAATGTAGAAAATTCAAATCTGTTGGTTATGAAGCAGTTGTTTATGAACCAGTGTAGTTAAATGTGTAAAATATTACAGGCGAAAAATATGATACTTGAGGTTTCCGCTCGAGTGTGCTGGACGGGACCCGAGCACAATGAAAATAAGGGGTGCCGCCCACACATGCTGTTGCAGGGGGAGACTGCAGCGTGGGGTTAAAAAGTCAACAAAATAGAGAGAGTACAGAGGAGATTTACTAGAATGTTGCCAGGGTTCCAGCAACTATGTTACAGAGAAAGGTTGAACAAGTTAGGTCTTTATTCTTTGGAGCGCAGAAGGTTAAGGGGGGACTTGATTGAGGTCTTTAAAATGATGAAAGGGATAGACAGAGTTGACGTGGATACGTTTTTCCCATTGAGGGTAGGGAAGATTCAAACAAGAGGGCATGACATGAGAATTAAGGGACAGAAGTTTCGGGGTAACGTGAGGGGGAACTTCTTTACTCAGAGGGTGGTGGCTGTGTGGAATCAGCGTCCAGCAGAAGTGGTGGAGGCAGGATCGATTTTAACATTTAAGAGTAAAGTGGATAGGTATATGGACGTGAAGGGAATGGAGGGGTATGGTCTGAGTGCAGGTAGATGGGACTAGGGGAAAACAAATGGTCGGCACGGACTGGAAGGGCCGAGAGGGCCTGTTTCCGTGCTGTAATTGTTATATGGTTATCCTCACTGGGTGTAAAGTAAGCCTCTCCCAAGGACGGTACACCTGGAGACATAATCAAGTGCTCAAATGCCTGGCAGCGACTCTGGAACGCAGAACGGCCAAGAATGCACTGCCGCCCAGAACAATCAACCCAGTTAAGACAATTGCCTTTGTTCGGGGGGGTGGGGGGGGAAACAAAGGCAATGGAAAATTCCATCAAGGGCCAGGTTTGGACAGCTGGAGGCAGCCCGGGATTGGCAGATGCTGGTGGATGTGGACCAACGGCTTACAGTTCCATCAGAGATAGCCATCACCGACTTGAGGCCTGACCTTGTGATCTGGTCGAACTCTCAGCGCATGGTGTACTTTGTGGAGCTCACAGTCCCTTGGGAGAATACTGTGTAGGAAGCCTTCGAAAGAAAGAAACTGCGATGTACAGAGCTTGCAGCGGAGGCAGAACAGCGGGGCTGGGGAGCTAAGATCTGCCCGGTAGAAGTTAGATGTCGAGGATTCGTGGCAACATCTACCTTAAGACTAATGAAGGACCTGGGGATCAGTGTACAAGCCCTATGCCAGGCCATCAAAGAAACATCACGGGTGGCAGAGCGGAGTAGCCAGTGGCTCTGGCTGAAGAGGAAAGACCCCATTTGGTCTCCCAAATAACCGACTAGACAGATGCAGAGGGGGGTGGTTCTGGGACGCCAGAATGCACCGCTGAGCCTACTGGAGACGTTGTGGGTTCAATCAGCGAAACGTTGATGAAAGTAGGTGCCCACTTGATAACCCCAATGACGTGTCTGCCTAGCCTTTCTCAACATCAGAGGAGCATAGGTGAGTGCACCATCGGGAGTAAATTGATATTTGGCACTTTGGATTTTTAACATCTAGTCCAGTGTATTTGTAAACTCTCAAAGATGTGTGTGAAAAGGGCAACTAGAATGAATTGGGTTTTTTGTTTACTAGATATAAAAGATGAAAGCAGCTTTATTTCTTGAATTATAATATTATTAGTACTAAGTTCACTGCTAGATAATCAAGCATTATTTAAAAATAAATACCAGCGTAATTTTAGGGAAGGCTGCAAGGTCTGCTCAAGAAAAAGCAATAGGCTACGAACGACAAACCAAATGAGCAATCAAATTAATATGCGTCTGGCCATAATAATTAACCTAAATCTGTCAAAGAAATTACAAATAACTTTGTAAATGAGCATAAATGCAACACAAGCAACAACTTCATATTAATGGACCAGAAAATGTTTCAAATACATGGTCACTATCTGTTAAGGAACATTTTAGGAAATACTAAATAACAGAATAAAGATTAATTATCTCCATTTACAAAAGCTTTCACCAGCTGTTCTAGTTTTTACAAGATATCACTGGATTCAAGATGTACTGTCCTCAATCAAAGCTGTTTTCTTCTCATTATTGCTGAGCATTTTACAAACATTACAAAACAATATATGCCTATGTGTTTTTTTTCTAAAAGGCAACTAATGACCCATTAACAAAATCTATGCTATCACTCCAATACAGTAAAATGAACACGCCAAATTTGGAATGAAGTATTGAACCCAAACAATCAGACAGAGGCATAGTCATACAGTGTGGAAACATGCCCTTTGGCCCAACTTGCCCACAACGACATACATGTCCCATCTACACTAGTCTCACCTGCCTGCATTTGGTCCATATTCCTCTAAACCTGTCCTATCCATGTCCCTGCCTCAACTACCTCCTCTAGCAGCTCGTTCCATACACCCACACCCATTCAGAGATGCCAACCCTAAATTTAGTTCACAGTAACAGTCAACCCATTTGTCCGTAACAAATGGGGGTAAATGCATTTCTCTCCGTAACATACTCACTTGGGGTTGTTGCCGGCGGCTATGCGCCTGCGCACTGGTGCAGATCAGCGGGCTGCCGGCGGGCGGGTGCAGAACATGCGCACTTGGCAAGGTTGCCGGCGGGTCTGCGCCTGCGCACTGGGTGGGGGTGGGGGGAAGGCCCGGTGATGGGGCTGCCGCGAGCGGCCGGCTGGCGGCAAGAAACGTCGTCGTGTCGCTGATCGCGCGGGCCGGCGCCGCCCGGGTTCTGGGCCGGGCGTGGCTGCGAGCTGCCGAGCTGGCAAACCGGGGGCACATGGCGCCGGCGTTCACCACGGGAGGAACACCAGCGCGGCGGTGTTCCGTAACAGCATGTTTGGCTGCCGGAACACCGTAATATGGTTATTTCGCCGGGACAAAATACGGCGAAACCGGGACACTTGGCATCTCTGCCCATTGCGTGAAAAAGTTACCCCTCAGATTACTATTAAATATTTCCCACCTCACTTTAAACAGAAGACAATGTCTTAAATATCCCCAGGACTGGAAGGGAGAGCCCACAGGAGCATAGTATAGACGTTGTTACGGTTATGGTTGTTCAAGACATGGGCGGAAATCCGGGGGGGGGGCACGATCCTCGTTCCTCCCATGTTTTGAGAGGTGGGGGACAATCCCCCCCCCCCCCCATGTTTTGTAATCCGGATTTTGAAATTTGGTGAAAGAAAATCTAATAAAATCTCCGCTTTCCGCAAGACAGTGGGGGGGGGGGGGATATCACTGTTAAGCGCTTGTTAAATGTCTCTATTTAACATCGTATTGTGTCACCAATTGTGTTTTGACCATCAAGTATTACTAAAGATATTCACGGAGAAATTCTTAAAACTGTCTGATGCGGGTACAATTACCATTTGAATTAATTGGATGTATTGGTGGATGGGAAAGATTTAAATGGGTATCGGATTTAAACGGGTCAGGTCATTAAGGGCTCTGGTCGAACAGGTTTCCTGGCTGGCTTGCAGGTAAGTCCCTCATTCACGGTCACTCACGTTATTTAGTTTTTCTTTCCCCATCTCTCCTCCCTCCAAGGTTGGTTCTTCAGTTTGCCTTTATTTGCCTCAGTTTTATTTGTTTAATTGTTATTTATCACACTGTAGCTTTTGAAAGATTCAAGCGGGTATCAGACGCTTTCTAAGGGCTGAATCGGCCCGTTCGCGGGGCCTTTCATCGCCCGGTGGGTTTAAAATCAAACTGCTGCGTCAAGCTTTGAGGCCGATTCAAGCCCCACAATTCGCGGCGGACGAAGCTGCTGTTGCTGGAGTTCGGAGTCGGTCACCAACCAGGTCAGCTCCCGATGTTACCATCCACAGGAGGAGGAGGGGAAGGGGTATGTGTGCTCCGCCCTTGGTCAACTGTTGCTGGCCTTGCTTTGTTCTGACCTTTTCTTACCTCCAGTTCCCTCCCCTCTACTCTCAGACTGAAGCAGGGTCCCAACCTGAAACGTCATGCATCCTTTTGTCGGAGTTTCAATCATCCCGACGAGAGGGCCTGTACATCCGGCCGTCCGTAGCGGTGACTACGGAGGGGTTATGGCCAACCAAGGGTGAACAAGAAGGATTGGCTGAAAGATTGGGGAAAGATTTAATAGGAGACTGAGGGCGACTTTTTTTCTTACACAGAGGGTGGCGGGTACATAGGACAGGCTACCAGAGGAGGTAGTCGAGGCAGGTGCTATCACAATGTTTAAGAAACATTTGGACAGGTGCATGGATCGAAGGGGTTTGGAGGGATGTGAACCATAATCTAGGTGGGACTAGTGTAGATTAGGGCAGGTTGAATGGTGTGGGCAAGTTGGGCAGAAGCTCCTGTTTCGACGCTGTATGACTCTTTAAAGATGCAGATATAAAAAGCTGGAGTAACTCAGCAGGTCAGATGAAGATGCCTCTTCCTTGTTACTAAAAACAAGTATTTTCCAATGGTAAAGAGAACATATATGAAAATCGTGATAAAGAAACACGTGAAACTGCAGAGACTGAAACCTTGAGCAAAAGGGCGGCATAGTGGCACAGCCGTAGAGTTGCTACCTTGCTGTGCCAAAGTTCAAGGTTCGATCCTGACTACTGTTGCTGTCTGTATATTGTTTGCACATTCTCCATGGGTTTTCTCCGGTGCTCTGGTTTTCTCCCACATTCCAAAGATGTGCAGATTTGTACGTTAGTTGGCTTCTGTAAACTGCCCCTAGTGTGTAGGATGCAAAACTGGGATAACAGAACTTGTGTATGGGTGATTGTTGGTCGGCACGGACTTGGAGGGCCACTGTACCTCAAAACGAAACAATTTAGGATTATTATTGTAACATGTACCGAGGTAAAGTGGAAACCATTGTTTTGCATGATATACAAACAGATCAGATAATACTAGACATAAATAAAATCAAGTCAAATTCAAGCACAAAAGGTAGGGCAAAGGGGAAACAACAGAGTGCAGAATATCGTTCTCAACATTGTAGCGCAATCTTTCTATAAAGTCCAACATCCACCATGGGATAGTGATGAATCAGACAGTACCCTAGGCTATAAAGTGCTGGAGGAACTCGGCGGGTCAGGTCGTAGAGGGGATGGACAGATGACGATTTGCTTTGGGACTCTTCTTCAGACTGGTTGGATATGATCATGTGTTTGTCTAACCAGGTGATAAAATGTCAGAAACCTAAATTGTCCTGTCATCTTTGGCCATGAAGTTGTGTAACAAAGTACGATTAGAAAATCGGGATAACAGAGACACACTTGTTATGTAGCTAGTTTCAGTTCGCATGAAATCATCAATGAAAATGTGGTTTGAAGTCCGCTTAGAGCCATTAATGAGCAGTTCCCGACACAGGATGATGAAACTAAACTACCCGTTGAAGATTTTCTGAACGGCTGGCTCTCAAGGGCTTGCATTGCTGATAGATGACATCTTAAGATTCTCAGCAAGGGATAAAATTGTAAGCAGACAAAATAGCTAGGACCACATCTTCAAATCAGGAGATAAGATGCTGGTTGATATGGAAATCTGATCATTTCTGTCTATCCCTTGTACAAAGACTTTTGTACCTGAACAGTTCAATATTTTGTCTGAATAAGGGTCTCGACCCAAAACGTCGGCTATTCCTTCTCTCCATAGATCCTGCCTCACCCGCTGAGTTTCTCCAGCATTTTTGTCTACCTTCGATTTTTCCAGCATCTGCAGTTCTTTCTTAAACAATATTTTATAGCTGTTCAGTTTATATTGTGATAACTTTAAAGGGGAAAATGATGAACCACTGTTCTGCCTAGTTACTATTACTAGTTACTGTTCTGCCTGTCCGATTAAGGGTCTCAACTCAAAACATCAACTACCCATGTTCTCCTGTGATGCTGTCTGACCCACTGAGTTACTCCAGCACTGTGTGTCCTTCTGCCCAGTTACTTACTTCGAGGTTGTGGCTCCACCGATCAGTAAAGGCATTTTCAAACCTATCCGTTCCATTTCCTTAGCGACATGTATCATTTCATCCAAAGATGGCGTGATAAGACCAGACAGGCCAATAATATCTGCCAAAATAAAGTATAGGACACATTCACGAATCTGCTTTAACAACTAAACCACTGGTGGCACAGTGGTACATTTGCTGCCTTGTAGCACCAGAGAACCAGGTTCGATCCTGACTACGGGTGCTGTCTGCAAGAACTTTGTACATTCTCCCCGTGACCGCGTGCGTTTTCGCCAGGTGCTCTGGTTTCCTCCCACACTCCAAAGATGTACAGGTTTGTAGGTTAATTGGCCTTAGTAAAAATGGTAAATTGGCCCTAATGTGTAGGATAGTGCTAGTGTACAGGAATCATCGGTCGGTGTGTTCTTGGTGGGCCAAAGGGCCTGTTTCCGCGCTGTATCTCTAAACTAAACTAAGCACTTTTGGCAAATTGCAACACCAAGTTCTGGGGTCTAAGATGTGATTTGATCACATAAGCTTAACCAGAGTTGTGGAAAGACATGACTGAAAAATAGCTCTCAAGCTACTTTGACTGAGTGAAGTCACGGGAATGGAAAGGTGATTAAAATTGATGTTTACGTTTAAAAATGTTAAGATGCCAATTTACTCTTGCACATTCCAAAGAGCGAGCTGTTGGATGTTATTGGGAAAACATAATCTTGCTCCTATCTTTCTTGCCCAACGTACCCTGTGCTCAGAGTGGAGGAGGGAACACAGAAAAATGGGCAGTGCAAACAATTCTTTAAAAAAAATTTAAATGTATCAGTGCTGGAGCATATAACCATATAACAATTACAGCACGGAAACAGGCCCTCTCGGCCCTTCCAGTCCGTGCCGACCATTTGTTTTCCCCTAGTCCCATCTACCTGCACTCAGACCATATCCCTCCATTCCCTTCACGTCCATATACCTATCCACTTTACTCTTAAATGTTAAAATCGATCCTGCCTCCACCACTTCTGCTGGAAGCTCATTCCACACAGCCACCACCCTCTGAGTAAAGAAGTTCCCCCTCACGTTACCCCTAAACTTCTGTCCCTTAATCTCCATGGAGATTACTTGGTGTTGCATTATCTCCATGGAGACAGGACGCTATTTTATGTAGGGGTTCCAATGGCAGGTTTTGACCCAAAACGTCGACAATTCCTTTCCCTCCACCGATGTTGCTCAACTCACTGAATTCCACGAGCAGTTTGGCTTCTAACCTGTTTACAGCATCTGCAATCTAGTATGTCTTCATGCTAATGTAATTACCTGCTTTATTCTCGATAGCAGCTTGGAGTATTTTATCGCATGGAGTCATAATTCCCAGGTCAATTACTCTGAAATTAAAGTAAAAATATAAATTTAAAATGAATTCATAAATGATTCAGTCAGTGACTACCAGTTCAAGAATAGCTTCTTCCCAACAGTCATGCGAACACTGCACAACACAAACCTCAGCTATGAACTGTGAGCAGTATTTGATTGCACTAAATACTTTGGGTTTTTTGCATGAGTTGGGGTTATTCATTCTTTTTTTTTTGTTTTACGTATTATCTATGTGCATTGTGTTTACAGGTCTTTTATGTTGCTGCACGTAAGAATTTCATTTTTCTTTTGCTGGTACGTAAGACAATTCAACACTCTTGACAGTGAGCCATAGAATCTGTGTTCACCTTTAGGGAATGATGTTTAGTTTTAGTTCCGTCTAATTTATTATTGTCATGTGCACTAAGGAACAGTGAACAGCTTTTATTTGCATGCTATCCAGTCACAGATGACTAGACATGAGTACAATCAAGCCGTCCACTGCACGCAGATAAAGGTGCAACATTTAATGCAAGGTAAAGTCCAATTAAAGATAGTTCAAAGATCATCAATGAGGTAGATTGTAGGTCAGGACCGTTCTCTAGTTCACTTACCAGATAACAGTTGGGAGGAAACTGTCCCTGAATCTGGAGATACGCATTTTCACACTTCTGTACGCTTGCCTGATGGGAGAGGGTAAAAGAGGGAGTGTCGGGTGAGAGACCTGTCCTTGATTATGCTGGTGGCCATGCCGAGGCAGTGTGATGTGTAGATGGAGTCAATGGAAGGGACATTGCTTTGCATGATTACCAGCATATTCCTATAGTAACATCCTGAAGTTGAGATGATGTACTTCCAATACCATTTTTCTTTGACTTTCAAGTAGTCATAATGTGGACAAACAGAAAATGGGAGGAAGCAAGATAACAGATTTGTTTACCGGAAATTATTGCAGCCCAGCACCACCCTAACAATATTCTTGCCAATGTCATGAACATCTCCCTTGACAGTGGCTAACACAATGGTCCCTTGGTATGGGTTCTGCAAAAGAACAAAACCCTTTGATTAACTGCATTTCAAATTAAATACTAGGATCATAAGATTGCCTTAGATTTTATTATACAATATTATATATGCAATCTTAATTCAAAGAAAGACAGAAGGCAAACAAGTTAATTCAAAATCTTCCCACAGGACACAAGTTGTGAGAAATTGAGCAACATGGAGACATGAGGAACCGTACACACTGGAATCTTCAGCAAAACACAAAGTGCAGGGATTCGGGTCAGAACCCTCCTTCTGACTCACTTCATCAATCTGAAGAAGGCTCCCGACCTGAAATGTCACTTGTGCTGCAGATCTGAGAGCGTGTTACCATTCTGGTGTCTCGGTTATAAAATGGTAGCTGAACTCAAAGAGTCAAAATCATTTTTTTTTTTTGTCATAGTCATACCGCACTAAACAGGCCCTTTAGCCCAATTAATCCACTATGATCAAGATGCCCCATCTAAGGTAGTCCCATTTGCCCGAGTTTTACCCAGATCCCTCAAACCCTTTCCTCGTCATGTACCTGTCCAAGTGTATTTTAAATGCTGTTGTAGTATCCACCTCAACTACGTCCTTTGGCAGTTTGTTCCATTTGCTCACCAGACTTTGAGTGCAAATGTTTCCCCTCAGATTTTTATGAAATATTGCCCCTCTCACCTTAAACAGATGTGCTTTTGTTTCTCATTGCCCTACCCTGGAGAACTTTTAAAATAATTAAATAACACCATCTTCTGTGTGCAATTTAAGATGAACAAAACTTTCTGGCTTATCCTGTAATACCTAGATCCCAAAAGGGTATAAACAAAAGAAAAAAAGTGTTCTGACCCCAGTTAGAGAAACAAGGACTTACAATTTCTTTGAAATGGCCTGGCTGCATCAGCAGTTCCTCTCTCTCCTGCTCCATGAAAGGGATCAGATATTTCACAGCTTTCTTCATTACGCGAGCAGATTTAATGACCTGATGGCACAAAGTAAATTCTATTTACAAGACATTGAGAAACAAAAGAGTGCAGATTTGGGGTTCAATATTTAAAATAACTAAATACAGATAGTCCCCGACTGGCGCATTAGGTCAGTTCAGTAAACTCGCACTTACATAAACATGTACACTTACATGTACTCATTCCTGAGTCCAATCAAGGCAGTTTGTAATTTCCACAACACTGTACGATCAAGTTTACATCGAAAACAAACCAATAATGTCGGCGGTGCTTACCCAGAAGACTGGGTGCTGCAGAGAGTGTTCCAACGGTGAGACTGAACTCAAGCCGACAATGGAGGCAAGCTTACCCAGAAGGCCACATGCTGCAGAAAGTGCCCCAGATGCAGCCGATGCCACTGAGACAGTTAATACTCTCAATGATGGACACAAAGTGCTGAAGTAGCTCAGTGCACTCAGCAGCATCTCTGGAATATATGGACGGACGAAGTCTCGGGTCAAGACCCTTCTTCAGAATTAGTGAGTTAATTTGGGCATGGGATGGGGGTGATGATTCCAAGTTACTTAAATTCGGACTTGTGTGAGGGTTCACAGATCGTAACCCTTACATGAGTCGGGGGGTGCCTGTACCCCAAAATGATCAAAATACTTTGCCATCTGCATTGGTAAATACATTTTGCCTTTTAATAGAGCAACAAAATGGATCCGTCTTACCTGTGGAAGAAACATCTTTCCTGCTCCGAACAATTCCCCCACAGCTTTCATCCCATTCATCAGAGGTCCTTCGACTACATGCAAGGGCCTAGGGTAACTGTGCAGATCGGCTTTTGCTTCTGCTGTATCTTCTATGATATATTTTTCTATACCCTACAGGGTGATGACAGAATTTCAACTCTTGCAGCAAACATAAGCAAAATGGACAGTGAGAAAGATGGACGCACTCGAGCCTTTACCTTAATGAGGGCATATTCGAGACGTTCCTCAACAGTTCCATTCCTCCATTCGTCAGTAGTTACCACTGTTTTTCCACCTTTGGCATGATTCTACAAGATGTTGGATATGCTTTAGTTTTTTTACACTGTAATGGGCAAAATTAAATGTACCACATGCAGAAACTATGATATAATTTTCACCAAGTCAGTTGGCAGAAAATTACCTTGATTAGATTTTCATTTGGGAAACTTGTAAATCCCTTGATTAGCAAGGGAAAACTAATTTGTTCCAGTGGTGCCAGATTAATTACGAATAAAAGTATTTGCAGTGTGTTTGTATGAGTAGGATTTTTTGATGCCTCCTACAATAGAATACTGGAAGCTCTGAACTCTAATGCCCAATTCACACATTTCCGCTACACTGCAGAGTGGCTCTTAAATTGGGACTGAACGGAGAGATAGCAAATGAAGCTACTGGGAACTCAACCTCCCCAATCACAGCGTTGAATTTGAATTTCTAATCCTCACATTAAAATGTGTTCATGGCAATGTCTTCCCCTATCACTGTAACCTCTACCAGCATTTCTGTAAACATTGCCTCTTACAAAGTTTATGAAACATTTAGGCAGGTACATGGATAGTATAGGTATTTGAGGGATATGGGCCAAATTTAGGCAGGTGGGACTAGTGTAGATGGGGCATGTTGGTCAGCGTGGGCAAATTGGGAAAAGGGCCCGTTTCCACGCTGCATGACTCTATGACATCCTTATTCCTGTTCTCCATAAACATCAGCCACACATTCAGCTGCCAAAGCAACAAATTTGAATTCCCTTCCTAAGTTTCACCCCCTACCGAGCAGCCTCTGTAAAAGAAAATAACTTCTGTAAACCACTTTTAACCATCCTTCTGCTCCCATTTCTCTCGGTTTTTGTTTGATTACGTCTCAGAAACTACAAAATGATTTTTTTTTAAGATTACATGCATACAAGTTTTATTACGGGGAAGTATGCAATATCAAAATGTATACCATTACCTTGTGATTTAAAACATAGAATGTAGAACTGTACCGCACAAGAACAGGCATTTCAAGCCCACAATGTCTGTACCAAACATGATGCCATGACCAACATTATCTACCTGCACATAATCCTCCATTCCCTGTATGTCCATATGCATAATAAAACTTGGAAAAAGCACACTTAGGTTTTGCCAGCACCACTCAATGGTTTTTATTCCAAAGCTACCAGTACATGTCCATACCTGTGCATAACGCAGCAATTTCTCAGTAGCTTCAGGGTCTTTGTTCCAGATCAGATTCTCACACAACTCCAGAAGTTCTTTGTCAATATCATCATAAGCAGGCAGTTTTCCTGCATTCACAATTCCCATATCCATGCCCGCCTAAGGAAAGACATATTACAAAAATGTTGCGGTGGATGAGGAGTGAAAGATTTGCGATAAAAATACAGGTCAACAAGTACGCAGAATACCGCCCATTTGTTATATAGTCACGGGTAGACAGGGTGATGAAGGTGGTGTTTGGCAGAAACAGACACAAAGTGGTAGAGTAACTCCGCGAGTCAAGCAGCAACCCTGGAGAACATGAATAGGTGACGTTTCGGGTCAGGACCCTTCCTCCAATCGATTTTCAGGGTTACATCCAGAAATGTCACCTATCCATGTTCTCCAGAGATGCTACTTGACGTGTTGAGTTACTTCAGTACTTTGTGTCCTATTGCGTAAACCAGCATCTGCAGTTCCTTGATTCTACATGGTGCTTGGGAGGCTTGTATTCATTGGTCCGGTATTGAATACAGGAGTTGGCATGTCAAAGTACTGCTGTACAAGATCACATTCTAAAGTATAGACCTTTGGTTACACTGATGTCATTAAATTGGAAACTGGTGCAAAGTGGATTCACGAGGATGTTACTGGGTCTGCGGGGGTTTGAGTTATAAGGGAGGCAAGGATAGGTTGGGTATTTTTTCTGTAGCCTAGGGCATAGGAAGCTGAAGGGTGATGATGTATAAAAACATTATCGAAGCATACATGGAAAGTGCTGCAGAGGAAGTGGAAGAGGCAGGTATAATAATAATATTTCAAATATAATTGGATAGCAAAGCTATATTGTTCCATTCCCAGCGCATATGACAATTAAACATCTTGAATCCAGACCACTTTCACCTTAAACTATGCCCTTGGAGCTTGAAACTACAACAACATGAAAAAAGATTACATCAACCCTGTCAATGCCTCTTGTAATTTGATACACCTCCATCTGGGCACCCCTCAGCCTCCTTTGCTCCAGTGAAAACAAACATAGCTTATTCAGGACACAAAGTGTGGGTCAGGCAGAACCTCTGGAGAATGCAGATAGGTGCCCTTTTGGGTCGGGATATTTCTTCAGAATCTGAAGAAGGGATCCGATCTAAAACATCACCTATTCATGTTCTCCAAAGAAGTTGCTTGACCCGCTGAGTTACTCCAGCACTTTATGAATGGAAAAACAAAGAATTTCACTGTACCTAGGTACATGTGACAATAAAGTATCATTGAAGCATTGTGCCTAGTTCTGTAAATCAGCATCTGCAGTTTCTTGTGTCCCTACTTATTTCATTCTCTCCCCATAACGAAATTCCTTTAATCCTAGCAAAATTCTGGTGACCCTACTCTGCATTCTGTTCAAAAATGATGTAGTTGAAAGAGCATTAATAAATATTGGCTTTGTACCTTTATAGCATGGTAAAGGAATACGCTGTGTATGGCCTCTCGGATTGCCTCCATTCCACGAAATGAGAAGGACAGATTTGAAAGACCTCCACTTACTCTGGCTCCAGGCAATGCTCCCTTTATGAAAATAAAAAGCCATCAGCAAGTCAAGATAAAATAGAAGAGAAAGTGATTGGATTTATTATAAGAGAAAGAATGATATACTGTGAGCACTTTTAATTCATATCGACTCACAATGAACGTATAGACTGAGAAATACAAGATTTAGACATGACAGAAGGGATAACGTAGCATCAAGGATGGATAGTTGCAAGTGACTCAAAGACTGGAAATTAATGGAATATATATCCAGCTCCTTCATCTCCTTAAAGGGAAGATAAAAAACAATAGAATTAAACCTAAAATACAAATAACTACTTGCACACTGGAAAAAGACAGTCAAAGTAAAGCAAATGCTCAGAAGTGATAGGAGCAGAATTAGGCCATTGGGCCCATCAACTCTACTCCGCCATTCAAACATGACTGACCTATCTTTCCCTCTCAAACCCATTCCCCTGCCTTCTCCCCATAACCCCTGAAACCCGTACTAATCAAGAATCTATCAATCTCTGCCTTAAAAAATATCCATTGACGGCCTCCACAGCATTCTGTGCAATTATTGAAATTGTAAACTCCTGGGACCAACTTGATTTTTTACAGCTCCATGTAAGTGTGGAATTATTTGCAATGACTTATTTGGGTTCAAGAAATAAATAGTAAAAAGGGTTATTTTAATGATTTTTAATGTTCTTATATCACTTAAATATTTGCCAGCGTTCAATTGAAGAGCACTGCTAAACATCAAGTAATACCTTAATTCCAGGAGTACGATTCTGGTGTTGTATGCTACAGAGCTGAAAGCTTCAGAATTTCTCCCAAAGTCTCAATGTACACAGATCAACTCAACCTTTATCTGATTTGTGTGTAAGTCCAGACCAGTCAATGATGTTTCCGTTAATATAATTAGTATTATGCTAAAGGTCCAGCATATCATGCATCTGAATTGTAACGCTGCTGCTATTGCTAGTGGAAGATTGATGAAAATGTCAATATATTTAGATTTTAATAAAAGGTTTAGAAAAATCTCATTTATAATCTTTCCTTAATATGAAATAGCAGTACTTTTAAAAATCAACACATTTTGCTCCTATATTCTGATAAACTATTTTTCAATTATATCTATGACAATTTATTTCAAAATTTGTCAGGCTGCGTTGTGCAGAATAGGTGTTTCCATCTTAATTGTTTTGTTTTATACACAGACTTTCCTGAAAATACGATTGCTATCGCCATCAGCTGTAAAGATGAAAGGAAAATTATGTAAATCCTTTAGCTACACAATACGCAACTCGAATCATTTGATCTCACATCTTGTGTGTGTTCATCTCTGTCCTTTCTCCACCCATCTGCCAACCAAAATCCCCCTCACCTGTGTTCACCTATGACTAGCCTTAAGAAAGACTCGCATTGAATTCTCCAATTTTAGGTAACTAATTATATCCCCTCTCCCCTTTTTTCCCTCCTCTTTGTGCCCCAACTGGACTTGCGCCCATTTTATCACTTCTACCCCCTAACTTCCAGCTACATTCCTTTCTCTGGCTTCACAATTCGCACCTCTTCTATCCTTATCACAAGCCTTCTGTCCAACCATTTGGCCACAAAAACCCTCCCTCACCTGTGTTCACCTGTAACCTGCCATGCTCTGTCCTGCCCCTCCACTCTTCTAGCTTTCTTTCCTCCCACCCCTACAGTCTTAAGTGTTCCGATCCGAAAGTTCACCTATCCATGCACTCCAAGGATGCTGGAGGACCCGTTGAGTTCCTCCAGCATTTTGTCTCTTTCTTTGGTAAACCAGCATCTGCAGTTCCTTGTTTCCATAGGTGAAAGTAATCATTCATCTCCTTATCCCCTATTCAGTTCCTCATGGTGATTTGAGGTGGAGCTATGCTTTCATGCATAGACTTACCTTCAAAATTGAAGTAGCTTTGATGAAATTTACAGCATAGAGATTGTGCTCCTCCATTCCAGTTCCAATAGTGAGTATATTTGGATCAAATATGATATCACTGGGGTTAAATTTGACTTTGTTTACAAGCAAGTAATACGCTCTAGTGCACACTGCCACTTTGGATTCAATATCGGTCGCCTGAACAAGATAACAGAAGGTTCAGAATCTGCGAGCACATTCCAATAGTTCCTTAAACACACACACAACTTCTGAATGCTCAATTCCAGCCTTCATTCAGGAGGCTTGCAAAAAAAAAATAATAATAAGGAAATTCATGAAAGATGCAGCTAAAAACAAATCAAGTGATCGTGCAAACATTTTTATCTGTGCATTTGCCAACACAATAGCCCACAGAACTTGCAGACATTGAGTTGTTGCAGTGCTGGTTGCTTGAAAGAATGAGATCCTAAGGCCACTCCATGGCAGCTGCAGTTTAAGAGGATGTTGCGGAGAATTAGAATAAAGGGGGTGATGAGGAAGGATGTAAAGCTCTTGTGTGTCTGGAAGCAGCATATGGAAATGATTAACCCGATCAACCAATGGCGTTACTGGAATCATGTCTTATGTCAGGCAAATGTCAAAAGTGTGAAGTGAATTCCACTGAGAAATGCCCGGGCCAATTTGCTGATTGACCTAAAAATGAACACTAATGAGATCTGACATAGGCAAAGTTGCTTTGATGGCAATTCACACATGAAAAGCTTCAGTGGATCAGTTTCTGGGAGATACTCAATAACCAGATGACATCTAGTGGCAAAACCTCACTCTTACAACAAACCAACAGAAGAAGGGTCTTGACCCAAAACATCACCTATCCATGTGTTCCAGAGGTGCTGCCTGACCTGCCGAGTTACTCCAGCACTTTGTGTCCAACTTGGGTCAAAAGTGAGCAAATGGGACTAGCTACGGGCGATACGGCGGCGCAGCAGTAGAGCTATTGCCTTACAGCGCCAGAGACCCGGGTACAGGTTTGTAAGTTAATTGGCTTGGTATACATGTAAATTGACCCTTGTGTGTAGGATAGTGTTAGTGTGCGGGGATCACTGGTCAGTGCTGACTCGGTGGGCTGAAGGGCTTGTTTCCGCGCTGTATCTCTAAACTAATCTAAAAAGATGGGCGCCATGGATGTGTTGGGACAAAAGGCATGTTTCTGCGCTGTTTGACTGACTCTATAACATTAAGTTCCATGCAAAGGCTGTTGGACAATACAGCAAAAAAAGTTATTTGTTTTATCCAACTCACTTACCTGTCCTTTCTCATCAAATGCCATTATCACAACAGCAGCTCCAAACTGTTTAATTATACGTGCTTTCTCCAGAAAATCTTCCTCTCCTTCCTTCAAACTGATACTATTAACAAGGCATTTGCCCTGGCAACACCTCAAACCTGCTTCAATCACACTGAACCTTGAAGAATCTATACAAACTGGGACCTTAAAGAGAAAAAAAAACAAGTGCTTGCTGTTCAAAGATGATCAGTTTAGTTTAGTTTACCGAGGTACAGGGAAAAGCTTTTTGTCCCGTGCAATGCAATCATCGGAAAGACTGTATAGGAGTGCAATCAAGCTGTCCACAGTGTACAGATACAGGATAAAGGGAATAACGTTTACTGCAAGATAAAGTCCAGTAAAGTACGAAAAAACATAGTCCGAGTTCTCCAAAGTGTATTAATACTAGACATTTGGAGTATTATGTGCAGTTCACGTCGCCACACTATAGGACGTCTATGGAGCCTCTGAAGAGGGCACAGGAGAAGTTGCACCAAGATATTGGAGACAGAGGGAATAATAGATGTTGGAATCACATGTACAGATGGAATGTTAGATGGCAAGGGTGCGATGAAAAGTACAGAACAAAAGTACGGATACTGACTTAAAAAAAGACACAAAGTGCTGGAGGAACTCAGCGGGTCAGGCAGGCAGCATCTGTAGTGGGAATGGATAAGCAATGTTTTAGGTCAGGACCCTCGTCTCCACAAGTGCTACTTCACCTGCTAGTTACTCCAGCACTTCATCTTTTGTTCACCAATATAGTGATAAGGATTATTATCTCTCAAGCATCAGAAGCTGAAGTGATAGAGGATAAATATAATTATATAGAGAGGGTAGATAGTATTTTCCCAGGATGGAAATGTCGTGCTAGATGGCACAGGTTGAGATGAGAGAGGAAAAAATATAAAGTTGTTCGAAACAAGTATTTTTCCACAGCGTGGTAGATGCCAGGGGAGGTAGTGGAAGCAGATAGGATGGAGACTCAGAAGGGTCCCGACCCGAAAGATCCATGTCCACCAGGGATGCTGCCTGACCCGCTGAGTTATATCAGCACTGAGTGTCTTTTTAAGACAGCAATGTTAAACAGACATATGAACAGGTAGAGAGTAGAGAGATACAGACCCTGTGCAGTCAGGTCGAGTAAGTTTAGTTAGGCGTCATGGTCAGCAGACTTGGTGGGCCAACTGCTCTACAAGACTTGATCAACCAGCTGTCACTCTCTGATATTGCTTCCGTTATCACACGCACATTGCTTTTAAACGATTATTGTACTGACCTTAGCAATATCTGGTTCCGTTGATACAAGGTTACAAAATCTGATCATCGCACTCTTGCCATCTAACATTCCATCATCCATGTTGATATCCAGGATTTGAGCTCCCTTATTGACTTGGATCTTGGCTATATTCAAGGCTTCCTACAGTCAGATTGAAATGACAGAATAATAAGCCTTTCAACATCACTCAGTTCAGTTTAGTTTAGAGATAGAGCGCGGAAACCTTTCGGCTCACTGAATCCGCACCAACTAGCGATCTCCATACCATCATACACACACAAGGGACAATATTACATTTATACCAAGCCAAGCCAATTAACACACTTGTGCATCATTGGAGTGTGTGAAGAGACAGCAGATCTCGGAGGAAACCCACGTGGTCACGGGGAGAACATACAAACTCCGTACAGACAGCACCCGCCGTCGGGATCGATCCGGGTCTCTGGCACCACAAGCACTGTAATGGGCATGTCCCACTTAGGTGATTTTTCAGCGGACTGCTGGCGACTGTCAAGTTGCCGGCAGTCGCCTGAAAAACCGGGAACTGGAACGGCGACTGTCAGAGTGGAACTCCCACACACATCGCAAAAGCGGGGACCAGGGCAAGCGGGGGAGCGCTGTCTGAAATTCACACAGTACAAAGTGATACAGACACACACCGCGATGAACAGGAAGGTTGGTGCTGTAATTAAGACGGCTAGCACTGTGTACGGTAAAGGGGGGAGAAGGGGGTAGAAGGAGTGGAGACAACTTTTAAGAAGCCAGACAACTTTTAATAAGCCAGAGATACACAGCTGGGAAGTTCAGCGGACATTTAACATTACCGGTCGGTTATCCTTGGTTCTGAAAACTCCTGTTTATGTTTTTTTCCACCAATGAGCCAATGAAAATGACCGGTCAGCAAAGGCGATTAACTAAAACTACCTACGACTACCCATAACTACATGGCGACCCCACTATAACTGCACTTACGACTATCGGATTATCGATTTTCTCCATGGCGACCAATTTTTGGTTGCAGTAAATTTTACAACACCATACTGAGGCCGCGACTAGTTCCCAGAATGCGGGAACTCCTCGTGACCATGAAGGAGACTCATCAGAGATCACCAGCGAACATGTGGCGAGCATGTGGCGAGCGCAGAGTCTCCTACACTCGCCTAAGTGGGACAGGCCCATAAGGCAGCAACTCTACTGCTGTGCCACCTTGCCGCCCACCAAGTCAGAAAGTAACATAATTCACAGTTTACATTCAAACAACTCTGAGGTGCTGATGACTTAGCCCTGTCGAAAAGGGAAAGTATTCTTCCGAGTAACGGTTTTAAATTGTATAGGAAGGAACTGCAGATGCTGGTTTATACCAAAGATAGACATAAAGTGCTGGAGTAACTCAGCGGGTCAGGCAGATTCTCTGGAGAAAAAGAATGGGTGACATTTCAGGTCGGAACGCTTCTTTAAACTAAAGAAGGGGTCTGACCAAAAGGATACCCATTCTTTTTCTCCAGAGATGCTGCCTGACTCGCTGAGTTACACCAGCACTTTGTGTCTGTCTTCAGTTTTAAATTGTGCTATTTCAAAAATCTTTCCTTGAAAGACAATAGACAATAGGTGCAGGAGTAGACAATTCGGCCCCTCAAGCCAGCACTGATCATCCCCAATCACTACCCCGTTCCTGCCTTCTCCCCATATCTCCTGACTCCGCTATCTCTAAGAGCCCTATCTAGCTCTCTCTTGAAAGTATCCAGAGAACCGGCCTCCACCACCCTCTGGGGCAGAGAATTCCACACTCACAACTCTCTGTGAGAAAAAGTGCTTCCTCATCTCCGTTCTAAATGGCTTATCCCTTATTCTTAAACTGCGGCCCCTGGTTCTGGACTCCCCCAACATCGGGAACACATCCTTCCTTAAATTAGGGGACCACAACTGCACACAATACTCCAGGTGCGGTCTCTCTTCGGTCCGAAACACCTGCAGAAGGACCTCTTTGCTCCTATACTCTCCTCTTGTTATAAAGGCCAACATGCCATTCACTTTCTTCACTGCCTGCTGTACCTGCATGCATACTTTCATTGACTGATGAACAAGGACCCCCAGATCCCATTGTACTTCACCTTTTCCCAACTTGACACCATTTAAATAGTAATCTGCCTTCCTGTTTTTGCTACCAAAGTGGATAACCTCACATTTATCCACATTAAACTGCAGCTGCCATGCATCTGCCCACTCACCCAACCTGTCCAAGTCACCCTGCATTCTCATGGCATCCTCCTCACAGTTCACACTGCCACCCAGCTTTGTGTCATCTGCAAATTTGCTAATGTTACTTTGAATCCCTTCATCTAAATCATTGATGTATATTGTAAAGAGCTGCAGTCCCAGCACCGAGCATTACGGTACCCCACTAGTCACTGCCTGCCATTCTGAAAGGGACCCGTTAATCCCTACTCTTTGTTTATGCCAACCAATTTTCTATCTACTAATGATGCAGACAAAGATGCAGACCAATATGGTGATGAAACCCATCAATTTCACATCCGCTTGTCACAATATCAAGCATGTTAGGGGTGTGTTCAGAGCACAAGGTTTTGTCAGCACCTTTACTCCGACATCTCTGAATGCAATAGCATCTCTTCCTCCTATAACCGAAAAACATTTACGGGAGAACCTTCCAAATCTTCTTGGACTCCAGTTCCTAAAACAGCACAGGAACAGGCCTTTCGGCCCACAATGTCTATGCCAACCATGAAGACAATTTGAACTGCATATCTGCCTGTAAGTGGTCTACATGTCCCAATTCCTTGCTTTTTGTGCGTCTGTCTAAATATCTCCCAAAAATATCACTATTGTATCTGCTTCCACTTCTTCTCCTGGCAGCACGTCCGAGGCATCTACCACTCTGTAAAAACAATTCCCACTAAATCTCCTTTAAACTTTACCCATCTCACCTTAAAGCTCTGTCCTCTGGTAGACGACATTTATACCGTGGGATAAAGACTGACTCAGACTATCTATGCCTCAAATCTCTCACCTTAAACATATGCCCACATGTACTTGACAATTATACCCTGGGGAAGAGACTAACTGCCTACCCAGCCTGCCGATATCTCTCGTAATATATATACTTTTTATCAGGTTGCCCCTCAGCCTCCAACACTCCATGGAAAACCACACAACATGGCTGTTTGTCAGGTTGGAAGACGGTGACCAGTGGGGTGCCTCAGGGATCTGTGTTGGGTCCACTGTTGTTTGTCATGTACATCAATGATCTGGATGATGGGGTGGAAAATTGGATAAGTAAGTATGCAGATGATACTAAGATAGGTGGTGTTGTGGATAATGTAGATTTTCAAAGTCTACAGAGAGATTTGGGCCATTTGGAAAAGTGGGCTGAAAGATGGCAGATGGAGTTTAATGCTGATAAGTGTGAAGTGCTACATCTTGGCAGGACAAATCAAAATAGGACGTACATGGTAAATGGTAGGGAATTGAGGAATGCTGTGGAACAGAGGGATCTAGGAATAACTGTGCATAGTTTCCTGAAGGTGGAATCGCATGTAGATAGGGTGGTAAAGAAAGCCTTTGGTGTGCTGGCCTTTATAAATCAGAGCATTGAATATAGGAGTAGGGAAGTAATGTTAAAATTGTACAAGGCATTGGTAAGACCAATTCTGGAGTATGGTGTACAATTTTGGTCGCCTAGTTATAGGAAGGATGTCAACAAAATAGAGAGAGTACAGAGGAGATTTACTAGAATGTTGCCAGGGTTCCAGCAACTATGTTACAGAGAAAGGTTGAACAAGTTAGGTCTTTATTCTTTGGAGCGCAGAAGGTTAAGGGGGGACTTGATTGAGGTCTTTAAAATGATGAAAGGGATAGACAGAGTTGACGTGGATACGTTTTTCCCATTGAGGGTAGGGAAGATTCAAACAAGAGGGCATGACATGAGAATTAAGGGACAGAGGTTTTGGGGTAACGTGAGGGGGAACTTCTTTACTCAGAGGGTGGTGGCTGTGTGGAATCAGCTTCCAGCAGAAGTGGTGGAGGCAGGATCGATTTTAACATTTAAGAGTAAAGTGGATAGGTATATGGACGTGAAGGGAATGGAGGGGTATGGTCT
The DNA here is from genome assembly GCA_035221665.1 of Okamejei kenojei. Lineage (NCBI taxonomy): Eukaryota > Metazoa > Chordata > Chondrichthyes > Rajiformes > Rajidae > Okamejei > Okamejei kenojei. The sequence goes on from CM069138.1 coordinate 51,445,249, forward strand.
GAGTGCAGGTAGATGGGACTAGGGGAAAACAAATGGTCAGCACGGACTGGAAGGGCCGAGAGGGCCTGTTTCCGTGCTGTAATTGTTATATGGTTAACATTCTGTGCAACCCTTTCCTGTAGCTAGTACTCTCTAAACCACACAACATTCTCTTCTCCACAGTCCAAAGATTCCACATCTTTTCTGTAATGAACAGAACTGCATACAATGCTCCAAATGTGTCCTAACCAAAGACTTGCACAGCAACAACAGTCCTTGTACTCAACACACTGTCCAAAGAAGACAAGCATGCCATATGCTTTCTTTACAACCCTAGCCATTTGTGTTGCCATTTTCAAGGAGCAATGGACTTACAAAATGTATGACCTTTGCAGCTAGAAGAGCGGGAACATAAAACATACAAGTACCACGTACAAATCACACTCTAAGACACGCTATGCTAACTTGGAAGATTATCACCATACCTCCTCCATTAATGGATTATAATGCTAAAACTGATAACAGCATCATGAGAGTACCTTTATCACAATTACTGGACAGATTAAAGAAGGGCAATATATCCCGTCCTCAATATACCTATCCAACGATGCATGTACTGTGATATGATATTAATAAATTGGTATTTACCAGTAATATGACCCCTTAGTGGGATTTATGCATAAACCTCCTTCCTCTTGCCACAAAGGTGTCAAATTCCAAGTACGGAACTTTTCTCAGTTTTTGAGGCATTTATGGACTTACAAAAATATGATATTTGAAAATAGAATGACACTTTACCTCATAATCACCTGCCATGATAAGTTTAGCAAACATTTGGGATCCTGCCACGTTACAACGCTCTCCAATGTTGACAAAGTTTGTGTATGGGCCAATTCTGAAAGGCTCAAGACCTAAACAAAACAACAAAATATAAATGCAACAGCTACTTCCTATGCAGCATAATGTAAAGCAAATATTGATCAATTAGACGAAAATGCTGGAGAAACTCAGCGGGCAAGACAGCATCTATGGAGCGAAGGAAATAGGCAACGTTTCGGGTCGAAACCCTTTTCAACCCTTCTTCTGAAGAAGGGTTTCGACCCAAAACGTTGCCTATTTCCTTCGCTCCATAGATGCTGCCTCACCTGCTGAGTTTCTGCAGCATTTATGTCTACCTTCGATTTTCCAGCATCTGCAGTTCCTTCTTAAACATTGATCTAAATAGAATGTTTAGGTTTATTATTGTCACATGGACCGAGGTACAGTGAAACGCTTTGTTGTGCATGCCATCTACACAGATCAAATACACCATACATAGATACAATCAGTTCAAACTCAAGTACAATATAGAGCAATCAATAGATAAAGATAGTGCAGAATAAAGTTCTCAGCATTGTAGCACATCAGTTCCTTCGACAAAGTCCAATGTCCTCAATGGGCTAAAGGTGAATTGGACAGTACCCTCGCTTGTGGAAGGACCATTGAAAAGTCTTCTCAAACAGAGTCTGGTGGGGTGCACTTTCAAGCTTCTGTACTATAGAGACGTATCTACTATAAATGTAGAATGTGAGCAATTAATGTAAGAATGGTGCAGTTGATGGCATTCACAAATTATAGGTACAGCATCTTTAGGATTTCACCACAAAATCCTGGGTGCACATTTCAACGTAGTATCCTACAATTAACAGGGACATGCGCCTCAGCAGTAGGTATAAAAATTGCATGAGGCACCTGAATAAAACATACTTTCTCCATTTTCTTCAAAACAATAGCATTATAAACTCTAATTACAATATTTATCTCACTATTTGCAATATGTGGTTTATTCAACTTGACAACTTAGCAACTCAGAATCATACATCTGAAAAGCAATCAAGTGTAGGCAACATATATCAGCCTTGCCAATGTTGCAGATTTTAAAAGTTCCCCAACTCAGAGAGATAAGGCAAGAAAACTGTTTATTAAAGGTGGCATAGTGGGCCAGCTGGTAAAGCTATTGCCTCATAGCGCCAGAGACGTCAATCCTGACCTCGGGAATTTGCATATTCTCACTGTGACCGTGTAGGTTTACTCTGGGTGCTCCGGTTTCCTCCCATAGTCCAAAGGCATATGGGTTTGTAGGTTAATTGGCTTCTGTAAAATGCCCCCTAGTGTGTAGGGAGTGAATGAGAAAGTGGGAGAACATAGACATAGACTTCACTCAATGGATAGGAACAAATCAAACAGATGGAGGCAGGGGTAGGAGAAATAACTCAAAAGAGCATTTGAAAGTTTAGAAAGTTTAGAGCATTGAGAAACGTTTAGAGTCAAGACACCAAGACAACACATCTGACAGCAAAGAGTCCCAGAAGAAAATTGGAAAATTTGAAAAGGATTTGCACTGGGAAAAGTATGGCGGAGAGAGCATACAGTTGCTCAGAGGAAGGCTTTAGAAGGTTAGCTTGGATGAACCAATGAACTATTATAACAAATCTCCATCTTTTTGATGCTTGATACAATTTCTAAAAATTTGTATCAAATGACTAAAATCAATGGAGACTTTTTTTTTAACTTTATTTTTATGTTAATTTTCAAACATTTATCATATGTCTTGGTTTGCCTTGTCCATTTTTCTTTCTAAAGATTTTTCATTTTGGTGTTTATAATTGCCAATAAATTGATTTGGAGGGAAAAAAAAAAGAAAAAATCAATCGTAGGTTTTTCAACAGCCAATCTGCAGGAACATTATTTTAATGATATTTCGTAAATTGATAGATAAATTCCAGATATATGTTGAGACAGGCCTCATCCCAAAAATTTGAACCTCAATTAGGTTTAGACAGGTAATTTTGGGGTGGCACAATAGCACATTGGTAGAGTTATTGCCTTACAGTGCCAGAGACCGAGGTTTTATCCTGAATATGAGTGGTGTTTGTATGGAGTTTGATCATTCTCTCTGTGACCGCGTGGGTTTTCTCTGGGTTCTCCAGTTATCCCCCACACTCCAAAGACGTTCAGGTTTATAGATTAATTGGCTTCTGTAAATTGTATATTGTCCCTAGTATGAAGGATAGTGCTAGTGTATGGGGTGACCACTAGTCGGCATGGACTCGGTGGGCCGAAAGGCCTCTTTATGCACCGTGTCTCTAACGTCTAAAGGTACAGAAAGGAAACAGGCCGATGTGACCATCAACAACCAATTTGCACTATTCCTACACTAATCTAATCCAACTTTATTTTCTCCACATTGTCATTCAATTTCCCCCAGATTCTACCACTCATTTACTCGCTACGGGCAATTTACAGAAGCCAATTAACCTATCAATTACACATCTTTGGGCTGTGGGGGGGAAACTAGAGTACTGGGAGGAAACCCAAGGGAGAACATGCAGACTCCACACAGCCAGTACCCAAGGTCAGGATTGAAATAATGTAACTGACGCTGTGAGGCAGCGACTCTACAAGCGGCTCTGTTCTTTTAAAAACATTTCAATTATTTTTAATCAAAACTTTTGTGGTATTTGAATCGGTCCAGTTGTGGAGCAATGAGGAAAAGGGTTGATTCTAGGATGTATCCGTCCATCCTTTACCTGTAAGAGACTGCAGGAGGGTCTGAGTGATATAAAATTATGAGAGGCACAGAAAGGGTAGACAGTCAGAATCTTTTTCCCCAGGATGTAAAATGAAATCTACAGGGCATAGCTTTAAGTTGAAAGGGACCAAGTTTAAAGAAGATATACAGGGCAAGTTTTATTTTTACACAGTGGGGAGTAGGAGCCTGAACCGCGCAGCTAGGGATGGTACTTCAGGCAGATCCAATAGTGATATTTAAGAGTCTTTTGGATAGGCATATAAATATGCAGAGAATGGGCGGGAAAAGGATTATATGCAGGCAGAGAGGAGTTGGTCTTGATATCATGTTCGGTGTTGGCATTGTGGGCTGTAGGGCCTGTTCTTGTCCTGTGGAGTACTGCATTCTATGCTATATCCAAGAGCAACACAAATTGGAGTTATCGGCAGATGTAATGTATTAATCTACTTACCAGAAAGCAGCAAGAAGTCTTCGAAAACATGAGGATGAGGAGGAATCCTTGGCCTACATTTCTGGACTGCTTCTGCTATTGCCCTAAAAATACAACAAAGTGGAAACATTAAGTAGTCAGGATAATTCAAATCACAAACCTAATATAGCACAGATAAAACCAGTTGGAACACTAAGAAGTTTGTGTTTATGGTTTACACAAACTTTCTACCAGAAAGTTGTAACGTTTCGAAGACTCAACAAACTAGAGATGCTGGAATCTTGAGCAAGACACAAAGTGCTGGAGGAACTCAGCAGGAGAGGAATGGAGAGAATGGAGAGGCAACATTTCAGACCGGCTCCTGAAATGCAGCCTGACCTGCTGAGTTTCTCCAGAACAGTTTTATATTGTCTCTCGTTTTGGCTGGCTTATCAGCTAATTGTTGTCTTACTACTGCAAAAGGCTTCACATCATCTTCTATTGCTTAAATAACACACTCACCATTTTGATCCCCTTACAGAATACTGAGGTAAGTCTCCTCACTATCCAAAAGCAAAAAAAACAGCATTTGCAAATCCGAATTAAAATCTGAAAATGCTGGAGTCATTCACATTACATGCAAGAAGGGAACAGAATTAACATTTTATATGTTTCAATAAAAAGTTAACATAAAACATTACTATTTTCTTTGGAATGGAGATTAGGGAGATTTAATTGAAAAATGTAAAATTAAGGGAAGCCTAACTGATTTAAAGAGAAACAACCTAGTTCTATTTGCAGAGAATCAGATGGAAATACTGCCTGACCTACTGAGTATCTGTTTATATTACATTATTAATTATTTCTGCAATTTAGAACATGGAACAGTATAGCACATGAACAGGCCTTTTGGCCCACAATGACTGCACCAAACATAATGCCAAGATCAGTTCTTATCTCCCTGCACATAATCCATATCCCTCCATTCCCTGCATATACGTGTGCCTCTCCAAATGGTTCTTAAATGCCACCCCTATCAATGCCACACCATCGCCTTTATCTTTGCCTCAATCCACCACCCCTACATAGCATATTCCATCAGCTCAACCTCCATTCCAGAACTCCAAGAACCACCCTAATATCCTTTAATCCATTATGGTAAACCTCCTCTGCATACTTTCCAAAGCCTCCACATCTTCCTGTAATGGGGCGACTAGAACTGCACGCAATACTCCAAAAACGGCTGAACCAAAGTCCCATATTTATAACTTGATGACGGGCATCATAAAACGATGCCATGCAAAAGGACGTCACACGCTGAAAATCTTTCTGTGGATATACCAGTGAGAGAAAGAAAACTGACCTTCATCCATTTTGACATATTTCGTGAGGAGTAACCGGTCTCTTTTAATTTGATTGACAAATACTTGGTGCGAGTGTCAAGGGTTATGGGGAGAAGGCAGGAGAATTGGGTTGAGAGGGAAAGATAGATCAGCCATGATTGAATGGCGGAGTAGACAAGATGGGCCGAATGGCCTACTGCTGCGCCTATGACTTATGAACATGAATTTCAGCATGTTTTCAAACTGATTGCAAAATTTAAAAAAATACCGTATATGAGCTGGAGTAGTTCCACAGCAACCTCCAACGATGTTCACCAGCCCATCCATGGCAAATTCCTGAAACAGGTGATCAAAAGAACCAGATTTGTCCTCCAATTTCACATTCTATATTCAAAATAAAACTTCAAACTGGATGCACGGAGGATTTTTCTTCTGGCTGACGAGTCTTGAACCAAAGCTCCTTGTTTTAGAATAAGGGGTAGGCCATTTAGAACTGAGAGAAATAAAAACTTTTCCCGGAGATTGACAAATTGCTAGAATTCTGGGGGAATTCCAGAGTGGTGTGGAGGCTCAAATACTGAGTTTGTTCCAGAGATCAACTTATTTATAGATATCAGGGGAATCAAGGAATATGGGTGTAGGGCAGGAAAATGACACTGATGTTGGAAACTAGCTTTGATCCTGATGAATGATGGGAGCTTGCATAAAGGACAAAATGATCTATTCCCAATTTTTCCCACATTCCAATCCACACAATTATGAAATAATGCATTTGAGTAGGGCAAACAAGGCAGAGCGTACACAATAAATGGTGTGTATTATTGTAGTACATCGAGCATCAGAGAGATCTTGGACTAAGATGGGCTTTCAAAAGGGTTGTAACTAAGGTGTGTATGAAGGCTTCTGCAATATCTGCCTTTATTAGCTGAAGCACATCAAGCAGGAACAGGCAGGTCATGCTGGATTGCGTAAAAAATACTGCACAGTTCTTAGAAATAGTGCCAACCAACTGCAGAAAGGATATGGTAGCACAAGAGAGTGCAGAAGAAGTTTAAAAAGTTGTTGGCAGGACTGGAGAATCATAGTTAAAAGAGGATAGGATGGGGTGTTTTCTTTTGAACAAAGGATACCATTGGGAGATTTAATTGAGATGTAAAAAATTGGGAGAAAGAAAGATGAGGAGGAATTTCTTTGATCTTTCAGAGGGTTTGAATCTGTGGAATTTATTCCCACGGACGGCTGTGGAGGCCAAGTCAATGGATAATTTTAAGGCGGAGATTGACAGATTCTTGATTAGTAAGGGTGTCAGGGGATATGGGAGAAGGCAGGAGAATGGAGTTGAGAGGGAAAGATAGATCAGTCATGATTGAACGGTGGAGTACACTTGATGGGCCGAATGGCATAATTATGCTCCTAGTACTTATGAAGCAATCGCCTTCCAGCCTATGCCTGCATGCCCAAAGAAAATTGAAAGATGATGTTTTGTTCTCATCATCATTCTTAGGCTTGCATTTGGCAAGAAAACAGGCAAGTTTCAATTCAAATACCAGATATGTCTTTAATTATCTACATTGCCACATGTGTGTGCTACATCTGTGCAGGAGAACAGACTGAGAAGGAGATATAATGGTGGGAGAGACTTACATATGCGAATACAAGCAGCTAGATTTCAGATGATGTGCAATACCTTCAGGTGTTTTGACGTGATTCCAGGTGTTTCGTCGTAGCCTCCAAATGAATTTGGAAGTCCTGGAGTTAAACAAAATGGAGATACAATAGACTCTACATTTTTCAGTTGAACTTTTCCTACATATGGTAAGCTGTTGAAAAAACCCATAATTTTTCCAACAGTCTTCATTTGCATGACTACTCTAATTAGGAGAGCAGATGTTTGATTATTATTTAAGGCAGAGATAAACTGGTAAAGGGGGTGGAGATTACCAAGGGTAGACTATAATATGATGCTGACATTACAATCATATGAGCCATAATCTTATTAAATGGCACAGCATACTTGAGATCCCATTCACCTCCTCCTGTTCTTAGTCCCATTCATTTCCAAGAAACAAAGAATTGCAGATGCTAGTTAATACATAATACCACACAAAGTGCTGGAGTAGTCCTGACCAGTCTGAAGAAGGATCTCGACCCGAAACTTCGCCTATCTCCTTTGCTCCTTAGATGCTGCTGCACCCGCTGAGTTTCTCCAGCCCTTTGTGTACATGACGTTTCAGGTAGAGACCATTCTTCTGAAGAAGGGTCCTGACACAAAACGTCACCTATCCATGTTCTCCAGAGATGTTGCCTGACCTGCTGAGCTATTCCAGCACTTTGTGACCATTCATTTTCTCTTAGTAGGACCCAATTGCTCACATATTGGTCGGCACATACACCAGTCTATAAAAAACAGCTTAAAAGAAATCCATTGGTTGCAAGATTGCCTGAAAACATACATGCATGAATTCTATTTTCCATACATTTCTCCAACTGACCCAATCGACCTCAAGTCCCAATGGTGAACAGGGACTTGTCAAAGACATGAGGAACTGTGAATGCTGGTTTAAAAAAAAGACACAATGCGCTGGAGTAATTGGGAGCAGGACAAGATGTGTAGGGAGGAACTGCAGATGGGGGTTCTAAAACGAAGATAGACACAAAAGTCTGCAGTAACTCAGCGGGTCAGGTAGCATCTCTGGAGAAAAGGAACAGGTGACGTTTCAGGCTGAGACCCTTCTTCAGACAAATGGAGCAGGGCAAGGTGGATTCAGGTGGGTTTTTTTAAATGGAATTTTTCCCAACACTGAAAAACTATTTGAGCTAATGATTCAGAATGAAAGCACCCCACAACATTGAGGGTGTGAGGCTTCGTACAGTACTTATTTATGCTGACATCACTAACACTTTCTAATTGTTATCCTGCTTCTTTGATGCTGATTTCTCAGACTGTATTAAAAGCCATACTAACCTGCATTAGGGTAGCATAATACATAGGCGGGTGTGCATTTTCCAATTGCTTCTATGAATGGTCTCATTTCCACTGCTCCCAAAGCACAATTTAATCCTATGCTGGGAGGAAAATATTGCATTTGTGTAAGGTAAATCGTTTATAATTTCTTCAGAAAATACAACCTTCAATCCCTGCCTAAGTTGAAAGAAAAAAAAATGTTTTCTGGTTTTTACTCTGCCTTTTCACAAGGGAATTCATAAATAAATCTCAATTATGCTTGTTAGTCTGGAACGTCAACAGCCATGACTGCAGATAAAAAGAATGTAGTGATCGATGGTATTAATCAAGCCTACGTCTTTAAAGTGCCGAAAGATTCTGGAAGAATTGGGTATTGGTATTTCTTTATTATTATCATGTGTACCAAGGTGCATTGAAAAGCTTTAGTTTGCATCCTATCCCATTAAATCAGATTATACTATACATGAGCACAATTAAGTCATGCATGAGTGCAACAGGCTGTGCAAAAACAAAAATATTGTTTACAGCATTGTAGTGTTACAGTTTCAGAGAAAAAGTCTAATGTTCGCAATGAAGTAGGTTGGAAGATCGGTATAAAAACGTTAATTTATGGGAGGGTTGTTCAATAGTATAACAATAGGAAGAAGCTGTTCCTGAGTCCAGAACATTTATTTTGACGCTAAATACCAATGAAACCATCTCATCTGAAGCACTATAACTGGTAGAGGTAAGGATTAACTACAGTTGGCACAACGGGATTATCATCTGCTCAAGAAGCTAGAAATTGCAGGCATGCAGGATGCAAACCAAATCAATGGCGTCAGTTAGCTGCACAAATAGCTACAACATGCACATAAGTGGACAATTTCTAATTCACAACTGCTTGCTATGGACAATGTAGAGAATAGTAACTAATTATTTGTGGAAGATCTAAAATTCAAATCTGTTAATAATTGCTCGTCACCAACCAGAAAGCAAATTGAGAAAGCTGTTTAAATGGATGGGAAGGTTAAGGAAATGAATGAACTACAAATGCTGAATTCTATCTCACTGAAAGGAGGTTGGGCTTCGAAAAGGAAATCAATGAAAATTGTTTTGATTGATCATAAATAATGGGAAGTCAGTTGTACATTTTTGATATTTATGCTGATGGCAATTGATGAGAAAGAACACTTCTTGACCATAAATACAGAAAGTACTAACTGTTGTAGATTTTAAAAGACCTCAAATAAGAAAGAGTTCAGCAGTACCAATAGCTGGATACCAACCGATACATATTCAGGCAATACATTCCAGCCAAACCTTCGTAACATTCCTTCAACCATTCCAGATAGTTTACAAAAAGAGGCTTAGTTAACCCAAACAACAAGGTTGAAAATAGTGAATTTAACAATCATTAAAATGGTGCAAAGATAAATTTAACTTAGGTGGACAATTTTGTGTCCTACCACAAGTTAAATCTATTTTGCAGCATTTTAACGATTATGTTAAATTTACGACATTCAACCTTATTGTTTGGTTTAAAGTTGACAAGTGGTTTTGTTAGTATTTCTGTAGCATGAAAGTCAATGGGTGTTGACACAGTATTGAGAGATCCCTATTACTCTGTAAAAGTGATCCAAAATTAAATTATAATGTTCATGAGTATTATTTTAAAAATGCATTAGTTGGATTCAAATCAGGAAGCACAAGTTGCACGATTGCTACACATTTCATATTGTGCGACAGGTGCTTTGGATCATGTTATATGGGAAGTATTTGAAAGGCGAGTACAAACTACAAAAATAGAGCTCTAGTGCCATATATAGTCAAGAACAAATTTCACCCAACAGCGTCTCTACAGAGGACTGCTGCTGCTGGTCAGATTGTTAGACTTTCCACTGAATCTTAGTTACTTGAACAATTATTTCTTTCTGCACAGATTCTGCCTGATCTATGAGTAGTTTAATTTAGTTTATTATTGTCACGTGTACAAAGCTACAGTGAAAAGCTTTTTGCTGCATGCTGCCCAGTTAGCGAAAAGACTGTACATGATTACAATCAAGCCCGTCCACAGTGTACAAATACACGATAAAGGGAATGACATATAGTGCAAGATAAATCCAGTAAGTCCAATTAATGATAGCCCGAAGGTCTCCAAAGCAGCAGATGGTAGGTCAGGACTGCCCTCAAGTTGATGATAAAATGGTTCAGTAGCCTGATAACAGCTGGGAAGAAATTGTCCCTGAATCTGGAATCTGGAGTATTGTCAGTATTTCCAGATTTTAATTTGAAACTTGGAATCATTTGCTGCAAGTTTAGTTTAGAGATACAGTATAGAAACAGGCCCTCGGCCCACGCTGAATATGGATTATCCGTTCACACTAGTTCTGTGTTATCCCACTTTCTCGTCCAAACCCTGCATGTTAGGAGGAATTTTAGAGGCCAATTAACCTACAAACTCACACATCACAGGAAACCGGAGCACCCAGAGGAAACCCACGTGCTCACTGGGAAAACCGTGTAAACTCCACACAGGCAGCAACCGAGGTCAGGAATGAACCCAGGTCTATGACGTTGTGAGGCAGCAACTCTACCAGCTGCGTCACTGTGCCGCCCACAGTAATAAACACAATAAAAATGCATCATGAATTAATGTTCCTGCGTGTCTCCATATAATATTCTTCTCCCTTGTTCTCTTTTTCTACATCACTGAATGAGCATTTACTCCACAAAAAATAATCCTGCTGTATTTCAGATGTAACATACTTAAGAGCAGTGCAGTCACAAAAGCAGAGCTGCCAAGTTTTGTCAGAGCATTTCAGTATTCTAGTACTTGAAAATCAGTATTTTGCTGAGGAGATCAGTATTTTTATGCGGTGTCATTTTGCTGAAAAAGTGTGATTTTTTAATGTGCAGTCATACCCATGTAAGAATGCGTAACTTTGCTACCAAAACATATACACAAGGCGGTCATCTTATGGGTCCAGATATATTAAACGATTGTTTGAATAAATATGCCGATACAAGTTGATATCTTACATTTATAACTCTTCTAAATATTGATACCCCACCTTCTGAGATTTATAGGCAAGCATGGGAGGACGAGCTGGGTTTACCCATTTCAAAAGATATATGGGAGGAAAGCCTACTATACATACATTACTGTTCTTTAAATGCCAGGCATTGCCTGATACAATTCAAAGTATTGTATAGGTTATACTACTCAAAGACCAAATTGAACAAGACCTTCCCAACTGTCTCCCCTCTCTGTAATAAATATCACTTCCAAGCTACCCTAACCCATTATTTTGTATCCTGTATAAAAATACAAAACTTCTGGACGGGAATATTCAATACCATTTCTAAAATACTCAAAAATCAATTGGAGTCAGATTCAAAATTAAAAATATTAGGAATATCAGAGGGCTGCCTGTTAACGATATTCCAAAGGCGCTTCCTTGACTATGGTTTAATAACTGCGAAAAAACGTATACTTAAATTCTGGAAAAAGATAACAGTTCCCATAGTGAAGATGTGGATCACAGAAATGATCGAGACACTCCACTTAGAAAAAATAAGGCTTGTTTTCTCTGACAAATCAGATCAATTTTCCAAAATATGGTCTCCTTTCATTGAATTTCTTCAACCACAGAATGGTTGAACACAAATTCAAAACCGACGCTAGGGTCGGGTGAGCGGGTGTAGGGAGGGGTAGTGGGATATAGCTCCGCTTTATTTCTCACTTCTTCATTAGTTCAGGGGGTTTTCTTCTTTCTTTTTCGTATCTTTTTCGAAATTCTTTTTTTTTCCTTTCTTTTTTCCGATTTACTTATTAGTTTATAAAATGTTAAAACTGAAGCTGTACGAAAATTGTATAATTGTTATGTCGATTACTTTCTCCTTGTACAATTGCTTCTAATAAAATAAATATTTATATTAAAAAAAACCTTTGCTACCAATTGACATGTCTTCTATGCACCTTACTTGACAGTGCATTCATTGCCATCTCTTTGTATACTGCTGTTTGAACGGCTGCTTCCTGCTTTGAGCACCAGTGATGTGGAAGCCATTTTGGAAGCCTCCCTCTCCCTCCCTCCTTCCTCTCTTTCCCTCCCTCCGTCTCTCTCCCCATCTCTCTCCCTCCCTCCCCCTCCCTCTTTCCCTCCCCTCCCCTCCCCCTCCCTCTCTCATTCCCTCCCTCCCACTTCCTCTCTCCTTCCCCCTCTCTCCATCCCCTAACAGTCTGTGACCCATAGCGTTGTGGCCATAGCGTTATGTGTAAAGCCCTCCAGCTGGGAGCGCTATTTTTAGAACCCATAGCGTTGTTCGTTTAAATTCCCACGCGTTAAACTGACAGCACTGTTTAAACCTGGAGCGGGACAGGCAAATCAAAGCTTACAAAAATAATCATGCAGATCTTGAAATTTAAAATACTAATAGATTTAATCTGCTATAATTTTTAGAATTACAGTATGACTTTTTATATCCTTGCATTTTTTAAGCAGCAAGATGAAACAGGAAGTCGGGCTGATTTAAAAAAAATCCGTGTTTTACAAAGCAAATCCGTACATCCGTATTCTGATCGCATTTCCGTACAAAATACGGAAAATCCATATTACTTGGCAGCTCTGCAAAAGGTACTGGGTAATCCAAGTTTCTTTCTTTGCTGACATTCAGTTATCTTACCCAAGCGGCTCTGCGTGGGATACACTGATGACAAATGCCTCTGCTGTCTGACCAGAGAGTGTGCGCCCACTCTTATCTACGATTGTTCCAGAAACCTGTAGCAAATCGACAACACACCATTCAGCTAAAACAAGATCACTGAGGGGTGAACAGGAAACATAAAAACAAAACACATAAGTGCCTTATACTTACAAAAATATGCCTGGACTCATACTCCTCAAGGAACAACTGTTGTATGGCAAACAGGGCAGCCTAGGCAAAGAACATAACATTAGCAAAACAATCGTCTTAAATCAGTAGATGTTGACATAGCTTTCCAAGGGTGTAACAATTTGGAATGAAAAACTGCATAATATATTCCCACACCAAATGCCTGTGGGACACAAAGTGCTCGAATAAATCAGCAGATCAGGGAGTATCTCTGGAGAATATGGATAGGTGACGTTTCGAGTCAGGACACTACTTCAGACTGAAGTTTGTAAGTTATAGGAGCATAATTAGGCCATTTGGCCCATCAAGTCTACTCTCATTCAATCATAGGAAGATTCTCGACATAAAACATCGCCTATTCATGTTCTCCAGAAGTGCTGCCCAATCTGCTCAGTTACTCCAGCACTTTATATCCTCTTGCATATTGTCCAGCATCTGCAGTTCCTTGTTTCTACAAACCCCTGTGGCTTGCTGATGATAACAATCTTCCAACTGTGTTGCATCAACCAGAGCACTGATTCCCATGATACAAATTGTTCTAAAGGCCTAGAACAATTCTTAGGAACGGAAAGGGGAAAACTACATTCAGACAAAATAACAGTGCCCTGACAGTAGTTTGCCAGTTGTCTGCAAGGAGTAATACTCTAGTAACTTAATGCTTGCACCTTGGGAAACTGGCAATGCTACCAAACCCAAACCTAAAAGGACACAAAGTGCTGGAGTAACTCAGCAGGTCAGGCAGCATCTCTGGAGAACATAGACAGGTAATGATTCTGGTGAGGATCCTTCTTCAGATGGATTGCTGGAAGGGGGGGGGGGAAACCTGCAAGAGAGGAGAGGCAAGACAAAGTGTGGCAGGTAATAGGTGGACAAAGGTGAGGAGGGCCTTGATAGACAGATGGTAGGAACAAAGGCCAGAGATAAAAACAGAAGGTGTGAGATAGGATTGAAGCACTCAGACCTGATGGTTTAAGTTCATTATTGTCACGTGTGTCGGGGTACAGTTAAAAGCTTTGTTTTGCATGCAATCCATTCAGATCAGATCAAATAAAGTCATGCAGAAATAGAATCAAGTAACATCAAGTACAATAGGTGGAGCAAAGGGGAAGATAAAGAGTGCAGAATTCCATCGAGGAAAGAGATAAAAAAGTTTCTCCCATTCCCCCACCACCCCCCACATAACACAAAACTAAAGATAAACTAAAACATACATTTCACAACAAACTCAAAACACAAAGAAGGAAAAAGACAAGACAGACCATTGGCGAGGCAACCATCGTTCGGCGCCCCTGGGTAGTAGTTTATGTAGTTCAAAGCTTATTTGAGGTTGTACTGTTTAATAGCCGAATGGCTGCAGGGAAGAAGCTGTTGAACCTGGACGTTAGTTTTCAGGCTCCTGTACCTTCTTCCTGGCAATAGGGGTAAAATGAGTGTGTGGCCAGGGTGGTGTGGGTCAATGATTATGCTAGCTGACTTTTTGAGGCAACGACTCTGGTAAATCCCTTAGATGGTGGGGAGGTCAGGGCCGGTGCAGTTTTTACAACATTTTGCAGTCTTCTTCGCTACTGGGCATTCAATTGCCGAACCAGGCCGTGATGTAACCAGTCAATATGCTCTCTACTGTACACCTGTAGAAGTTCAAGAGAATCCTCTCTGACATACCAAATCTCCGTAATCTTCTCAGGAAGTAGAGGCATTGATGTGCTTTCTTTATAATTGCATCAGTGTGCTGGGTCCAGGAGAGATATTCGGAAATATGCACGTCCATGAATTTGAAGTTTGAGACTCAGTCCACCATGTTGATATAAACAGGATAATGGGTCCTCATCCTTCCTCTTCAAAAGTCCACAATCAGTTCATTAGTCTTACTGATGTTGAGAGCCAGGTTGTTGTGCTGGCATCATTTGGTCAATCAGTCAATCTCACTTCTATACTCTGGCTCATCACCATCTGTAATTCGTCCAACAACAGTGGTGTTGTCGGCAAACTTGAAGATGGAGTTTGCACTGTGCCTGGCTACACAGTCGTGAGTATGGAGTGAGTGGAGCAGGGGGATGAGCATGCAGTCTTGAGGTGCTCCCGTACTGATTGTTATTGAGGAAGAAGTGTTTATGCCAATTCGAAGAGACTGTGGTCTGTGAATGAGGAAGTCGAGGATCCAATTGCAAAGGGATCCGCAGAGACCAAGTTCCGTGAGCTTGGTAACCAGCTTTTTTTCTTGTTTTATTTTGTATCAAAAATAATTTATTTAATTATGATCACGATACAAAACAAAACCGTGGTAACACACCCACCACATAGTGCAAAAACACAAAATTATCTAGACACTACATTTTCAAACAACTATGTTACAATCCTTACAAATACAATCCTTGCAACTACTATGCAACTATGTATACTCTAAAGGGCCTGTCCCACTTTCACGACCTAATTCACGACCTTTTTTACTCGTGGACATTTTTCATCAGGCTAGAAAAATGCCCCGACCTACTTGATGCCGCGAGTACCTACGACTAGCATTACAACCTACCTACGACCTCGTGACGACCTTGCTGCAAGTATGAGTCAAGGGCAAGGGCAGAGGTCATGAAAGTGGGACAGGCCCTTAACACCACCCGGGCGCGGACGTAACCCCAGTAAAGGGGGAAGCATCTTGCTCGGGCAAAGCACTCTTCCGCTTGTCTCCGTGACACGCGGATGGCCAGTTTGGCCAGGCCCAGGCACAACCCAACCAGGACATCTTCGGTCCTACCACTCCCTAGATCCCGTCACCAGGCCTCCGGTCACTGACAGCAGAGTGGCGGTGCTCCTTGCCCTCCGGACCCTGGCTACAAGGTACGCTCTACTGGTCCTTCTACCTTCAACAGGAAGGACGCTGCTCTTGGTCTTGTTGTGCTTCTCCAGGTCATCCAAGAAGGACCTGAGCTGACGCGGTCGTTCCCCATCATCCCCTGCTCCTCCTCGCTCCTCCCCCACCTTTTGAGGATGTAGTTCAGCGAGCTGGTGAGCCTGTGTAGGTTTGGCCACTGGAGGGAGACCAGTCTGGGCCGATGTTGGGCTCCTTCGGTGGCCTGGATGAACTCACGGATTTCCTCCACTGGAATGAGTGGAGTGGCGTCAGGGGGAGCGAGAGCATCCATTTACTCATCGTCCGAGGAGTCCCCTTCCTCCCGCTCACAGCAGATGGAGTCACCATCCACATCCCCAGACACACCTTCTGTGCTGAAAACACCCGCCTCACCCTGTGCAGTGATTGCCTCTGCCCCACCCGCTGGTCTCTCCTCCACCTCAGTCCCAACCCTGGGGCCAGTGGGAGAGGGGCCTTCCCCAGATGTACCCAGGGAATCAAGGTCATATGCAGAGGGGCGTCTATCCCTCCACCAGTTGGGCCCAGAGTGGACTCTGGTGCAGCAGACTCAGGGAGTCTCTCTGGAGCCAGGTCCTGAGGGAAAGAAGGGCTAGTTTCCCCAACCCCCTCCCTGCCCGGAGGGAAAGAATGTGCCGCAGATCCTTCCGGCGGAACCCCTGGGATATTGGGGTGATGTCCGAGAGTACCTTCCCCAGGGTGTGAAGGTGGGGAAGGAGGGCCTCATTTGTGATGCAGGGCAGGACGTTGGATAGGACCACCCGCTGCACGGTGGACACTAAGGGCTCAACCTGCAAAAATACTCCCCCCACTGTAACCCCTTTACTCGCGGCTGCATCCACCCCCTCAACGGACTCAAGGAAGAACACTGCCTTCCCAAACATCCTGCCCACGTATAGGAGGCCTGCAGGTTTGGCCGCCACGGCCGCGGCAGTCCTCCAGGTTCATCTGGGGAGGTAAGTAGCACCTTATCCCATGCTCAAAAGGCAGATTCCTCATGGAGAACTGGGCCCCAGAGGAGCAGCAGGAGCAGCCGAAGCAGCTGCCTTTGCATAGCCCCCGGAAGACCCTGATCCCCCAGAACATTGACCCTGCATGATATCAGGCGCTACAATTTAAACAAAGCACTTAAAAATGCCAGACATACACAGACAGTCCAAATGGCACGAGGCTAAGTCCACACACAAAAAACAAATCTGGAACAGTTCGAGGGAGGGAGGCAAGTGGTTTTCCACTAAAGGTTCCCACGAAAACTGCTGCGTCACCACCTCTTCACCTAACTATCACGACTTTCCCGTGTTCCCTTGCAGATTTTCGCAAGCAATCCCCGCTGCCCTTCGCTGCTCCTGCAGCAACGAAAGGGATTTGCTTGCAGTTGTTGTTGTTGGACGTGGGTCTGGGATGGGGGGGGGAGGGGAGGGTGTGGAGGATGTGGGAGGGCAGTGTCCCCCCTCCCGTTGGTATGGAGCTTTTGCATTTTTCAGCTTGAAATTGTGCAATATGGTGCATACGGTAGTGAGTCTTTTAAGTTACACTTAAATGCAATATTTATGCTTTAAATTGGATTAGCTATAAGGTTAGGCTAAATTACATTCCTAATTACATTCCACAGTAGAGCCAGGCTCTGATCAACAGGTGCAGCACATGAATGATCCTAGTGCATTCATGTATGGAAATCAGATTATAATCAAACACTTGGCCAGTGTTGACCAACCTGGGTCTCACTGCACACATGGTACTACTCCTGACCCTTACTCCAGTTGTATGCCTTCTATCATTCCAGACCCTGAGTCCAGCCTTACACCTGGCCCCCTATTCTAGCTGCTTACATGCTTAGGTTCCCAGTGTGTAAGCTAAGGGAACCCTAAGCCCCAGCTTTGACTGCACACCTAGTACTATTCCAGACATCGACTCTGGATGCACACTTGGCCTTGCTCCTAGCACTTCTGCACTGGCAATATATCTGGTCCTCACATAAAGCCCCATATCTGACCCCCTGGACTTAACCTATTACGTTCAAGTCCACAGGTGCGTATCTAATGTGGTAATCCTTTATGGGGCACTTCACGGATCAAATTTTGTATAACAAAATTTGCTACATCCATTGGCTTCCTTGTTATCTAACATGCTAGTTACTTTGTCAAAGAAGTCATCAATTGGTTGAACACAATTTCTCATCCATAAAATTATACTCACTCAGCTGTATAAGTATTCTGTTACCATTTCCTTAATTTTCCTAACAAACTGTCCTGAAGTCATTTTCACCCCCAATATTTTCAGTATTTTGCTGTCTTCCTCTCAGCTGGGACTTTTCCGAAATGCAAAGTCCAATAACTATATATTTAAGCAATAATATTCTATTTAATGTGATCTTGTGAGTACATAATATTTCCCATGTTATTCATAACTCAACAATGATAAAAATATCTTTGCTTTGATTGCACCTATCAACATGCATATATTATTATATTACAGTTAGTATGTACTGAGGGCAAATTTTTGTTCCAATGCTCCCCATTCCCAAATACTTTTACACTGAAGTTTAAATGGCATCAGAAAAATAAAACCTCCGGAATGGATGATATTAATTACGTGGTTGGTTAGTCAGTATCAACACAATTACTGTTAAACTTTGAATGTTTAGATGTCCTGGTTCAAGCTAAAACTAAAGACAAATAATAACCTCCTCACACATTCCCCTGCAAGTATCTCTGTCACTCCTTTAAAATATGCCCCTTCTTTGAACAAGCTCTTAAACATCGTATCTGAATCAGTTTCCATTGATCACACCTCTTGAGGATGTTGATCTACGTGTTCAATTAATAAAACCATGCAATTGGGGACATTTCTATTCAACCTGTCAAATATTTTTTTTTTTGGGGGGGGGGGGGGGGGGGGGTTAGAAATTGTCAGTAAGGTAAACAAACATAATAGTTGAGTGGCAAATGACAATAGTGCTACCTTCCCAATATTTAACTGAAGGAAATAATGGGTTATCGGGGCTGTATGTTGTGACAGACAGCCTGACAACTTGCATGTCATTTTAATATTACACTTATCCCATCCCCAGAGATGCCAACCCTAAATTTAGTTCACAGTAACATTTAACCCATTTGTCCGTAACAAATGGGGTTAAATGCATTTCTCTCCGTAACGTACTCACCTGGGGTTGTTGCCGGCGGCTATGCGCCTGCGCACTGGTGCAGATCAGCGGGCTGCCGGCGGGCGGGTGCGGCGCATGCGCACTTGGCAAGGTTGCCGGCGGGTCTGCGCATGCGCACTGGGTGGGGGTGGGGGGGGAGGCCCGGTGATGGGGCTGCCGCGAGCGGCCGGCTGGCGGCAAGAAAGTGCCGCTGATCGCGCGGGCCGGCGCCGCCCGGGCTCTGGGCCGGGCGTGGCGTGGCTCGAAATGGCGCCAGGCCCGGCAACCCTCCCCCACTGCGCACGCGCGGCCACTGGGGCCCGGCAACCCTCCCCCCACTGCGCACGCGCGGCCACTGGGGGCCCGGCAACCCTCCCCCACTGCGCACAGCGCGGCCACTGGGGCCCGGCAACCCTCCCCCACTGCGCACGCGCGGACACTAGGGCCCGGCAAAGTGCCGCTGATCGCGCGGGCCGGCAAACCGGGGACACATGGCGCCGGTGTTCACCACGGGAGGAACACCGGCGCGGCGGTGTTCCGTAACAGCATGTTTGGCTGCCGGAACACCGTAAAAAGTTTATTTCGCCGGGATAAAATACGGCGAATCCGGGACACTTGGCATCTCTGCATCCCCCTGGATATTCCGGATTAATAAATTAAGGTTTTGTCAACTAATTACAAATCAGGCTAATTACTAATCAATAACATTAGCCAACTCCGAAACACAAAGCTAAAACAAAAGAAAATCGAATAGGAGTAGAAACATTTTTAAAAAATTGTAATCTAAAAGGATTGGATTTAGAAGATAGGGAAATATTAAACGTTGAAATAACTACTAAAGAAATTGAAGAAACTATTAGATCATTAAAAAATGGTAAAACTCCAGGACCAGATGGTATTGGAGCAGAATTTTATAAAATATTTTATATGATAGCTCCACGTTTGAAGACACTATATGAAAACATTTATGCACAACAGAAATTACCAGAAACATTAAATGAATCTATTATAACCCTTATACCTAAATTAGATAAAAAATCTTGATGATCCAGGGTCATATAGAGCTATATCTCTTTTAAATACTGATCAAAAAATATTAACAAAAATATTAGCACAAAGACTAAACACGGTGATTAATAAATTAATTCACTTAGATCAAACAGGATTTATACCAAAACAATATTCCTCAAACAATCTGAGAAGATTATTTAATATTATATATTCGAAAAGAAACATTAATAAGGATTTATCAATTATTTCGTTGGATGCAGAGAAAGCTTTTGATCAGATTGAATGGTCTTATTTATTTTCGGTTATGGATTTTTTTCAGCTGGGGGAGAAGTTTATAACATGGGTTAAATTACTATATACCAGACCAACAGCTAGAATATTAATAAACCAGGTGTTAACAACTAAATTTAACTTATTCCGAGGCTGCAGACAAGGTTGCCCTTTATCTCCACTACTGTTTGCACTTGCAATAGAACCACTAGCAAAATCTGTGAGATTGCATCCTGAAATATATGGTATGAAACTAAAGAAACTGAAAATAAAATTTCTTTATACGCAGATAATGTATTACTTTATATTACGAAACCAGAAATTAGTATCCCTAACTTGTTAGATTTAATAACTCAATTTGGATTGTTTTCAGGATATAGAATTAACTGGAATAAAAGTGAACTTATGCCAATAATGGGAAATAACTTACATATATTACAACAATACCCTTTTAAGATTGCAAATGAAAAAATTAAATATCTTGGAATTTATGTAACAAAAAGATATGATTCTTTATTTAAATCTAATTTCCCACCCTTATTGAATAAATTACTTAAGAATATTCAATATTGGAAAACATTACCTATTTCAATGTTAGGTAAGATTAATGCGATAAAAATGATTTTTCGTCCACAATTACTATACTTGTTTCAAATGATCTCGATATATCTTCCTAAAAATTTTTTAAGAAAGTGGACTCTATGGTTACCAATTTTATTTGGGATTATAAGAACCATAGAATAATTAAAAAGCATTTATGCAAATCAAAAATGAATGGGGGTTTTGCATTGCCTAATTTTATGTTTTATTATTGGGCAGTTAATATAAAAAATATGAATTTCTGGTTGGAAGAACTAGATAAACAACCAAACTGGTTAAAAATGGAAAAAGACTGTCTACCTTTTGAAATTAGCTCGATTTTATTTGCAAATACTACAATACATAAGAAAACTTATAGAGGAAACCCAATAATAGAAAGTGGAATACGTATTTGGAAACAATTAAAAAAAACATTAAAATTACAGAATACACCACTAGCTCTTCCAATTGTAAACAATATTTCTTTTAATCCTTCATTGATGGATAAAGGTTTTTTAAAATGGAAGAACTATGGAATAAATAAGATTGGCGATCTCTACAGGGAAAGTTTATTTCTCTCATTTCAGGAATTACAACAAAATTATGGATTACATTCCAAAGAATATTTTAGATATCTACAAATTAGAGATTATGTTAAATCAAATACATTAGATTTTAGGAATAGAAAGACAGAAATTTTAGATGAATGTCTAAATAAACATCCGAATACAGAAAAATTAATATCATATATCTATAATATCTTACTGGAAAATGATCTACCAAATACGGATAAATATAGACAAGCATGGGAAAACGAATTAGGTCAAGTAATTAGTAGAGAAGTATGGAATGAAAGTTTACAACATATACATCACTGTTCATTAAATGCCAGACACTCCTTGATACAATTTAAAGTTATACATAGATTACATCTCTCAAAATCCAAATTAAATAGAATGTTCTCAAATGTTTCCACGATATGTGAACAAAATGTCAACAATTAGGAGCTAATTTAACGCATTCATTTACAAAATGTATAAAAATTACTAATTTTTGGATAGAAATTTTTTAAATAATCTCAATTGTAGTTAATGCAAATTTAATTCCAGATTCAAAATTAATCATATTGGGAATACTAGAAACGAATCAGATATTAACAACACAACAAATAATTTTAATTGGTTATAGTTTAATAATTGGTAAAAAATTAATACTAAGATTTTGGAAAGGTCCCATTTCCCCTACAATTAAAATGTGGATTACAGAAATGTCGGAGACACTTCATCTGGAACTATTAAGACTTGTCCTGATGGACAGGTTGGATCAATTCAGAGGAATATGGTCTCCATTTATTGAATATTTAAAGGGTTAAGATGGTCCGGTTCGAGTCCATGACTGAAGCCTGAATGAATGAATAGATGAAGAATAATAATAGAATATTGACTGGCCTTGAGGGGGATACGACATATATTGCCTGAAGTAGATTCATATTGCCCGAGTCGAAGACGAGGGCAATATGGATCTAGTGAGGGCAATATATGTCGTATCTCCCGAAAGAGGACAGTCAATATTGTTATTATTACCCATTATCAGACATCTAGAGGAAAATCTGAACATCTCATATGATATGAATGTATCTATACATTTTGCAATATGCATTGCAACATTGTAAAGAAGGGTACTAAAACCATTGCAACATTGTAAATAAGGGTACTAAAACAATGTAACATTTATGTTTCATTTATGTAATTTATGTCATTCATTTATGTGACAATGTGAAGGTCGAAGTTTTAAAACGGGAACCTTTTCTCGCAACCGGCAGCCATTTTTTTTTTTGAGAATAAATTTTAAATTTCCCACGCAGCGTGACGTTGCCGTCACGCAGCGTCACGTTCCCGGATGTGAGACCAGGGGAATATAAGGTTATATTCCCCGCTGTTTAAACAGGTAAACTCCATAGGGGTTGGCTAGAAAGGGGAATATAAGAAAATATTCCCCTGTTAGCCCTGCTGCAGTAAAAAGGAAGGAATATAATTTTGGGTAAAACCAGACCTCAGATGGCTGATATGGGTAATAATATACAATATATCATGAATATATCTCCAATGAAGAATATCTTGTTTAATACTCCACTCATTAATTTATCTATTTTTTATCTCTTTTTCTCTTTATTACCTATTTCCTACTGTTATAAAATAAAAAAATATACAGAAGTATAAATAAGATTGACTGTAAGAGTTTAAAATATTAAGAATATATGTGACGATAATATTTTTTTCTTTGTCTTTGATCTTATATTATTTCTTCTTAATATGTAATTACTTATAATAAAAATATTTTACAAAAAAGAAACACGAAGCGCTGAGCATTGGGATCCAGACATCACGGACAACTGGCCTCAGTTTCCCGCTCACATCTGGCAGTGCTCTCTGTCTGAACCAGGGGCCACGGAGTGTTTTTGAAAGTGGGGGGGCTGAGCGATCACTGATCACTGGCCTTGGGGGTGCCCCCCCTCCCACGGTAGGGACTTTTTGAAATTTGATGTATTAAAATCATGTTTTAGTGCATTGTAGAAGTATGATTTCAATGTTTTTTGTATGAAGTATTTTTAAGAGATAACTTTTTAAGGGGCAACTTTATCCACACAAAGGGTGATGGGTGTATAGAACGTTGCCAGAGGAGGTAGATGAGGCAGGTACTATCCCAACATTTAAGAAACAGATAGACTGATACATGGATAGGACAGGTTTGGAGGGATATGGACCAAAAGCAGGTAGCGTAGCTGGGACATGTTGGCGAGTGTGGGCAAGTTGGGCCGAAGGGCCTGTTTTCACACTATATCACTCTATGACTACATTATACCTCCACCATGCATGAATGCTTCAAAATCAAGTGGTTGAGTTTTATTGCCATATACTCAAGCATAGAAACATCGAAAATAGGTGCAGGGATAGACCATTCGGACCTTCGAGCTAGAACTGCCATTCAATATGATCATGGCTGTTCATCTAAAATCAGTACCTCTTTCCTGTTTTTCCCCCATATCCCTTGATTTCGCTAGCCCCAAGAGCTAAATGTAACACTCTCGTGAAAACATCCAGTGAATTGGCCTCCACTGCCTTCTGTGGCAGAGAATTCCACAGATTTACAACTCTCTGGGTGAAGAAAGTTTGTCCTCATCTCAGTCCTAAATGGCCTCCTCCTTATTCTTAAACTGTGACCCCTGGTTCTGAACTCCACCAACACCGGGAACATTTTTCCTGCAGCTACAGTAAGTGAAAATCTAGCAGGCAAGCAGGATGCTTTCTCCAACCACCCTCATTTGAAGGTCACTATCTTCCACCGCTTCTACCCAGTGCTTGGTACCTACTTCCAGCAGCCACTGGTTGTCCTCTAGGATGCACCGAGCCGCAGCCTGATCCATGCTGGTCACCAGGACGAATTCGACACAGAGACTCTCACAGCAGCGGCGCAACACCTCCGACGGCCCAGGACTCTTGCACTGAGGCTGCTCCATGGCCGGAGCTGCAGCAAGCGACTCGCCAGCCCCGGCTCCCCATCCGCATCTGCCCCCGCCACTGCTTCTGCTTCCATCCCTCCCTCCGGCCCGGCTCTCCAACCCCCGCGGCCCCGCGTTGGTATTAGTTTTGAAATTCTCGTTGATCACAGAATTTCTCACGACAGAGCATGAGAAATTCTGTGATCAGCGTGAGAGCGTGAGAATTGGGCGAAATGCGTGAGTCTCACGCTCAATGCGTGAGAGTTGGCAGCTCTGATCCAAGGTTTTGGATGGTTTTTGTAGGAACACAGTCCTCCACACATTTTCTTATGTAGTCTGTAACTACTGTGGCGTATTCAATCAGATCCATTGCCGACTCCTTGAACATTGCCCAGTCTCCTGACTCCAAGTAATCCCGGAGTCATTCCCCCGCTTCCCCTGACCAGCTCTGTGCAGTCTTCACCGTGCGCTCTTCAGTTGCTTCCTGTATGCAGGAAGAAGCAGCACCGCTGAATGTTCGGATTCAGTGATCCAGTAAATTCAGCAACAGTGATCAGCAGCTACACCCTAGAATTATTCAAACTCAAGGCATTGACATCCACAAACAAAGCAGTCCCGGAAGCAAACAGCTCTGGTGCAAGTGCAAGTCTGGGCTTTTGAGGTTGCAATGTTCTGGGAGGACTGAAAGTGCAACAGGATTTAGAAAAGGAAGATAAAGTTAATAAATACTTTCAGGATTACTTTCAGCATTGGCTGGGACTTGGTGCGTCTCTTACCTTTGCGTTTGCTGTATCAAAAATGGTCTCCACTAGGAGGATGTCAACACCACCATCAAGCAAACCTCTGGCCTGTTCCTCATACGCTTCAACTAACTCATCAAATGCTGCAAAATAGATTTATTAATACTGAGACTTCAAAGGACGGGCATTAGATAAAAATATCAGAACTAGGCTCTTACAAAGAAAACACTGCTTGCAGTTCTGTACTTCTACTAGTCTTTCTTTAAAAGACGAGCTAAAAAGGCGGCATAGTGGCGCAGTTGCTGCCTTCCAACGCCAGAGACCAGGGTTTGATCCTGACCACGGATGCTGTCTGTATGGAGTTTATATGTTCTCCCTGTGACTATGTGGGTTTTCCTTAGATGCACCAGTTTCTTCCCACACTCCAAACACATATAGGTTTGTAGGTTAATTGGCTTCCAGTAAAATTGTAAACTGTCCCTAGTGTGTAGGATAACGCTAGTGTACGGGGTCGGCATCGACTTGGTGGATCCGTGATGCAACTCTAAAGTTTACTTTAAAGTCTATCTGGGCTGGTATAAGGGTGGTGGGCACATGGAATGAGTTGCCAGATGAGGTATATGAGGCACATACAATAATAACATGTAAAAAGACACCTGGACAGGTATATAGATTGTAAAGGTTCAGAGGGATATGGGCCACAAGCGGGCAAATGGGACTTACTTAGATGGGGCATCTTGCCGGGAAGTATTGGGCTAACAGGATGGTTTCCGTGCCATAAGACCCTATGATTCTCACAGAGTTTACAAGGCTTTGGTACACTTTGGTTAGACAGGCATGTGGAAGAAAGCTAGGTAAATCGAGCAAGTGCACAACACTTATCAATGATGGACTAGGACAGAGGGGTTGAAGAGCCTGCTCCTGTTCTGCAGATTCCTGCAATCCTGAATTTCAAATTAACAGTCCACCCAAGAAAAGTCTAGTTTGTTTGAACTTTTTCTTCTTCGTTATCTACCTGCATTTTCTACCTGCAAGGACATCAAAGATTATGGGGAGAAGGCAGAACAATGGGGTTGAGATCAGCCATGATTGAATGGCGGAGCAGACTCGATGGACCGAATGGCCTAATTCTACTCCTGTGTTATGCAATTCACACGCTTAAAGCACTATTGGCATGAGTGCACAGCATTGGAACAGCCTAATTCAATGTTATTGGCCAACCAAGTTCAAAAGCCAAATGCCTAATGTACGTCTGGCCAATTTTCACAACAAATCAAACCTTCTGTAAATTAGTTGTCTTTGACGCTTGCATTACATCCCTCTTTTGAGTTCTGCGCTGTAGTCTGCCTCCACCCTCCCAACAAAACAGTGCTGCTCATCACAGACCAATAATAGCTTCTTAAGGTTTAAGGAGTCATAGAGCTATACAGCACAGTAACAGATCCTTCAGCCTACCTTGTCAATGCTGACCAATTTGACAATTTTTCAGCAAGTTCCATTTGCCTGCATTTGGTCCATATCCATCTGAATCCTTCCTTTCCACATATCTGCCCAAATGTGCTTTCAAAGTCTTAATTATATCCATGTCCATAGCTTCCCCTGGCAGTTCATTCCAGATGTGGAATACCATCCGAGTGAAAATATTACCCCCAAGGTCTCTCTTGAATCTCTCCCATCTCAATTTATGACTATGCTGTCTAATTTTATAAGTCTCTACCTTGGGGAAAAAGACTGAGTACTCATTTTAGCCATGCCCCTTATGATCTTGTACACCTTAATAACGTCACCCCTCAGCCTCCTACGCTCCCATGAAAAAAAAGTCATAGCCTATTGAACTTCTCCCGAAAACTAAAGCCTGCAAGTCTAGGTAACATCCTAATGAATGTCTTCTGCACCGTTTCAATCTTAACGACATCCTTCCTATAACTGGGCGACTAGAACTACACATAGTATTCCAAATCTGATCTTATTATCTAATACAGCTGCATCATGATATCCCAGATTTTGTACTCAATACCCTTCCCAATGAAGGCAAGTGTGCCAAACATCATCTTCACTATCCTGTCCACCTGACCGCCACTTTCAGGGAACCACAAACTTGTACTCTCAGATCTCCGTGTTCTGTAACGCTCCCCAGGGGTCTTACCATTTACGATGCAAATTCTGCCCTGGTTTCAAAAATGCAACGCCTCACACTTGTCAGAATTATATTCCGTTTGTTATTCCTTAGTGTCATTTACTAGCATGTTCACCACACTGTCATCCAAATCCTTAATGGAGATACCAAACAACAGTGGACTCAGCACTGACCCCTGCAGCACTCCAAGGGTCACAGACCTCCAAATCAGAATAAACAAGCTTCCACAACTACCCTTTGACTCCTTCCTCCAACAATTTGTAATATAATTAGCTAGCTCATCTTAGATTCCATGCAATCTAAACCTTTAGTCTAGCCATGCATGCGGGACAGTTTGTGAACTCCATTCCTATCTATGCTATATTTATAAAAATAAGACTATACCAGAAAAAAGTTTGCTAACTGGATCAACTACTCTTGTAACACAAACCAGAGTTTGTAAACTCTGTTTTGAAGACAAGTCAAGTTTATTGTCACCCGCACAAGCACGGTGAGGTACGGGTACAATCATATCTTGCCTGCAGCAGCAGCAGCAGCAGCAGCATAAGCACAGAGACTCAGGCACACACAAACTTAAATTACATCAAAAATTCTGTAAGACCTTAAAAAGAAAGACAATGCAAAAAAAAAAGACATTCGTTCAAATGACTGACCCAGCCCGAAACATCACTGAATCATTTCTCATAAGTTTTTAACCGCTTTATTACAAAGGACATTACTTTCGTACTTATATTTCTGTAGTCTGGTCTCTCCACAGATGGCGATACTGACAACGTTTTGTTGGTTGGTCCGATAGCCCCTGCCACAAATCTTTTGATACCTGTAACAAGCAACATTGCAGATGAAAGCCAGGGTATATAGGAAGTCATGTAGATGACAAACTCTATTAGATGTATCTTAGGTACATTTACCCTTTAAAGCCAAATTTAGATTAAAGAGCAAGTAAACAAGTTGGTCTCTCAAACCTGATCTATGATTTAGTGAGACTACCTTTATAGGCTGTGATGTCTCTTGGAATGTCACGCAAAAGTGGTGGCTCAACAGGAAGGTTGGGGTAAGCACTGCAGCCCGTGTTATCAACATACTACTTTACAAGGTACCAAAGATAGATAAATGACAATGAAGGAACGGTGATATATTTCACAATGATGCATGACTTGCAGAGGATCTTGCATGTGGCAGTTACTGCGTTCCTTGTGTAATCTTTGTAGTGGGGATAGAGGTCGCGGGTTTTGTTGGTGCTGTGGGACAGGTTTAGCGAACAAACGTCGTGCATTTGGTAGATGGTATACACGACAGATTCATTGCATTAAACAGTATCAATCACAAAAGCTGTGTGGATCTGCGTGCTGCTACACCTTTCATGCATATACAATGCACTCTATCCCACAACTGATTTTGCTTTTCTGCCATCTGCCAGACCAAATTTTGCTAACCAAGCTGTTTTGCCTTCGCTGAAAGTGAAGAACAAATGATCCACATCTGCCGAGCATTCTTGATGCCACAATCGGAAACAAGATAGTCCAGACAGCCTGGAGTTGAAGTGGGACAGCTGACTGGGATGCTGAAGATATTTTCACCTGGTGCTTCTGACAAAATATTTAATTTCTTGAGGACTTCTGGCAGAGGGTAGCGAATCTCTGGAATTCTCTACCTCGGAGAGCTGTGGAGGCTGGATCATTCCAGATTTACAGTGAAGGCAGATCTGTTTTTGAAAGTTTGGGGAACTGAGGGCTCTGAGGATCTGACACAGTCTAAAGCCCCTGTCCCACTTACGTGTCCTTGGAAGCTAATTACGCGACCTCGTGGTCGCGTTGAGGCACACAGGAATCGTGTGGCCGGTCCCACTGAGAAGTGGCCGGTCCCACTGAGAAGTACGGAGGGGTATGGAGTTGTGCGCGGTATCGCCCGCCGCTACAAAATTTTGTAGCGAACAAAAAGTGGGACAGGCCCAAGACCCTGGCGCGACGCAACGTCTCACCTCCAACAGCAGCAGAAGCAGGAAAACGATCGCCTGGGGCTCACGGCCGTTGCTGTCTGGATCTGCCCCCACTTCTACTCCCAGAGCGGGCCCAAGAAAATTGAAGATGGACACAAAATGCTGGAGTAACTCAGCGGGACCGGCAGCATCTCTGGAGAGAAGGAATGGATGATATTTAGGGTCAAGATCCTTCTTTCAGACTGAAGAAGGGTCTCGACCCGAAACATCACCCAATGCTTCTCTCCAGAGATGCTGCCGGTCCCGCTGAGTTACTCCAGCCTTTTGTATCCATCTTCAAATGACGTCATTTGCTCCAGACGGCTGTGCGGACACATGAAGTCGCACGCGACCTTCGCGACCTCAGGTGTATTTAATTGCCTCCTTAATGCAGGTGTAAGAGAGCTCTCAGCACCTAGTCTTTCCTCCAGTCTTTCCATCACCTTTGGAAACTAATTGCTGTTTATCAACATGAGGACCAAAGTTGTGCTAATGAAAGTCAAATAAGCCATTAGACTGAGAAACAAGAATACAACTGCAAGAGACATCAGCCAAACCTCAGGCATACCAAAATCAACTGTTTGGAACATCATTAAGAAGAAAGAGCACTGGTGAGCTTACTAATCGCAAAGGGACTGGCAGGCCAAGGAAGACCTCCACAGCTGATAAAGTTGTACAGCTATATACAGCTTGATACAGCTATAATAAAGAAAAATCCCCAAACACCTGTCCAACAGATGAGAAACACTCTTCAGCTGTGGATTTGTCAATGACCACTGTCCGCAGACGACTTTATGAATATAAATACAGAGGCGACACTGCAAGATGCAAACCACTGGTTATCCACAAAAACAGGATGGCCAGGTTACAGTTTGCCAAGAAGTACTTAAAAGAGCAACCACAGTTCTGGAAAAAGGTCTTGTGGACAGATGAGACGAAGATCAACATATCAGAGTGATGGCAAAAGCAAAGTATGGAGGAAAGAAGGAACTGCCCAAGATCCAAATCATACCACCTCACATGTGAAACATGGTGGTAGGGGTGTTATGGCCTGGGCATGTATGGCTGCTGAAGGAACTGGCTCACTTATCATCATTGATGACACAACTGCTGATGGTAGCAACATAATAAATTCTGAAGTGTATAGACATAGCCTATCTGCTCAAGTTCAAACAAATGCCTCAATACTCATTGGCCGGCGGTTCATTCTACAGCAAGACAATGATCCCAAATATACTGCTAAAGCAACAAAGGAGCTTTTCCAAGGCTAAATAAATGGTCAATTCCTGAGTGCCCAAGTCAATCACCCGATCTGAACCCAATTGAGCATGCCTTTTATATGCTGAAGAGAAAACTGAAAGGGACTAACCCCCAAAACATGCATAAGCTAAAGTTGGCTGCAATACAGGCCGGGCAGAGCATCACCAGAGAAGACACCCAGCAACTGGTGATGTCCATGAATCTCAGACTTCAAGCAGTCATTGCATGCAAAGGATATGCAACAAAATACTAAACATGACTACTTTCATTTTTTCTTTTCTTTTACAAATCTAAAATTGTAGAGTACAAAGGCAAATAAATAAATGATGGGTCTTTGGCCCAAACATTATGGAGGGCACTGTATACGTCTATTTGACAACAAAGATATAAAGATGACCTGTTTGTGCTCCCACATCATCAGCCACCTGTCTGGCCAGCTCTGCTGAGATTCTGTTTAGTCGATATGCCTGGAATGGAGAAGATCAACATATGTTCAACATGAAATACCTAGAACCCATTATCACTGCAAGATGAAAAGGCATTTAATACATAGATTTTTTATCACATCTCAAAACACTAAATAATCAATTGATTTGCTTGTATAGCCTTGGGGACTGTGATG
Organism: Okamejei kenojei; assembly: GCA_035221665.1. Classification (NCBI taxonomy): domain Eukaryota; kingdom Metazoa; phylum Chordata; class Chondrichthyes; order Rajiformes; family Rajidae; genus Okamejei; species Okamejei kenojei. Next base: position 51,476,498 of record CM069138.1, read on the forward strand.
CGGGAGAATATAATATGCTCTTAGATGCCATAAACAAATCAATGCCAGATAAAAGCTTTCATTCATGGAAAGACACGAAGTGCTGGAGTAACTAAACGGGTTATGCAGCATCTCTGGAGAACATGGGCAGGTGACGTTTTGTGTCGGGACCCTTCTTCAGACTCCTTCAAGAAAAAGACATAAAATGCTTCAATAACTCAGCGGGCCAGACCGCATCTATGGAGAACATGGTTGGTCACTTTGGGTCAGGACTCTTCTTCAGACTGATTGTGGTGGTGGGGGAGGGGGGGAGATAGGGGGAAGAAAGCTGGAAGCTGGAAGAGAGTTGGGCACCTTTGTCTAACCATTTATTCATCAGAACCTCCTCCCCTCATCTGTATCCAGCCATCACTTGTCAGGTTTTGTCCTGCCCCCACCTTTCTTCCTGCTTTCTTTCTCTCCACCTCCCCCCACTCTTCAGAGTGAAGAAGGGTCCCGACCCGAAACGACACCTCCGATTCAGATTCAGATTCACATTTATTGTCACGTGCACCAATTAAGGTACAGTGATATTTGAGCCACCATGCAGCCATACAATTAACCTATCCATGTTCTCCAGAGATGCTGCCCAACCCGCTGAGTTATTCCACAATTTGTCATTCAATGACGTTTCAGGTCGGGAATTCTTCAGTCAGATCACAGTTATCTGGTCAATGAGTGAATGGGAGCAAATAGAGGGTAAAAACATAGATAAAAGCCTGTCAGGGTTATGAAACACAGAGCAGGAAAATGTGCCCGGCGAGTCACAAAGGGCATGTGTTCAACTCCCAGAGGAGGAAAAAAATGTAAAGGAATTATGATACTCTTAATGAGAAACTCTAACTGAGAGGCGATCCTCACAAGCTTGTAGAAAATAGCTTCCTTGATTGGTCACATGCAAGACATGCTGTAGCTATTTAATACAAATAGCACAAAACTTATAAATAACAATCTTAGCTGTGGAAAATGCTATACCACTGGAGTCAGTCATACAGCATAAAAACAGGCCCTTCAGCTCAACTTGCCCGTGCCGACCAAGATGCCCCACCTAAACTAGTCCCATTACCCTTGTTTGGTCCATATCCCTCTAAATCATTCCGACCCATTTTGAGACAGCTACAGTATAAAAAAAGGGCTAAGAATCCAACCCTTTCTGTGAATCTGTGGAATTCATTGCCACGGAAGGCTGTGGAGGCTGAGATTGATAGATTCTTAATTAGTTTGGGTGCCAGGAGTTATGTGGAGAAGGCAGGAGAATGGGGTTCAGAGGGCAAGATAGATCAGCCATGATTGAATGGCAGAGCAAAATTGATGGGCTGAATGGCTTAATTCAGCACCTATAATTTATGAATTTTCTATTATTTTACCACTCCAAAAGAGCTAATGCTAAACCTTATGGACAATGCATCCTTAAGCTTAAAGCAAGGGGAAAAAGTGATTTAAATGAAAAACAAGATGTTCTCTTCTTGCACTTTTTTGTTCATGGCATTTAATTTCAGTTATCAGGAAGATTTCTTACCAAATGTTGTAATCCATAGTCAGCTTGTGCAACTCTTGTGCTACTGAAGGTGTTTGTCTCCACAATATCCGCTCCAGCCAGCAAATATTCCTAAAATAAAAAACACACTTTGCTGAGAAAAGGAAATAAAATAAATGATGGTGTTACACATTTAAAATCAACTTTTGGGAAATTAATATTTCTAATTTGGCTTTACTTTGAGGAGAGTGGAGGATAAATCTGAATACACAGCTAACATGAACAGTAGCCAACCTCCTGAGAAGATGGCAGTGAGCTGCATTCTTGAATTGTTTTTTAATTCTTCTGGTGAGGGTACAGAGCACCTTTGTGCAGGAATTCAAGGATAGCGACCCAACACTATCTTACACAATTTAACCAAGCCTATAAACCTATTTAACCAATTGGCCTATAAACCTGTACGCCTTTGGAGTGTGGGAGGAAACGGGAGGTTCTGGAGAAAACCCACGCAATCACGGGGAGAACGTACAAAGTCTCTACTGACAGCACCCGTAGTCAGGGTCGAACCCAGGTCTTTCGTGCTGTAAGGAAACAACTCTACCGCTGTGCCATCATTTTGTCCTTTCTATCTTACAATCAGTCTGCATTCCAAAGGATCAGGGACGCGAGTCAGAGCTATATAACACAGAAACAGGTTCTTCGGCCCAACCCGTCCATGCTAACAAGTTGCCTAATCAAGCTAGTTCAACTTGCCTGTGCTTGGACCCATATCCCTCAGAACCTTTGGAACAGGCCCATCTGCCCACAATCAATGTCCGTGCCGAACATGATGCTGATTTTCTCTGCCTGCTCATGATCCATATCCCTCGATACCCTACACGTCCATGCACGTATCTAAAAGCCTCTTGATTTCCACTTTTCTATCTGCCTCCACCATCACCCAAGATAGAGTATTAATAGAGAAAAGAGAGTTGGAGAAGTAAGATAGTATCAAGCAAATGGAGAAAAAGAATATTGCATGGAAGACAAAGACAGAAGGAAAGTTTGGTGATTTCTAGGTGTGGAAAAAAAATCACCAAAATGAGTGATCCCTCCCCCACATCCTCCAGCTTTGTGGCCCCAGTCTCAGTGGTACTGTCCCCTAGTTTTCACTCAACATCACATTTCCAAGACAAAACATCTAACTCTCCAGTCTCTCTGCAGGTCAGATGAGCTGCAAAAATCATAACCAACTGTCTCAGAGTGCTAGGTTTTTATTCCCCTTTAGGGGAATTAGGGGAAACTAATCAGGACTAACAGCGGCAAAGTTAAAGTAGAGAAATTATACAAGAAATCACACTTGCAACATTACTTGAAGTTAGAGAAATCAAATTCATACCGCTGGGTTGTAAGCTGCCCAAGTGAAATATGAGGCTGTTCCTCCAATTTGCATTTGGCCTCACTCTGACAATGGAGGCGGTCCAGGACAGGGAGGTCAGTGTGGGAATGGGAAGGGGAATTAAAGTGTTTTGCAACCGGGAGATCAGGTAGATCCAGGTGGATTGAGCGAAGGTGTTCAGCGAAACGATCGCCCAGTTTATGTTTGGTCTCGCCGATGGATAAGAGTCCACATCTTGAACAACGGATACAGTAGATGAGGTTGGAGGAGGTGCAAGAGAACCTCTGCCTAACCTCAAAGGACTGTCGGGTCCCTGGAAAGTGTTGAGGGGGATGTAAAGGGATCACTTCTTTTTTTTTTGGCAAACCAGCATCGGTAGTTCCTTATTTCTACAATTACTATTCCTGTAGTTTTGAGCCAAGACGAAAGGTTATACCATACCATACCTTATGAATTTTGCAGATAATGTCAGACTGTGTTATGCTGAGAAGATCATTGTTCCCCTTTAAAAGTTTTGGATGATCTTTGAATTCGTCACCACGAAAATCATCTTCGCCAAGTTTGTATTGCTGAATCATGGTGCCCATCCCCCCATCCAACACCATGATGCGCTTTTGCAGAATTCTTTTAAGTTCATCTTGAGGACGATTCCTTACTTCTGGAATTAAGATAGCTTATTTTTAAATCCAGCAAGTTAGAATGCACATTGATTTAAAAAAAACTGATTCCAGGTTTAGGTTTATTATTGTCACATATACTGAGATTCAGTGGAAAGGCTACTCAAACATTGGGCGGCACAGTTGCGCAACTGGTAGAACTGCTGCTACACAGCTCGAGAGCCCAGGTTTGATCCTGACCTGGATGCTGTTTGTATGGAGTTTGCCCATTCTCCTTGTGACTGTATGGCTTTCTGCTGGGTGCTTCGGTTTCCTCCCACATCCCAAAGAGGTGCGGATTTGTACATTAATTGAACTCTATACAAAATATGGCCAGGTAAAGCAGTTGATCTCGACCTCAATGAGACTACCGCGTTGATGGCCGGGTTGTATTTACCCTCTGTGGCTGGGGCTCTGCAGCTCTGACCAGGCCAGAGCCAGCAGATCCGTTCTCATAGCCAACTTCCACAGCCAATTGGCGGATCGAATTTGCCCCCTGCGGCCGGGACTCTGGAACGCAGATCCGTTAAAATAGCCGATTTCAGAGGACGACTTTGCAGTCTAGTATCTCAGCCCCTTGGCGGCATAGGGGGACTGTTTCGGTATCATTAGGCCCCTCTCGAAGGCCATGACCTTTGTTGGTCCGGCAGAATGGATAATCCAGAAAGACTCTGGAACAAAGGGTGCTAAAAAAAAAAAAAATCAGTAGTGGACCTGCACTAAGAATTTTTACATTACTCAACAAAAAAGCTAATAATTATTTGGATTTTATCAGAAATTAATTCTACATTTCAACATTCTCACTATTACACTCCTTCAACTGATTTCTAATGAAACTGTCAACATATCTCACTATTACACTCCTTCAACTGATTCCTAATGAAACTGTCATCATATCACAATTGGTGATAAAACGCCCAAATTAAGATTGATTGGAGCACAGATTTTCCAAAGGCATTAGTGCATAATATTTTGTTCTAATATTGTTTGTATAATATTAATGGCCTCTGGACATGTCAAGGTTTGACAGGCAGCACAAACTATGGTTGCTTGCCATGTTACATAACAAAACAATACATTTACAAATAGCAAGGGCCCGAAGCATACACGATCAAAGTGCTGCAGGAACTCAGCAGGTCAGGCTACATCAGTGGGGAAAATGGACAGACAACGTTTCAGGTCGGGACAGTCCTTCAGCTGTCTTTTATTAAAATATCGTCCCTATCGACTTGAAAGAACAAACAGGTGTTCTGAATGACAACACTCCTGAAGGTAGGGTTGTAGCGTTGCATCCCTAATTGCAGGCGTCAAATGAGAATATATTCTCCGGATTGCAGCAGAAACCAACAACTCTTTGCTCCATTGATCTGCCCTTGCTTTCTGTCACATCACTTCTGCATTGAAGTCACAACCTCGTGGCGACAATGCTGAGAACTATATTCGGCATTCTGTATCATCCCCTTTGCTCTTTCTACCTATTTATTGGATTTGAGTTTGCATTGTGTTAATGTGTGGTATTATCTGATCTGTGTATAGCATGCAAAACAAAGTTTTTCACTGTACTTCAGTGCATGTGACAATGGTAAACCTAAACTTTGTGATCCAGAGGAACCCTCGCCTGCAGCCCTTGGTCCTGCAACCACCCCACTACCCCCTCTCCTTCCCTCCCTACCTCCTGCCCCTCTCCCCTCCGTCTTTCCTTCCCTTTCTCTTTCCTTCTCCCCCTCTCCCCCTACGCCTATCACTCTCCCCCCCCGCGGTCCCATCTCCACTCACCACCTCCCGTGGTGAACGCCGGCGCCATGTGCCCCCCGTTTGCCAGCCCGGCAGCTCGCAGCCACGCCCGGCCCAGGGCCCGGGCGGCGCCGGCCCGCGCGATCAGCGACACGGCGACGCTTCTTGCCGCCAGCCGGCCGCTCGCGGCAGCCCCATCGCCGGGCCTTTTTCCCCCCCCCCCCCCACCCACCCAGTGCGCAGGCGCAGACCCGCCGGCAACCATGCCAAGTGCGCATGTGCTGCACCCGCCCGCCGGCAGCCCGCTGATCTGCACCAGTGCGCAGGCGCATAACCGCCGGCAACACTCTCAGTGCGCATGCACCACACTCGCCCGCCGGCAGCCCGCTGATCTGCACCAGTGCGCAGGCGCATAACCACCGGCAACAACCCCCAAGTGCGCATGCGCAGAACCCGCCCCCCGGCAGCCCGCTGATCTGCACCAGTGCGCAAGCGCATAACCGCCGGCAACAACCCCAAGTGCGCATGCGATCATTCATTTGTTCGCCATTCGCTCCCTGACTCTCAGTCTGAAGAACGGTCTCGACCCGAAACGTCAACTATTCCTTTTCTCCAGAGATGCTGTCTGATCCGCTGAGTAACTCCAGCTTTGGATGTCTATCTTCAATATACATCAGAGCATTGATTGCAGGATAATGATACATAGGTGGAAATTAAAAATGTTAGTGAAATAAATTAAGGTTGATCACGGGCAGACATTTACAAGTGTAGATAAGACCAGGCAGATATCAATGTTATTGACACACTAAAATAAAAAACGTTGATACCCTCTGAAGTTTGATTCGAAAATCTAAACCAACAGAGTACATGCACAGAACAACACAGCATAAGAACAGGCCCTTTGACCCACAATGTCTGTGCTGAACATGATGCAAAGACCATCACTTATCTATCTACATGTAACCCATATCTCTCTGTTTCTTTGTGCCTATCCAAAAGTATTTTAAATGGCACTGATGTAACTGTTTCAACTAACATCCCCCACAGTACATTCCAGGCATGCACCACCCTCTGTATAATGCAAAAACTTGCCCCTCTCACTTTAAAGATTTGTCCTCAATATTTCCTGAGGAAAAGATTCTGACTATCCATGTATTTCTGCTTTCTTCATCCCCTTTTTGAAGTGGGGACCATAGGACCTGAACAGCTACATGGAAATTCAAGGTCTTTATATTTAAATGCCAGGATTATGTAATTAATAAACAATGCCAAAGTCAAATGTACAGTCTTTTGTAAAGTAATAAATAGGAACTGCAGATGCCATTTATACCATTGATAGACACAAAATGTTGGAGGTACTCAGCGGGTCAGGCAGCATCTCTGGTGAAAATGGATTGGTGACATTTTGGGTCGGGACCCATCTTCAGACTAACCCGATCTGAAACATCATCTATTTTCTTCAGGTGCAGACTATTGTTTCCGCAAATGTAAATTTATATATTTTAAAAATGTATTTAGAGATACAGTGTGGAAATCAGCCCTTATGCCAAAGGAGTCTGTAGTGGCAAATTTCTAACTTTTCCAGTGTCCAACGTGCCTTTGCCATTACAACACAGGTAAGTAGGAGAGATCTTATGCAAACCAAAAAGAACAGATCTTCCAGTCGTTATTTCCAGTTAATTGGTTATTTATTGAAGTAGTTGTACAAAGAGATTAACTACCAAGCTTTCCTTAATCTGCATACAAGTTGTAGCTTTCTGTTCTCTCCGATCTGGTGAGAACTGTGTACTCTCCAGCTCCTGTGCCTGGTCTGAATCACTCCCTGTCACCTAAGCCCCTATGTATACGCCTCTCTATGCATCTAATGACCGCCCCCCCCCCCCCCCCCCCAAGTGCCCAAAATAATACTGTAAGATATATCTAAACAAAATAATATAATATGTCAATAGTAGCTAGTCTCAACATAAATGGCTCCAACAGAGTCTATGCTGACCGTCAATCATATGTTCACACTTGTTCTATGTTATCCCACAGTCTCATCCACTCCCAACACACTGGAGGTAATTTACAGGGGCCAATTAACCTACAAACCCCGCACATTTTTGGGATGTGGGAGGAAGCCGTAGCAACCGGAGGAAACCCATGTGGTTTAGTTTTAGTTTAGTTTATTGTTACATTTACCGTTGCACAGGGGAAAGCTTTTTGTTGTATGTTAACCAGTTAATAATATTAAATAATATGTATAAGAAGGTGGACAAAAATGCTGGAGAAACTCAGCAGGTGAAGCAGCATCTATGAGCGAAGGAAATAGGCAACATTTCGGGTGGGGGAGGGAGGGGCGGGAAGAAGAAAGGAAGAGGCGGAGAAAGTGGGCTGAGGGTGAGCTGAAAAGGGGAGGAGAAAGCAGGGACTACCTGAAATTAGAGAAGTCAATGTTCATACTGCTGGGGTGTAAACTGCTCAAGCGAAAAATGAGGTGCTGTTCCTCCAATTTACGGTGGTCCTCACTCTAACCATGGAGGAGATCCAGGACAGAAAGGTTGGATTTGGAATGGGAGGGGGAGTTGAAGTGCTGAGCCACCGGGAGATCAGGTAGGTTATAGCGAACTGAGCGGAGGTGTTGGGCGAAGCGATTGCTAAGCCAACGAGAGGTCTCACTGATGTAGAGCAGCTGACACCTAGAGCAGCGGATGCAATAGATGAGGTTGGAGGAGGTGCAGGTGAACCTCTGCCGCACCTGGAAAGACTGCTTGGGTCCTTGTATGGAGTCAAGGGGGGGAAGGTAAAGCGACAACTGCAGCATTTCCTGCGGTTGCAAGGGAAAGTGCCAGGAGAGGGTGTGGTTTGAGTGGGAAGGGACGAATTGACCAGGGAGTTATGGAAGGAGCGCTCTCTGCGGAAAGCAAACGGGGGAGGAGATGGGAAGATGTGGCTGGTGATGGGATCTCGTTGGAGGTGGCAAAAAAGTCAGAGGATTATTTGTTGTATGTGACGGCTGGTAGGGTGGAATGTGAGGACAAGGGGGACTGTGTAAATAATATGTAATGCTCTTTAAGCTTACACTAAAGATGTGCAGGTTTGTTAGTTAATTGGCCTCTGTAAATTGCCATTTGAGTGTTGGGAGTGGATGAAACAAAGGGATAAATTAGAGCGGGTGATTGATGGACATTATGTACTCAGAGGGCCGAAGGACCTGTTTCCATGCTGCATCTCTACCCCAAACTAAATAGCTGTCCAGTGTGTGCAGTAAGGTATCAGCTTCTATATAAATGAAGTGATAACCAAACAGTAAATTGCACTTGTGGAATAAGGGTACAGTCAACCAAGTTTAGCAAGTACTCATTTTAATAAAGTTTTAAACATTAATAACGATAAAAATGCAGTTTTATTTTACAAAAAAACTTTATATGGGGAAAAAAGGGAATGAGGTCAGCATTTTACTACTTATAGTGTCATACAAAGTGGAAACAGGCCCTTCAACCCAACTTGGCAACGCCGGCCAACATGGCCCATCTACATTAGTCCCACCTGCTTGCATTCAGCCCATATCCCTCTAAACCTGTCCTATCCATGTATCTGTACAAATGTTTTTAAACAATGTGATAATATCCGACTCAACTTCCTCTGCAGGTAGCTTGTTCCATGTACATACCATTCTTCGTGTAAAAATAAGTTGTCCCTCAGGTTCTTATGAAATCGATCCCCCCCTCACCTTAATCCCATATCCTCTGGTTATTGATACCCCTACTCTGGGTAAAAGACTGTGCATTTACCCTATCTACTCCTGTCACCCCTCATCCTCTTGCGCTCCAAGGAATAAAATCCGAGCCTGCACAACCTATCCCTGTAGCTCAGGACTCGATTCCTGGCAACATCCTCGTAAATCTTCTCTGCACCCATCCCAGCTTAACAACATATTTACTATAACAGGGTGACCAAAACTGAAAACACAATACTTCTTTCCTGAAAAATGCTGATCCTGTAATAGACGAGGAAAAGTTATTTTCCAATTTTTCCTCCCACAAACTGTAGGGAACAACAAAGTCTGGATTAGCAAAATATCAGTTTATAGAAAACAGGCTTTTATTAAGGCTATGAATGAAAATCTAATATTAAAAGTCACGCAAAGACTGGGAACATGATTGAAGAATTAATGACAGATCTTTGTGTACAATGTGTTGCAGATAATGCCTAATCAGCAGTTCACATCTCATTTTCCTTCCAATGAAAATGTGAAACTGAATTGTAAATCTAATTTCATACAATGTCAAATTCTAGCCCGGTCAAAATGCAGCAATTTAAGTTACAGAAGTTCTTGATATATTAAGGATTAAACAATAAACAGATGCTGTAAATTTGAAATAGGACGCAAATCACTTAATATATGAAATATTTCAGGAGAGCGAAACATTTCAGGTTGATAATCTTTTATTGTGGGTTTTACGTCAATGCAATACAAACAGAAATATGACAAAAGAAAAGGGGTAAGAATCCAAGTCTAGAGGGTAAAAGGGGAACAGATCCAATGTCACAGACACCTGTGGCCACGTCAGTAGATATTTTAAAGGTGGATATTATAGACAATACACAATAGGTGTAGGAGTAGGCCATTTGACCCTTCGAGCCAGCACCGCCATTCACTGTGATCATGGCTGATCATCCACACTCAGTACCCCATTCCTACATTTTCCCCATATCCCCCGACTCCGCTATCTTTAAGAGCTCTATCCAATTCTCTCTTGAAAGCATACAGAGAATTGGCCTTTACTACCTTCTAAGACAGAGTATTCCACAGATTCACACCCCTCTGTGTGAAAAAGGTTTTTCCTCATCTCCGTTCTAAGTGGCTTACCCCTTATTCTTAAAGAGGACAGATTCTTGATTACTAAGGGTGTAAGGGATATTGGGTGAAGGCAGGAGAATGGGGTTGAGAGGGAAAGATAGATCAGCCATGATTGAATGGCAGAATAGACTTGATGGGCCGAATGGCCTAATTCTACTCCTACTGTATAACTTATGAATTTAATTGACACAAGGGCAGGGAGACAGGTGCAAATCTTGTGGGGCTAAATATTCTTGGCAGCTTCAAGCAAGAACCAGATAGATTCACCAATGTACAGTGCATTCAGAAAGTATTCAGATCCTTCACTTTTTCCACATTTTGTTACGTTACAGCCTTATTCTAAAATTGATTAAATTCTTTTTTTTATCATCAACTGACACACAATACCTCAAAATAAAAAAGTGAAAACAGGTGTTTAGAAATTTTTGCAAAGTAATTAAAAAGAAATAACTGAAATATCACATTCACATAAGTATTCAGACCCTTTACTATGACACTCAAAATTGAGCTTTGGTGAATCCTGTTTCCATTGATTATCCTTGCGATGTTTCTACAACTTGGAATCCACATGTGGTAAATTAAATTGATTGTACATGATTTGGAAAGCACACACCTGTCTATATAAGGTTCCGCAGTTGACAGTGTATGTCAGAGAAAAAACCAAGCCAAGACGAAGAAGGAATTGTCCATAGACCTCCGAGACAGGATTGTGTTGAGATGCAGATCTGGGGAAGGTTATAAAACAATTTCTGCAGCATTGCAGGTCCTGAAGAGCACAGTGGCCTCCGTCATTCTTAAATGGAAGAACTTTGTAACGACAAGGACTCTTCATAGAGCTGGCCACCCGACCAAACTGAGCAATCGAGGGAGAAGGGCCTTGGTCACTCTGATAGAGCTTCAAAGTTCCTCTGTGGAGATGGGAGAAACTTCCAAAAGGACAACAATATCTGCAGCACTCCACCAATCAGGCCTTTATGGTAGGGTGGCCAGACGGAAGCCACTGCCTCAGTAAAAGACACATGACAGCCAGCTTGGAGTTTGCCAAAAGGCACCTAAACAAGGTTCTCTGGTCTGATGAAATCAAGATTGAACTCTGGTCTGAATGCCAAGTGTCATGTCTGGACGAAACCAGGCACCATTCATCACCTAGCCAATACCATAGCTACAGTGAAGCACGGTGGTGGCAGCATCATGATGTTTTTCAGTGGCAGGAACTGGGAGACTAGTCAGGATCGAGGGAAAGATGAACGGAGCAAAGTACAGAGATCCTTGATGTAAACCTGCTCCAGAACGTTCAGGACCTCAGACTGGGACAGAGGTTCACCTTCCAAGAGGCCAACAACCCTAAGTACACAGCCAAGACAATGCAGGAGTGTCTTCGTGACAAGTCTGTGAATGTCCTTGAGAGGCCCAGCTAGAGCCCGGACTTAAACCCAATTGAATATCTCTGGAGGGTCCTGAAAATAACAGTGCATCGATGCTCCCCATCCAACCTGACAGAGCTTGAGAGGATCTGCAGAGAAGAATGGGAGAAATTACCCAAATACAGGTATGCCACGCTTGCAACATCATACCCAAGAAGATGTGAGGCTGTAATTGCTGCCAAAGGTGCCTCAACAAAGTACTGAGTAAAGGGTCTGTAAATGTGATATTTCCGTTATTTCTTTTCAATTACTTTGCAAAAATTTCTAAACACCTGTTTTCACTATTTTATTATGGGGTATTGTGTGTAGATTGATGATTTAAAAAAGTTAATCCATTTTAGAATAAGGCTGTAACGTAACAAAATGTGGAAAAAGTGAAGGGTGAATACTTTCTGAATGCACTGTATAGGACTGAGGCAATAAAGAAAATGTTAGAAACACATAGAAATGCTAAAGTTTGAAGATGGGTCCTGATCCAAAACATTACATACCAATCCCATCCATTAGTGCTGCCTGACCCGCTGAGTTCCCTCTGCACTTTGTGTTTTGCCCCAGAAACTCTTAGCAGGTACGAAAAGGGGAACAGGATAAATGCTTCAGATTAGCTCTGCTTCTCATTCCACAGAGACTTCCTAACTTGCTGAGTGTATTTGCAATATTCTGTTTCTATTTCAGATTTTTAGCATCTGCAGTTTACTTTGATTTTCAAAGGACTGATTGGGCAGCAGATGCCAAAAAGAAAAATGTGCTCACGGCTGGTCTATAATTGTATCTCCTCATTGCTGGCACAAAATGCATTTATGAGATAAAGAACCATTGAGCTTTTCCATGGACATAGTGTAGGAGGAATATGAACTGTTTTTTTTTAAGTATTAGTGGTAATTTCCTACATGCGGGTAAAAGGGATTGCAGTTACTGGTTTACAGAAAAAGACACAAAGTGCTGGAGTAACTCAGCGGGTCAGGCAGCAACTGGGGTGGGAGATTACAACCTTTACGTGGTCCACCTGTTTTGACAAATGCAATCAACCTGGCGTGCACAAACAGAAGATCAAACAGTCTTACAACTTTAGGCTGTGCATGCCATATGCAAGAAGAAGGCGGTAACATCTCTGGAGAACATAGATAGGTGATATTTTGGGTTTGAAGAAGGGTCCCAACCAGAAACAACACCTCTCCATGGCTCCCGAAATGCTGCATGGCCCGTTGAGTTACTCCAGCACTTGGTGTCTTTTTTTGTTTAGATATTCCTACATGTTTGGTGAACAATTCTATCAAGCTAGTCATCTACAAGACTGTTTTAATACCAGGAAGAATAAATGTTCACATTTTTAAGTCATATTATTCATGCATCAGATTTTGTAGTCACACAGTACCATTAAATACCACAGTACCATTAAATACCGATGGATTTCCCCTACATAATATTAATACCTCATACCAGGCTGACATACTTTCTCATTTTGCTTGGCATAACATCAATTTTAGACATTCACTTCTAGTATTGCATTCAAGGTTATTCACTAATCTACACTTTCAATCATTAAAATTTTCAGACTGAGGAAGGGAAGAAAAGGCTGTATCAGAATTCTTTATTACAGATCGCTTTCACCGTACAGCGCAGTTGAAAATGAGACATAGTCCAGGGCTCCTGGTACACTAGGTGACCCTCTGTAGGGTGGCATGCTGGAAATGCAGTATTCAGCCTGTTTGGGAGGCAATTCACGGCGCAATTCCTCAGGCAGAATGTACGGCTGTTTAAAAAAAAGTGCGATTTTGTCAGTTTAGTTTAAAAATTTAAGATTAACGTCTTCTAAATTTCTTACTTGAAATCCTCTTGTGTTTTCTAAAAATAACCACATTTCTACATACTTGCACTGCCATAGTTGAAAAGTGGGATACTTCATTTGGAAAATGGCATAGGTTTTTTCTATTTTAGATGTGAGCAGAGATGCAAAGGAGGGCAATAATGCACTAGAGTGCAGGCTGGAGATTTAACTTACATGATATCAGATATCTGGACTATTAACTACATCAACAAACTTAATGGTTTATTTTAGTTTAGAGATAGTGCGGAAACAGGCCCTTCGGTTCATCGTGTCAGCGCCGACCAGCGATCCCCGCACACTACCACTATCCTACACACATGGGATAATTTACAAATTTACCAAGCCAATTAGCCTACAAACCTTTACTTTTTTGGAGTGTGGGAGGAAACCGGAGCACATGAGAGAAAACCCATGCAAATTACAGGGAGAGCGTACAAACTCCGTACAGACACCACCCATAGTCAAGAACAAACTCGGGTCTATGGTGCTGTAAGGCAGCAACTCTACCACTGTGCAACCATGCCATCCCATCATAGGACTTCAAAATGTTGTAAATTCTGACAGCATCTGTGTACAGGAGATCACTGGTCGGCCTGTTTCCATGCTGTATCTCTAAACTAAACAAAACCAAATCCACGGACAGAGAAACAGGTGAGATTTTAGGTGATACAATCTTCTACAGATGCTGACTGACCTGCTGAAGGTTTTCAGCGGTTTCTGTTTTTAGTTTAGATTTTCAGAATCTGCAGGTATTTTTTTTACTTTATAGGAACCTCAGCTTTAACATGGAAAAATAAAAATGGTACAATTCTTAATGGAGGTTGAGGGGAGACCTGTTAGAAGCATTTAGAATTATGAGAGATTACATAACGGTATTCGAATTTGGAAACAAATAAAAAAGACATTAAAATTGGATAATTTATCACTTTCGCTCCCTATTGCAAATAACCCTTCATTTAAGCCTTCGGTATTGCATAAAGGCTTTACACAGGAAAAACTATGGAATTAAAAAGATGGGACATCTTTATAGAAAAGGTGTGTTCCTCTCGTTTCTGGAGGTACAACAGAATTATAGATTACATTCAAATAATTTTTTTAGATATTTACAATTGAAAGATTATGTTAAATCACATACACAAGAATACAGAATTAGAGAGCCAGAGATTCTAGATGAATGTTTGAATAAACATCCCAACACAGTCAAATTAATATCATATATTTATAATATTCTGTTAGATAGCGAGAATCTGTCGACGGAATCACACAGACAAGCATGGGAAAATGAATTAGTTCAACGCATAACGAAAGATATTTGGGATGAAAGTCTACAACATATACATCAATGTTCGTTAAACGCCAGACATTCTTTAATACAATTTAAAATATTACACAGATTGCATTATTCTAAAACAAAATTAAATAGAATTTTTCCTAATATCTCTCCTATCTGCGATAAATGTCAATACTCTGCGGCTAATTTAACCCATACCTTTGTAAATTGCATAAAAATTAAAACATTTTGGGTGGATATTTTTAAAATTATTTCTGTAGTGGTTAATATTCAACTGGATCCCGATCCTAAATTAATAATATTGGGCATATCTGAACAATACCTAAAACTGACAATAAACCAAAGAAATTTCCTGGATTATAGTATAACTGGGAAAAAACTAATATTAAAATTTTGGAAAAACCCTGCATCCCCTACAATTAAAATGTGGATTATGGAGATGTCGGAGACCTTAAATCTGGAAAATATTAGATTTGTCTTAATTGACAAACCAGAATTATTTATTAGAATATGGTCGCCGTTCATAGATTATTTGAAGGGGTAGAATGGGCCAGCGCTGAGGCTTGACGGAAGCTTGAACCCAGGACTAGACGAATAGTTTTGTTTTCTTACCTACGGACCTATCTCCTAAGTTGTATTATGGATAGTTTTATTTTATGTTTCTAAGTTTTTTTTTTTTCTATTAAAAAAAAATAATAATAATTAGAGTCAATGTTAATATGTAACCGATAAATGTTGACTCCTGCTACATTGGTAGTAGAGTCCTTGGAATCCTGAATATTTAATATGTAATCGTTTAACAAAGTTTGTAATGGTTTGGACTAGGATATGTACATGCCTCTAATAAAAATTAACTATATATTTAAAAAAAAAGAATTATGAGAGAGTTAGATAGGGTAGACAGTCAGAACCTTTTCCCCAGGGTGGAGTTGTCAAAGACTAACAGGCATAGCTTTGAGGTGAGAGGGACAAAGTTAACGCATTGTCAGAGGTGGTGGTGAAAGCAAGTATGATAGTAAGATTAAACGAGAACTTACCAAGTTTTGAAGTTTGATCTGTATTTTACGAGGAGTCGCGGTGAGGGATTTCGTGAAGACCCCGCCAGCACGCATGCGCGGCATCCTTCAAAGCAGCGGTGTGGAATCACAGAACCAACCATGACTGAAAATAGTTAGATGAAAAACCGTAGAACTACCTGTTTGACCTGATGATAGAGGGTGGGAGCGGTGGGCACGAAATCCCTCACCACGACTCCTCGTAAAATACAGATCAAACTTCAAACTTGGTAAGTTCTCGTTTAATCTTACTATTTTACTTCGGAGTCACGTGAGTGACTTCGTGAAGATTTCAAAGCTCTGTGATTTCACGCCCTGAACAACGTCCATGCTTATCACACTGCCGCCATTCTGATGGAGTAAGACTGTTAATGGAGTTCAGTTGACAGTGGCTGAAAAATCAACACAATTTATTAATCAACTAAACAACAACCCCTAATTCGGGGCCAGACATTTACTGAGCGGTACCCAGGATAGCTTCTGCGAATGTCGCAGGAACGGCCAGAGACTTGTTATAGAACCGTTGAAAGGTTTTTTCCCCCACTGGCCCAGCCCGCAGTGGCGAAAATGTGGTCCATGGGCACCTCCATGGCTCTCGCTGCAGCCCTGGTGGAATAAGACTTAAAAATGTTAGTAGCAACTCCTGCTGCATCCAGCACCACCCTGAGCCACCTGGCGATCGTCTGTGTAGTCACCCGATGATGCGGAGGTTTTGTGACTGATGAGGAGCCCCTGTTCCTTCATCCTGATACCTCCAATAACTCGGATGTAGTGGTGGAAATGGGTGACTATGCAGAGTGTGGCATCTACAGGGTACGCCCGAAAATTCCAGCTGCAGCCCATGCGCCCTGGCCTGTGCTGTTTTAATAACTCTTTACCAAAGAATTTTTATTTGACCAGGGTTGGCCACCATGCTGTCCAGTCGCAGTTTTTGTAACATCTGGACTCGTTGGGCTGTCGTCAGTGCCATGAGCATCACCACCTTAAGGGTGAGCTGTTTCAAATGGTAGCTCATCTATTGGAGCCCAGCTCCTCAGTAGGGTCAGCACGATCCCCACATCCCATGTTACTGTATATCTGGGTCGTGGAGGGATTGGTATTGAATACTCCCCTCATTAGTTTAGACACCAGGTGGTGGGAGCTGATACCTATATCCAGGTATGAATACAGCGTACTCCTGTCGCTGTTGATGGCACTGTAGCTGAGGCCAGCATCAAAATGGAGGCCTGCTAGAAACTCCAAACATCCAGTATTGTTGCCGAGTTGGAGGACTTGTTGTTCCGGGCACAGAAACCTCCCACTTTCTGATTTGAGTGAGGTATTGTTTGCGGGTGGATTCCCGAACGATGCTGCAATAAGGTTCATGGCTCTTGACGAGATGCCTGCCCGGTTGAGCGGTCTTTTCAGAACCTGCAAGCCAACAAGTTTAATGACCATGGCAAGGATGACTGGACCCCCTGTAATGGAGTGAGTAATCAATTTGGGATGTTTCCCAATCGCCATCCATGGTTGTTGTACATTTCTACAACCATCGGGTACCATGGTTGTGTAGGCCAGTCGGGAATGATCAATATGTCAGTTGCAGAGTCTAGTTTAATTTTTCTGCAATACCTGACTGGTGAGGCAGCATGGGGGAAACGCGTAGCAACCCATTTCCCCCAATGGATAAAAATGATCCAATGCTATTACCCCAGGGTCTGGTTCCCACAACACATACGTTGGTATTCGATGGTTCAGCCTGGACGCAAATAGGTCAATATCTGGTGTCCCCAATTTGAGCTATAATATCTCCAAAATCTGGGGGTTCAACATCCACTCAATGTTGTCATTGAAGACACGTGACCTGGTGTCCGCCACTGAATTAAGCTTCCCAGGCAAATAGGTCGCAGTAATCCAAATATTTCTTTCAATGCACCAGTGCCAAATTGTATTAGCCAATTCATTGCAAACTAGCGACCTGATACTACCCATATGATTGATGTAAACCATTATTGTAGCATTATCTATTCGAAAGCGGACATGTAATCCCATGAATTAGTACAGAAGCCCGCAGTCCATGAAATACCCCCAGCATTTCTATATAGTTTATCCCATGTGACTCCAGGAATGTAGACTCATGAGAGTTCCATCTGCCACCACAACTGGACATCGTACCAGTTGCTCCCCAGCCTGGTGCACTTGCGTCAGTTAGTAGCACAACATCAGGGTTGCTCCATATAATAGGTCAATGACATTCTTTAATATTAACTACCCACCATTATAGCTCGTTTCTAGCTTCCGGTGGTAACCGAAGTGCCCGATCAAAGCAGCCAGCATTTGTTTTTTAATGCTGTGATTTGTGACCTTTGTGAATTTCGGTAGTGTAGCGGTCCGAATCGTGCAGCTGGGAATGTAGTTACCAATTTAGAGTTACCAATACCAATAACTTTCGCTGTTTGCCACATGGTCGATACCCTGGCGCAAGCAAGATTGTGGCACTCTTCTGATATAGCAGTAGCTTTATTAGTGGGGATGATAAACTTCATTACATTAGTGTCTAAGGTGAACACAAATCCATAACCCGTAGCGGGTGCAGTTTTTGATTTGTCTGGATGGATTACAATCCCAGCTTCTCAAGCAGAGCCTTGGTTGCAGCCACTCCTTGAATTGCCAATTGGAGGGTCTGCCCCATTATAAGGATTTCATCCAACATGCCATCACTATAATCTTGTTGTCGGAGAAGAGCCAATACAGGTAAATACCAACTTGGTAAACAGCCTAAGCTGTGATGGTTCCATTAGGCAATGCACCCTTCCAGACAACTTCAGAATTCCCTGTGAGCCTCAGCGATGGGCACCGTATAGCATGCTTCTTTCAAATTGATACATGCCATAAAGTACCCCGAGTAAAAGCATCCACCTAGCTGTTCCAAAAGCATCCATTTTGACATGGGTATATTGTACAAAAGTGTTCAACTCAGCTAAATCGATTATAACCCGACATTCCTCTTCTTTTTACTGCTGGTGAACATATTAGGCTCAACTCAATATGTCCATGCTTGGTTATGCCAATTACCACTTTTCCCTGCTCGCCATATAATTTCAGCATGCCCTGCCTCCACCTCTTTTTGGGATAGAGTAAATTCCTACGAGGCGAATGCTGGGTATGGGAATCTATACCTCCCACGAATTATATACCCTTGAACACTTTGTAAAATAAAACTCATCTGTGGTTACAGTTTTTCCCCATATGTCCAAGGCCGCCCGCAATCGCCCACCTATTCGTACAGGAGGGATACTACGGCGTGAGAGGAGCCAGACCCCCCTACCTCCATAGTGAACGGCGGTTCCATACATACGGTGCTTCGGGTGGACGTTATGGAGGTTGACGGCCCCGGCGGCCGCATTTCCCATGCAGGCCGCTGTTGGCCTTGCCCTAAATGGTCGTTGTATTTATTGAGACGGAGGTAGGTAGAATCTTTGTGCGCTATCCGGCAGCCTTGGTTCACAGGTTGTATTAGGCTGTTGCCGGTGATATGGGTGAAACTCTGGCCGATGGAGTTTCATGAGGCCCACTGTTTTGGCCTCCTTTGTCCAGTCCCTTCACCTGTTTGTACAGGTCTCCAAGCAACTGATGTGGCGGTGGAGCGGTAATGGTCGGCACAACCCCGCGAATTTGGGGTTTAGTGTGGGCTATATGGAGCTCTTACGCAGGCAATTTATCTCATACTGGGCGTTGCATAGGAGTGCCAGTGCATCATGCTATTTACTGGACACATTATCCCCGATCAGGGTTTTGCAAACGCCGTTATGCCCGTGGAGAACCTTTCTCCAAGGTATTATTGAGAATCTGACTCCAGAGTTGGTGCATACGTAGGCAATCAATGGTGCCCGCCAATTCGTGGTGCAGGGTTCACCTGTCTGGGTAGAAACGGCAAACTTCACTCACCACATCCAGCATCCTCCTCATGCTCTGGTTCTGGCGGTCACTGGCTGTCCCTGGTCGTCGTCAAACTCAGCAGCTGGGCAATCATTAATGCTTCTGGCTGAGACGATGAGGAGCTGAGCGGAGTCCTTGCACGGCTAGTGGATGCCGTTCTTCTCGTTCTTGGTCCCGCTGGAGATGTTGCACCATTTAAGAGCTCCAACCGCTCAATGCGACCGTCCCTGCGAGATGCAGCGGACAAGCCGACTTCCCCAGGCCCTGCAAATTCACTGGGGCTTCCACCATCGGACCTCACCCCCTTAGGGTCTATGGTCCAATGGCAGGTCGTCATGACCTACAGCCCAAGTAGGGTCATACGACTCCCGCACGGACTCTCCGCTAGTCTGTCTTCTCCCAGACTGTGGCGGCCCACCTAGCTGATAAAGAAGGCAGGTGAGTTGACTCGGCGCCGGCCCCCGGAACCTGGCTCCCCGGAGTCCGTGCAGGCTTACCTCCACACTTACACCATTACTTGGCGTGGAGGCGCATGGTCGGCCGCTCGCAGCGCTGAGCTGACCGACCGCTTCCTGCTGCCACCTCCGCCCTTGACCGCAGCCTGTTGTCAGCGGTATCTGCTCCAGCAGGCCTACTCGACGCTGTAGTGTTATGCCCGGGCTGCACGATGGCAGATATCCCTGGCTGCGGTACGTAAAGCACTTTGCAGGGCTCCCCTGTCGTGCAGCTGTCCTCCGGCCCAGCCCCTTGGGTCTACTGGAGCTCGGGAGAGGTTGCCTGTAAAGAAAACAAGACCCCTTGCCACGTACCTGTATCCCCCCTTATTCTCTTGGGGGACGGGGGCTCGGAGTCTGGACCCGTTGCTTGCAGCTCCGTAGCGGTAACCCATTCGGGTGAGTTGGCCCCTGTATTAGCGGGAGCGCCCGACTTCCGCATTCCTGCCCCCACCGTTGCGTTTTAAAGCTGCCGGCGTTCCTTGCAGCTCCGGGGGACAAGGGCCGTCGGCTGGCCGCAGCTCAGCTCCGCTCCTCGGCAGCGTCGTCCTGCGGCCCTTGTCCATGCTGTGAGCGTTAAAGCTGCCGGCGTTCCGTGCAGCTCCGGGGACAAGGGCCGTCGGCTGGCCGCAGCACAGCTCAGCTCCTCGACAGCGTCGTCCTGCGGCCCTTGTCCATGCTGTAAAGGAAGGTAATACTTACCTGCCGGTCTTGTGAAGGAGCCGGTGGGGAGAGCGCACTCCCCCCCCCCAGCTGCCGCTGCAGATGCGCGCGACGATATGCCGCGCATGCGTGCTGGCGGGGTCTTCACGAAGTCACTCACGTGACTCCGAAGTATGATGGTGTTTAAGAGGGTTTCAGCTGAGCACATGGATATGAAGCGAGTAGAGGGATATGGATCACATATATGCAGAGGAGACAAGTTTAATTTGGTATCATGTTCAATGATTTAACGATACCTTATTGTCACATACACTGAGGTACAGTAAAATCATACAGCAGACCTCACCTAGGCAGTACACACGTGTCGCCACGTGTTGGCACTGACAAAGATATAGCATGATCATTGTTCCTGCCGTTGCACTATTATATGTTTTCTTTTTAAAACAGAACTTACCTTATCACCTGCCAGAATCCTGAAGGAAGCCACAATCTGGTCAGCTGTGTCTGTGTCAGCAGTCTCTCGGGTCATGAAAGAGATGAAGGACGGGAAGGTCACTTTGCCGGTATTATTTGGATCAATCAAATTCATGATCCGTGCAAACTCAGCCTCACCCTGCCAAAAAAGTAATTAGTTCATTAGTTATAGGATCAGAATGAGGCCATTCAGCCCATTATGTCTATTCTGCCATTCAATCATGGCTGATCTATCTTTCCCTCGCAACCCATTCTCCTGCCTTCTCCCCATAACTCCTGACACCCTTACTGATCAAGAATCTGTACCCTCACCCTAACTCGATTCTACATGCTACAACTTTACCCCTGCGCCACTATGGTGCCCTATCTCCAAATACTCCAGCGCCCTACTATTTACTGTGTAAATATTATTTGTTCGCTTTTTAATTTTGGGAGAAGGTCACCTGGATACTATTAAATATATCAGATCTTTTGATAAAAATTCAAAATTGACGTTAGTTAGTTTAGTTTATTGTCACATACTGTATACTGAGGTACAGTTAAACGCTTTCGGTTGCATGGTTTCCAGTTAGCGGAAAGACTATACACGAGTTCAAAATTCATGGTGATCCCAACACTGATTTCTAACCTCAGATAAAGTAAACATGCATCTATCGTACCAGATCAAAGCCCATGGAGATGAGACAAGCTCTAAGATCATCAGGATCCATCGCACCATTCTTCTTCTGTTGAGTAGATCAGCAAGTAAAAGGGGCGAGGGATTTCCAACAGGTGATGGTTAGTTCAAAGCCCACAGATCCCGAGAAGCATCGGCAATGAAGATGGGCACCAAGAGCCAAATGATTCATTTAAAGTCCAAAGGATTCAATTGGGGCCAGAAGTTGTAAAGTGTTGTTGTAAAGTGGAAGAGAGCAACTAACACAAAGTTAAATTAAACAAACGGGATATAGACAACCATGGGACGAACATGAAACAAAGAGGAAAACATGGGGGCAAACCAAAGAAAAGGGACAATTAGGACACATTGCAAATGTAAAAAAATGACAAAAAGGAAATTTATCAAAGTTTTACCTGTATAGATAAAGATAATAAAACATAGTCCAGTTAGTACCCGTTTATCATATCCAACGTGTTCAAGGCTGATGAGGCAGGCTCTGAATAGCTTTGGTCTCAGCTTGCGAGAATTATCCTAGTTTACAACACGGTTGCAGCATGCAATGCGAACATGGTGTTTACTGCTAATTATAAGCATGCAATGCACAGGATCAGAACTACAACTCACTTGGTTAATGTTTATTAGAACTACAAAACAATTTATTAAATGGTCACTTTCAACAAAAATGTCATGCCATGAATAGTACATCTTGCAGTTGCACACATACTTGATTTTTATTCTATCTGCCCCCCCCCCCCCCCCCCCCCCCAAGTGCTGGTTGAACTTCTGATGTACCAAAGTTAAAATGTGCTATATTTCACACAATGAAACAAACATACTTGGGTGCTTGTCTGTGTGGAGTTTGCACGTTCTCCCTCAGACCGTGTGGGTTTTCTCCGGGTGCTGTGGGCCCATGTAAGAAACTGTAGCACCCGATTTGAATCCAAGGGGCTCTGCTGAATAGTGGATTAGACCACACAACACATCACCCAGCCCATGGAACACATGGTGGCCACCAAGTTTCAAAAGGAAGAAGCCATTCATCCCATCGCATCTCTTGGAAGTAATATCTGGTATAATTTTCTCCGCATCCTTTTTGATTTTCCTTCGGCTCACCGAGTCCGCACTGTCCAGCGAGGCACTATCCTACATACTAGGGACAATTCACAATTTACCAAAGTCAATTAACCTACAAGCATTTATGTCTTTGGAGTGTGGGAGGAAATTGGAGCACCCAGAGAAAATCCACGTGGTCACAGGGAGAACGTATAAACTCCGCACAGACAATGCCCGTAGTCAGGATCGAACTCGGATCTCTGGCGCTGTAAGGCAGCAACACTGCCACTGCGCCGTCACCCTTTGGCACAAATTGAGTTTCATGCAAATCAAGCACGTGGAAGTCAAATCAGCTTAGAAAATCTTCAAAGTGGACATATTTAAATAAATAAACAGCTGGGTGAAGTTCCACTATGGCTCTCCCAATTATAATTTCCAACATGTCCAAGGATGATGAGGCACGCTCTGAACTCCTTTGCTCGCAGCTTGCAAAAAACATTCTAGTTTTGCACACAAGACCAAAAGACCTTAAGACATAGGAGCAGAATTAGGTGATTTGACCCATCAAGTATGCTGGCCATTCAATTATGGCTGATCTATTTTTTTTTCTCAATCCCATTCCCCTGCCTTCTCCCCGTAACCTATGACGTCCTTACTGATCAAGAACCTATCAATCTCCACAATAAATTGCACAGATTTACCACCCTCTGGCTAAAGAAATTTCTCCACATCACCATTCTAAAGATATGTCCTTTTATTTTGAGGGTGGGCCCCGCTTTGGTCCTAGACTCTCCCACTACCACCATCAGATCACAAGATGTTGGAGCTTTTCACTGTACCTCAGTATGTGACAATAAACTAAACTCAAATTAAGGTATTCAGCCTATCAAGTCTACTCCAGCATTCAATCATGGATAATCTATCTTTCCCTCTCAACCCCATTCTCCTGCCTTCTCCCCATAACCTTTGATGCCTTCCTAATCAAGAACCTATCATGAGATGCAATAAGAACCCCCTTAACCTCTTTATCCACTCTACATAGGCCTTTCATTGTTCATTAATTGCAGCATGCCATGTTAAACCCATCTCTTTGGTCATTCTGAGAGACTGGAGATGTGATTATTTATGGACGGGGAGGATATGTGTGAGAAAAAGCCATCATAAAGAGCAAAGTGCTATAAATATTTTTTACATGCTCATCTGAAAAGCATCACACACACAATGAAAGGAGCAGTGTACCCTGTCAAAGTGGTTGAATGAAGACCGGAATTCATTCATTTGTTGCTGGGTGATTCCTTTAGCATCTCTGGTTAGAATCTGCGTCTCAATTTCATTGATAGTCCTGGCGACTGTAGTGAGGAGCATCTCCCAGCCGACTCGGATGTGCTGTCAAAGTTAGTAACAAAGGTGGCTCTGAAAAATGTAGCTCAGCGTCATACCAAGATGCAAACGGCAAGAGTCAAATCTTTCTGCTTTAGACCATTTCACTTTCTGACTGAGCAATGATTCAATAGGAAAGGCTGCTGAAAATGTGGTTGCACACACAGGCCAGCAGCATCTTTGTTGTTGCTGATACATGTAGAAAGCAGTGAAAACATTCTAAAAAGCCCAAGCGAGAGAATGACTGGAACAGGGCAGGGTACCAAAAATAATTATATAAATAGTACAGATGCTGTATATATTTAGTCATACAGCATGGAAACAGGCCCTTCAACCCAACGTCCAAGCCGACCAAGATGCCCCATGTAAGCTAATCCCATTTGCCCATGTTTGGCTCACTGACTTCTAAACCTTTCCTATCATGTGCCTGTCCAAGTATCTTTTAAATGCTGTTAATGCACCTGCCTCAACTCCCTCCTCTGGCAACTCGTTCCACATACCCGCCACCCTCCAAGTGAAAAAGTTACCCTTCAGGTTCCTATTAAATCTTTCCCATCCATCCTGAAATCTATATCCTCTGGTTCTTGCTTCCCCCATTCTTGGTCATAGATTCTGTGCATTTATCCTATCTATTCCTGTCATAATTTTACACACCTCTATAAGATCACCCCCCAGGCAAGGAATAATGTCCTAGCATACCCAACCTCTCAAACTAGATAAGCCAGTGTGGGAAATTTGTACAATGGGTTAAACTTATGGTTAGATGAAGTGTGACGGGAAGAGGTCTGATCAGAGCAATCATATACTAAAATGGATGGGCAGCATGGCTTTTTACTGTGTTATACATTCTGTAATTCTACAGAGTACTTTTGCAGGATTATAAATCTCCTGTAAGGTGTCACATTATTCTTAAATCGTTCTTCCTCAGGTCCAAAAAAAATTCATGTTAATACGTATTTTGTCCACAACATTTGAGGTGAGCAGGTAAAAGATCTAATAGGTACTTGAGGGGTAACGTTTCTTTATTACACAAAGGGTAGTGGATATATGGAACGAGCTGCCGGAGGTGGTAGATGAGGTTGGTACTATCACAACATTTAAGAGAGATTTAGACAAGTACATGGATAGGATAGGTTTAGAGGGATATTGGCCAGGTGGCCGGCGGTACTAGTGTAGGTGGGGCAAGTTGGGCCAAAGGGCCTGTTTCACGCTATAACATAAAATAAGTTGGCTTCCTTGCATAACTTAACAAGAGAAGATAAACATTTGTTTATATTTTCAATTAAATGGGTGGGAAGATCTAACAATAACATTATTCTCTTCTGTGCTGTGTGTCTCAAATTCCATGCATCCAGTACCTCCATAGTGTAGCTGGTGTGTTTGTTGTCAAAGATGAGAGTCTCTTGAATAAGTTGATGTTCTCCTTCGAGTTTGTCCACATTGGGTTTGTAGTTAATGATGACTTCCTCACACTGTTTCAGTTGGTTCATTTGATCTTCCAGGGTTCCACTCATCTCAATAGAACTTTGACCAATAGCCTGTTGTTAAATTCGTACAGTTACAACACTTTCAAAAGTAATTATAGTGACCCACCCTGGCCATTTCTCCTCCTCCCTGCTCCCATCCGGCAGAAGGTAAAGAAGCTTAAAAACGCACACCACCAGACTCAAGAACAGATTCTACCCGTTCTCCGTTATATAGCTTTTAAATGGTCCCTCCATAAGTTTAGTTTAGTTTATTGTCACATGCACCAAGGTACCGTGAAAATCTTTTGTTGCGTGCTAACCAGTCAGTGGAAAGACAGGTTGAGGTGGGGTACTGTCCAATCCACCTCTACCCGACTGTGGATATTCTACTTTGTCTATGGAACTGATGCTCTACAGTGCTGAGACCAATGTCTGCGTTCTGAACCTTCCTGGTGCTGGTTCCTGCCCTGGTCTTCAATTACTTAGTGACTTTTTCAAGGTTATGTTTTTAATTAAACCTTTGTGCAGCTAATTCTCTGGTTATACGTAATCTTAAATGGGATCCATTTAAAGGGATTTATGAATGGAAATGTGAGCTACTGCTGACCTGAATAAAGTTGATTTAAAGATACAGCATGGAAACGGGCCCTGCGGCCCACGGAGTCCATGCTGACAATCGATCACCCATTCACACTAATTATACGTTATCCCACTTTCACATTCACACACACAGCAATTTACAGAGGCCAATTAACCAACAAACTTACACGTGTTTGGGATGTGGCAGGAAACCAGAGCACCCGGAGAAACCCACGCGGTTACAAGGAGAATATGCAAACTCCATACAGACTGTTGTGGGCGGCAGAGTGGAGCAGCAGTAGAGTTGCTGCCTTAGAGTGTCCGACACCTGGATTCAATCCTGACCACGGGTACTGTCTGTACACAGTTGGTATGTTCTTCCCGTGACTGCATCGGTTTTCTCCGGGTGCTCCGGTTATCTCCCACATTTCAAAGATGTACAGGCTTGCAGATTCATTTGCCTCTGTAAATTATTCCTAGTGTATAGGATAGAGCTAGCGCTTGGGATGAATGCTGGTCGGCATGGTTGCGATGGGCCGAAGGGCTGTTTCTGCACTGTATTTCTAAAGTCTAAATGTACAGAACGGAAACAGGCCATTTAGCTCACTGAGTCCACTATGGCTATCAACAACTAATTTGCACTATTCCTACACTAATCTAACCCAACTTTATTTTCTCCATATTGTCATCAATTTCACCCAGATTCTACCGCTCATTTACACGCTAATGGGCAATTTCCAGAAGCCATTAAGCCATCAATCACATCTTTGGGATGTGGGGGAAACGAGGGCATCTGGAGGACTCGCACGGTATCTCTGTACTAAAAATCTGATAGAACCTGTTCCTTTGGTCTATTCAGCTCTACCAGTTGTGCCACTTGGCACATTAACCAAGATTGCTATTTGATAGTCTGGGTTGGGTCATAAGGCAGGTTGGTGTCTTACCTCCATCTTGTGCTGGATCCAAGGTCCAACTACGTTAGCCTGGCTGGCAAACTGCCGACGGAGACGCTCGTTGGAATGCTGCCGCACAACCTCCTCCTGCAGGGCCGAGTCTCTCTGAGGAACCAGTTGCTTCACCTGTCATTTAAAACGTGGGCCAATGAACCCAACCATTAATAGCAATGAAAAGAAACAAAATGCTGCAGTAACTGCAGGTCAGGCAGCATCTCTGGAGAACATGGATAGGGACATTTCAGGTTGCACCCCAACTTCACATTTCACTCTTCTATCCTTTTGTCGCGCACCCTCTATCTTTTAGAAACATAGAAATTAGGTGCAGGAGCAGGCCATTCGGCCCTTCGAGCCTGCACCGCCATTTAATATGATCATGGCTGATCATCCAACTCAGTATCCTGTACCTGCCTTCTCTCCATACCCCCTGATCCCTTCAGCCACAAGGGCCACATCCAACTCCCTCTTAAATATGGCCAACGAACTGGCCTCAATTACCTTCTGTGGCAGAGAATTCCACAGATTCACCACTCTCTGTGTGAAAAACGATTTTCTCATCTTTTCATCTCTGCTGAAAGACATCAGTCTGAAGAAGGGTCTCAACCAGAAACATCACCTACCCATGTTCTGAAGAGACTGAGTTACTGTAGCATTTTGTGTTTTTTCTTTAACCTAAACATTAATGTGTTTTTAACCACATATGCTTGGATTTTGAAATACAAACTTTTTTAAAGATGTCCACGGAAGAAAAATCTGAATACTTATTGCATGTACAATTTCAATATCAAAATCCAAAATAAATCAAACAGTTTATACAGAGAGTGCTCGTTTGATTGATAGATTAAAATGGTTTTATGAATGGAAAGTGGTGCTACTGCTGAACTTGATTGAGCAGAATGAATGATACTGCATAGAAACTGGCCCTTTGGCCCACTGAGTCCACGCTGACCATTGATCATCCATTCACATGGAACCACCCGAAAGCTCGTCAGACGTGGAATATCGGGATGGAATCACTGGAATCATCGGGCGTGGAGTGCAGGGGCCGATGGTGGGGGGGGGGGGGGGGGGGGGGGGGGGGGGGAGAACCGGGAGAATGCCTCCAGCGCCTTTAGGTAGGCTGCTGGAGGCATCCCGCGGCACAAGATGCTGGTGTGGAGAAGAGAGAGGGGGATGACGGTTTGCGGGCCAAGCCGGCCGTGGGCGACGGAGGGGATTGAGAACCGCTCCGATAGAACAAACACACTGGAATCCTGACTTTGAAATTGATGAAATGGCATCACACATGGCGGTGATGGCATTAGATGCAAAATGAATTTCACCGTGTAATGTTTAGTTGCATACAGTAAGTATGTGGCAATAAATAGCCATTGAATCACACTGTTATCCCACTTTCACATCCACTCCCTACACTGTAGGGACAGTTTATAGAGGCCAATTAACCTAAAAACCCTGACGTCTTTGGGTTGTAGGAGAAAAACTGAGGAAACCCATACAGTCACAGGGAGAACACGCAAACTCCACACAGACAGCATCTGAGGTTACGTTCAAATCCAGTTCCCTGGTCCCATAAGGCAACAGCTCAGTGGTGCAGCGATTGAATTGCTGCCTTACAGTGCCAGAAACCCAGCTTCGATCCTCACTACAGGTGCTGTCTGAACGGTGTTTGCACGATCTCCCTGTGACCGCATGAGTTTTTTCCGGTTTCTTCCCACATCCCAAAGACGTGCAGGTTTGTAGGTTAATTGGCTTCTGTAAATTGTCCCTCATGTGTGGGATGTGAAAGTGGGATAACAGAACTAGTGTACGGATGATCGATGGTCAGCATGGACTCGATGGACTGAAGGGCCTGTTTCCATGCTGTATCTCTGAACTAAATTCAACTCTACCTGCCACCCATTAACATTGATAATCAAATAATGAGTGCTGAACCACGGCAATTCTCTCAGTGCCTGGAAAATCCTGACCCAGTCAGATGCAGAATTGGCCAAAAGTAACTTGTATTGGGGTAGAGTCCCACACCTCTCATTTAAGCTGTGCATCTTTCACCTTAAAGATTCTTACATGCATGTTTTAAATAATACAGCCTACCTTCATAATGCAAAACCATACACCTGAAATAAAACCAACAGGTGATAAAAATACAGAGCAGATTCTTCGTCCTCATGAGAGAAGTAAATTTGGTTCAATGCTGAAGAAATCAGCACTGGCAAACAAAAAGCTATGCTTGCATTATTTTATCATTTTTATTCTCTTTTCAGAATTCAACAATTTTGTTCATTTCCTGCATTTTGTTCTTTTTTAAAAATTATTTTTAGTCATAGAATCATACAGCATTGAAATGGGCCCAACTTGCTCATGCCCACCAAAATGACCCAACTACACGTCCCACCTGTCCGCGTTTGGCCCGCATTACCTGTAAAACAGTCCGAACCATGTACCTGTCCAAATGTATTTAAATGTTGTTATAGTACGCGCCTCAACTACCTCCTCTAGCAGCTCGTTCCATATACCCATCACTCACTGTGTGAAAATGGTGTCTCTCAGGTTCCTATTTATAGAGTCATCGTGGAAACAGGCCCTTCGGCCCAACTTGCCCACACCGGCCAACATGTCCCAGCTACACTAGTCCCACCTGCCTGCGTTTGGTCCATATCCCTCCAAACTTGTCCTATCCATGTACCTGGCTAACTGTTTCTTAAATGTTGGAATAGTCCCAGCCTCAACTACATCCTCTGGCAGCTTGTTCCATACACCCACCACCCTTTGTGTGAAAAAGTTCCTATTAAATGTTTTCCCCTTCACCTTGAACCCATGTCCTCTGATTCCCCTACTCTGGGCAAGAGATTCTGTGCATCTACCCGATCTATTCCTCTCATGATTTTATACATTATTATGTTTGATCTTTCTCTTCTTGCCTTAAACCTACTGTATGTTCTGAAAATAGACTGCTTTATTTAGAGAGCACTTTTCCTGGTCTTACCCTTGCCCATTTGGCATTAATTTCTTCATAGGATATGGTGGTGTAAGGATTTGCCACAGATGTCAAGATGCCATATGTCTGCATTATTTTCTGCACTTCATTGAGGATTCCCAGAATGGCTTGTCTCTCACTGTCTGCTTCAGGAAGGGTGGCCTTAAATTGTTCGTGAGCTGCTACAAGATTCTAAACAATGGGAGAAATGTGAAAAATCAAAGCATCATTTTAAAATCGTGACCAAATATTTGTGCACTGATTTATTGCAATTGCAGCTTACAAACATCATAAATCATGAGACATCGGAACAGCCAAATACTGAACTTGGAAAACTTTACTGTCCCAGCTACTTGGAAAGTTTTCCAAGTTCAGTATTTGGCTGTTTGGCCCATCAACTCTTCTCTGCCATTCGATCATGGCTAATCTATTTTTCCCTCTCAGCCCCATCCTTCTGCCTTTTCCCAGCAAGCCCCGACACCCTTCCTAAAACACCAGCCCTCATGCCTGTTTCTGGTTTATGTTGGAGTGTAAATAATCCCCTTGGCAGCAGCAAGCACATTGCAACCAATAACTTAAAAACAAAATTGATTTCTTGGTTCTTGGTTACTTGGTCCTCCAAAATATTCCAACTGGAATTTAAACTGGAGGTGGTAAGGGGGGGGGGGTTAGCCAGAGAGGGTTATTGGGAAGAAAGTGCCACTTTAAATTTAGTTGCATCTGGCTGGGCAACCGTGGTTTGGTGGAGATTATTCCATGCTTTAATAGTGCGTGGGAAGAACGAATTGCTGTACACATCTGTCTTTGTGGCTGGGACCACAACTTGGATCGAATGCCCTCGTACGCTCCTAATTGGTTTGGGGTTGGTGTAGGTCTTGTGATCTATGTCTAGCTGACCATTTAACATTTTGTAAAAACAGGTCAAACGGTGAGCTTCATGTCTGTCTTGGAGAGGGTTCCAGCCCAGAGAATTCAGAAGTTTGGTGACACTCGCTTCTCTCTCGTAGGTGTTAGTAACAAATCGAGCGGCCTGTCTTTGGACACGTTCGATGCATGAAATGATTTTTTTTTAAATCAAATAATCCAGAACACAATGAAATAGTTTAATACCAATGCAAAGACTATTTGTAGCCACATGCATGCTAAGCCCCGATGTATTGTGAGCCATATGCCACTGTACAGAGTACAAATTGAATGATTCAGCACACAAGATCATAGCATAGGAACGGGCCCTTCAGCCCGCATATCTGTGCCAACCATGATGCCAATCTGCCTGCACATGGTCTATATCCCCGCATTACCTGCACATGCCTCTCGAGATAACGCTTTAGAATGACTATTGTATCTGCTTTACTTTTCATGGCAGGATGTTCCACGCACCTGACACTGTAATTTCATCAGTGAATTTTAATTGAAGCCAGCAACCATAGCCATCCACTGTTTTAGATTAACATACAGTACCTGGATCTCTTCAATGCTGTGGACAATAAACATGTCCTGTAGATCTTCCATTGCTCCTTCCACCCAGTTGATAAAGGGAGAAGCCCTTTTGGCAAACTCTAGGAAGAGCTGATCGATTGTTTCCAGTAACTTTTCGGTTCTCTGTAAATTGGATAGACCAGGAACGTTTACTTCACTGTATAGTTTAGTGATACATTGTGGGAACATGCTCTACGGCCCACCGAGTCTGCGCCAACCATCGATCACCCGTACATTAGTTTTATCCTAGACACTAGAGACACTTTACAGAGACCAATTAACCGACAAACGTCTGAAGAAGGGTCTTGACCCGAAACGTCACCCATTTCTTCTCTGCTGCCTTGTCCCGCTGAGGTACCCCAGCTTTGTGTCAACCTGCAAACCCGTATGTCCTTGGAATGTGGGAGGAAACTGGAACACCTGGAAAAAACCCCACAGCCACAGGAAAAATGTACAAACTCCATTCAAACAGCACCCAAGGTCAGTATCAAACCCAGGTCTCTGGCGCAGTAAGGCAGCAACTGTGTTACTGTACCCGCATGGAAGGATTGTGAAAATCAGCGTTCCTTAATCATGGAACTAGAAAGGCTGTTGTGGATGCACCTAGAGTGCTGGTTGCTCTGTTTGAGAACTCTTCAGACAAGCAAACCCCCCTGGCATGTCAGTTCTGGTAGGTGCAATGACAGAGGGAAGAGGTGCCATGGGCAACACAATTTGAGAGTGTCCGATTAATTGGTGCTTTATGCCATCTTGTGGATTCACGTAAAATGTAATGTTGTTTTCTTGATTTAAAGATACAGCATGGAAACAGCATGCCCTTCAGCTGACCGAGTCCACACCTTCCATACGATAGTGCTAGTGTACCGGGTGATGGTCATGGGATGGTCAGCACAGACTTGGTAGACCGAAGGGCCTGGTTCAGCGCTGTATCTCTAAATCTAAAACAAAACTAAAAATGTGCGTCAGGTACAAATACTGGTCCCACCCGTAAATATGCATTTTTAAGTTCAGAGAAGTTAGTTAAACTACATTGTTATGCAACTAGTTAACATTCAAATACATCTTACCTCTAAAGCTTCCCTACGTTTCTGAGTCAGAGTTCCAAAACTATCCCATTTATCACAGATCTTCTGGCATCGTTCATTTATTCCAGCAGCATTGTGATAGTCCAACTCACTTTAAAGAAAAAGATTAGAAATGTGTAAAAAAGCAAGTGGCTGTCAATGTACAAATGCAAAATACTGCAGATAATTGCAACTGTCCATACACTACAGTCATTGCACTTTTGCACTCTATGATTGTGCTCATCTATAGTATGACTTTACCAGATTGTATGCAAAATAAATAATTTCACTGTACTAGATACATGTGACAACAAAGTATCGTTGAATAATTGCCAGCATGAAGCAGAAATAAGACAGCCAGAAAGGGATATAGGTAGGATTAGGGAATGGGCACAGATCTGGCAAATTAATTAAACATGTGGGGGAAATTTAAAAAAATGTATAGGTGAATTATTGCAGGACTCTCTGATGCAAGGGACCTAGGTGTTTCAGTCAAAGCTTCATAAAAGGTAAGCATGCAGGCACAGCAATAATTGTGAACAATAACAGAATGTTTCATTTATTATAAAGGAAATTGAAAGCAAAAGTCAGAGGTTATGCCTTAGCTCTGTCTGGCAATGGTTAGACGATAACTGGAGTAGTGGAGAGTACCGGGGTCCTTACTGAAGGAAGGAAGTTAATGACTTTAGAGATACAGCATGGAAACAGACCCTTCGGCCCACAGAATCCACGCCGACCCATACACTAGTTCTATCCTACATATTAGGGACAATTTATAATTTTACCAAAGCCAATTAACCTACAAACTTGTATGTCTTTGGAATGTGGGAGGAAACTAGGATACCCGGAGAAAACCCACGGCATGACAGGGAGAATGTACAAACACTGTACGGCCACCGCCCGGAGTCGGGATTGAACTCGGATCTCTGGTGCTGTAAGGCAGCAGCTATTTTTTAAAACATTTATTTAAAAATAGACTTTATTCAGGTAATAAATATATACAATACATAAACCGTGCGAAAAAAAATCTGACGTTTTCGGAAGCTATACAAATTATTCAATACGGTCTACATACATTGCTCAAATTTCGTAAATTTGTCCCCACCCTTGCCACTCAAGTGGCCCACTGGCATGGAATCCCTTCCATTAGTTTGAGGGGTGTCTTCACCACACCCTGCC
Source organism: Okamejei kenojei (assembly GCA_035221665.1). Lineage (NCBI taxonomy): Eukaryota > Metazoa > Chordata > Chondrichthyes > Rajiformes > Rajidae > Okamejei > Okamejei kenojei. The sequence goes on from CM069138.1 coordinate 51,510,536, forward strand.
CCCCATGTCCAGCAGCGGAAAGACCTAGACTGTGGCCCTCCCCCACCGAGCCTTGGCGTTGGCTGCACCGAGCTTCAGTGCGTCCCTCAGCACGTACTCCTGCAGTCTGCAGTGGGCCAGTCTGCAACATTCCCAGGTGGACATCTCGCTCTGCTGGGTAGTGAACAACTTTCACCGAGTTGATGACCTTCCAGCAGCACTCGATGTCAGTCTCTGAATGTGTCCCTGGGGACAGTCTGTAAATCACAGAGTCCTCTGTGATGGAGTTGTTTGGAATAAACCATGACAGGGACCCTTGCATACCTCTCCAGACTCTTTGCAAATCCACACTCTGCAAAGTGGTGGGCAACCGTCTCCTCTCCATAGCAGCCGTCCTGAGAACAGCGTGCGCTGGTAGTGATGTTCCGACGGTGCAGGAAGGATCTGACCGGGAGGACTCCTCTCACCCCCAGCCAAGCAAGGTCTTGGTGCTTGTTGGTGAGTTCTGGCGATGAGGCATTTTGCCAGACAAGCTGGGCAGTCTACTCTGGGAACTATGCCACCAGATCCATCGAGTCCTATCCCTGCAGTGCCTGCAGGACGTTCCGTGCTGACCACTGCCCGATGGACATGTGGTCAAAGGTGTTGGTCTGGAAGAACCTTTCCACAAACTACTGATGTGGCGGCAATGTCCAGCAGACTGGCACATTGCGTGGCATCTGTGCCAGGCCCATCCTTCGCAACACAGGGGACAGGTAGAACCTCAGCAGATAGTGACACTTGGATCCACATGCCTTGGATCTACACTCTGCCTGATGCAGCCACACACAAAGGTGGCCATCAGGGTGAGGGCGACGTTGGGCACGCTTTTACCTCCGATATCTACTGACTTGTGCATTGTGGCCCGTCGCACCTGGTCAATCCTCGACCCCCAGATGAACTGGAAGACGGCCCGGGTGATCCCTGTGGCGTAGGAAGGAGGGACACACTTGCGACAAGTATAGCAGCCACGAGAGCACCTCACACCTGATGACCACATTTTTCCCCGTTATGGAGAGGGAGCATTGCCTCCACAGCTCCGGCTTCTATAGGGGCGCTGCGCTGACGGCAGCCTCTGCCTACAGCCCGTTTGTTTTTTCAATCTTTTATAAAATTTTTAGTCAGTTTAAAGTTTGTTTTTGGGGGAGTCTTTGACTTTTATATGTGGGGGAGGGGGGCAGGGTAAGGGGGAAACTGTTTCCCAGTCACTTCCTGGCGGGGACGCGACTATTTCTCTGAGTTGCACCCTCGACCCCCTCCTCGTGGCCTACCATCTGGATCGGAGCGGCCTTTCCAGCCGGGGACCGGGAACCGGACCAGAGCTACACCAGCGGTGGCGCAGCACTGAATTCATCACGGAGCGGGCGATACCTACCTGGATCACCGTTTGGAGCTCCGGAGCGTTGGGCCGCTGCTCCAACATCGTGGAGCTGAGGTTTGGGAGAGCTTCCAACGCGGGTGGCGCTGACCATCATCGCGGAGTCCTGGGGCCCTTTGCCGAGGGCCGCCAACGTTGCATCTCCGCCCAGCGCGGCCAGCGGACTTTGGGAGCCGAGGACTCAGTAGGAGGTGGCCGACTCTGATGTCCAGGCTGCTGAGGACGTCCCCCAGCCCCCACGTCGGACTTACATCAGCCAGCGAGCGGGCCTGAACATCGGGCCGCACGTAGCGGCGACTGCGGAGGGCTCGATGAGGCCCCGACCACGGGTGAACATTGGGGAACATTAGAGGAAGAGACTGACTTTGGTGCCTTCCCTCACAGTGGGAAACTTTTGATTCTGCTGTGTGGGGATGTTTTATGTTGAATTCTATCAACTCTATGTAGTGTTCTTTATTTTCATTGTATGGCTGTATGGTGATTACATTTCACTGTGCCAACTGGCATATGTGACAAATGTATCTTGTATCTTGTTCCCCACCTTGGCTATCCGCTTCAGCCAATTCTTGTCACACGCCTCAGCCCCCCCGAACCAGATCCCCAGCACCTTCGAGAAGTCAGGCTTGATGGTGAAGGGGACGGAAGATCGATCAAGCCAGTTGCCAAAAAGCCTGGTCTCACTCTTCCTGCGGTTCACCCTGGCTCCCGTGGCCGACTCAAACTGGTCGCAGATACTGATCAATCTGCGGACCGACCCTGGATCCGAGCAGAAGACGGCGACATCGTCCATGTACAGGGAGGTCTTTACTTGAATGCCCCCACTGCCTGGCAATGTCACTCCTCTTATGCTCGCATCCTTCCTGATGGACTTGGCAAAAGGTTCAATACAGCAGACGAATAAGACAGGGGAGAGAGGGCAAACCTGCCTGACTCCAGAACTGACGGGGAAGCTGTCCGATGCCCACCCATTGATTTGGACTGCACTACAGATATCGGTGTAGAGCAGTTTGATCCGATTTCGGATTCCCTCCCCAAATCCCATTTTGGAGAGCACGTCCCTCATGTACGTGTGCGATATCCTGTCGAAGGCCTTCTCCTGGTCCAAGCTGACTAGGCAGACATCACCCGTCTGTCCTGCACGTAGGCAATTGTATCTCTCAGCCGCGCCAGGCTGTCTGAGATTTTCCTGCCAGGTACAGCACAGGTTTGGTCCGGGTGGATCATCTGTCCCAGAGCAGACTTGACCCGGTTGGCGATGGCCTTAGACAGGATCTTGTAGTCGACATTCAATAATGTGGTGGGTCTTCAATTCCTTATATCCTTCATCTCCCCCTTCTGCTTGTAGATTAGGATGATGCTGCCCTTTCTCATGGAGTCTGACATGCTGCCGGCTAGAAGCATGTCGTTGTACACTTCCAGCAGGTCTGGGTCCACCCAGTCCCACAGCCGAATATAACTCAGCCGGTAAACCATCGCTTCTGGGAATTTTACTCGAGTCAAAGGAGTGGATGGAGCCAGTCAGCTCCTCTAGGGTCAGTGGTTGGTCCAGACTCTCCCGCTTGCTGACCTCCAAGACCTCCGTGACAGAGGACAGGAAGTTCTGGGAGGCGATGCTGTTTGTGGCCTTTCTGTCATACAAATCCGTGTAAAAGGATTTGCAGATCCTCAGCATATCCGTCTGCAAGGATGTTACCGAGTCATCCTCCTCACTAAGGCTGCTCATCACAGAGCTCCCCCTGTGAACCTTATGGAAGAAGACGCGTGAGCACATCTCATCCTGCTCCACATGGCGGACCCTCTGCCAATGTGCCGTCCCCTAACTCTGGTCCACTAACTGTGGCAAGTTCAGATGCAAGGCTGATTTCAGCACACCTTGCAGAGAGAGCGAGCTACTTTTAGAGAGAGTTTTAATGAATATTGTCATCTCTGTAAGAGTCTAGAGATATGACGTGCTATTTTGAGTGTTCAAATAACTGTTGAGGGCAGTCTATCAATAGTGCAATGAGCCAATTAAAATAAAAGCATTATTTTCATTTTAAATTACAGCCTATTGTGTATCTAATCCTCTGCTCTGAAAATACCACAAATAGTAATTAAGAGCTACAAGACTCAAATTACCACAAAAGAAAACAAATTCCTCAGTCTTAAAATAATCTATTCAAAAAGAGCTTGATATAAATGCTATTCAAATGCATCATGATCTCAATGTGATAAAATTGACACCAGGTCATTTAACCCCAAAAATATATTTGAACAACATATATATTTCCATAAAATAATTTATGAGGACATAGATTTAAAGTGAGGGGGGTACGATTTAATAGTATTCTGTATCTATTTATATATTGCTATTACTACGAACTGACACTAAACTGCATTTTGTTGTACCCATACTTGTATCTGTGCAATGACATTAAAGTTGAATTGAATTGAATTGAATAGGAAACTGAAGGGCGATTTTTTTTTACACAAAGGGTGGTGGGTGCATGGAATGAGCTGCCACTTGAAGCAACTACTGTTGCAACATTTAAGGAACATTTAGACAGGTACATGTATAGGATAGGTTTAGAGGGACATGGCCAAACACAGGCAGGTGGGATGAGTGTACAAGGGGCATGTTGGGTTGGTGTGCACAAGATTGGCCGATGGGCCTGTTTCCACGCTGTATAACTCTGACTCTATGGGGATCAATTTTGTAATGTTTAAGAAACAAAAATTGTTTGGTTGAACACAAATTGCTGGAGTAACAACCGTTCAGGCAGCATCTCTGAAGAACATGGATGGGCGATGTTTCAAAATAGAACCCTTCTTCAGGCTGAATAAGAGAGCTGAACCAAAACATAGCCTATCTATGTTCTCTGGAGGCGCTGTTTGACCCATTGAGTTACTCGTGCACTTTGTGTTACCCGCAAGATTCCAGCATCTGCAGTTCCCTGTGTATACAAAACATACCTCTAGTCCTTTTATTTTTATCCTGATTGCAACACATAGCTAGTATTCATCATCAGCTAAGTCTAATTACCAGGAGATTTCTTCGGGGTTTATAGCTATCCCACTTTAAATCAACACTGGTGGCTGATATACAGTTATTTGATCATCTGTTGTAGAAATTGGTTATGAAAACATCAGACCCATGAGTGAAATTCAACCACTGAGATGCTGCCTGTACTGTCAAGTCCCTCCAGCACTTCGCGTTTCGCCCGATATGGGCCACCAACCAATCAGTGTTGATGCAGCACTTTCAGATCACGCCATTTCTTCCACCATTGCCTAACAGTTGAGCCATATTTCCTGGTAAACAAGGCAAGAGATATACTGTATATGCAAAATTAGAGAGCAGCAACATCGGGTTTGGGTGAAACTCATCCATCTCAAACCTAAAATTCAGAGCTTACATCAAACTATTTTTAAAATCACTTGTTTTGTGTTATAAGAAGTACGTTTTGCTGAGTACACCGAGACAAAAAATATAGAACCATTTAATCGAGGTGACACCAGTCTTCTCAATTATCCTTCCATTAGTCCACTGTCCAATTTGCCTCTCCCCCAGTGCAGACATCGGGAACTGCAGTGCCACAATGTTGAGAACTGTATTCTGCACTTCATTCCTTCCCCTTTGCTCTACTTGTTATACTCCAATTTGATTTGGTCGTATTTATGCATTGTATTCTCTGATCTGATTGGATAGCATGCAAAACAAAGTTTTTTACAGTACCAGTGCAAAATAATAAACATAAACATTAAGAGTGTGTAGGACGGAACAGCAGATGTTTATACAGGAACTGGAGGTTTATACCGAAGCTAAACACAAAATTCTGGAGTAACTCTTGGAGAACATGGATAGATAGCGTTTCATGTTGGGACCTGTCGTCAGACTAATAGCAATGGTTGGGAGAAAGAAAGTTGGAAAAATGGAGCTCGAAATGACCCGAAATGCCAGCTATCCGTGTTCTCTACAGATGCTGTCTGACCCGGGCGGCACAGTGACGCAGCGATAGAGCTGCTGCCTTATAGCACCAGAGACCCACGTTCGATCCTGACCATGGGTGGTGTCCATACGGAGTTTGTACATTCTTCCTGTGACCATGTGGCTTTTCTCCGGGTGCTCTGATTTCCTCTCACACTCCAAAGATGTTCAAGTTTATAGGTTAAATGGCAAATTGTCTTTAGTGTGTACGATAGTGCTAGTGTACGGAGTGATCCCTCTGCAGCGCGGACTTGGTAGGCCGAATGCCCTGTTTCCACACTATCTCTCTAAAATCTAAAGACTTGCTAAGTTCCTCCAACAGTGTTTTGTTTAGTTTAGTTTAGAAATACAGCATGGAAACAGGCTCTTCGGTCCACTGAGTCCGCAGCGACCCCAGCACTTTAACACTATCCTACTCGGGACAATTTACACTTATTCTAAGACAATGAACCTCCAAACCTGTACATCTTTGGAGTGTTGGAGGAAACCGAAGATCTCAGAGAAAACCCAAGCAGTCACGGGAGAACGCACGCACAAACTCTGCACAGAGTGTTCGGGACCGAACCCGGGTCTCTGATGCTGCAAGCACTGTAAGGCAGAAATTCCTACATTGCGCCACCTTGATGCCCATTATGTGTCTTTTTTTTCCCCAAAAGCTACAATCATTTGCTGCTGTCCAACAAAATTCAACAGATTATTTTTGATTATTTAGAGGCCGATTGTTACTGCAATGTCACCAGCTGTCAGGTTGCAAATGGAACTTACTTCAGCTCCTGTGCAATGGCAGCAATTTGCTCCACGCGGTCCTGGTGTGCTGCCAGATCACTCTCAAATGCCTCGTGCTTTCTCAGCAGAGCCCGCACTTCGGTCAAAGTGACAGACTCGTAGTCTTTTTGCACCAAGGTTTGATCTTTCCCTGTGGAAAACAAGTGTTAACATTGTGCCCCAATTACTTGCAAGTGAAAATCAAGGTGCAAGGATATACTTGGGGATTACAGACAATGGAATTAGCAGAGCAGAGGGCGAGTTTGGGAATGGAGAACAATGTACTATATTATTTCAGGGTTTCATTGCCTGAATATGGTTTGTTGACAATGAGTCGTAGCGTCAAAGAGAGTCGTAGTCACACAGCGTGGAAACAGGCCCTTTGGTCCAACTTGCCCACGCTGACCAACACTGTGGGCAGCACAGTGGCGCAGTGACAGAGTTGCTGCCTTACCATGCCAGGGACCTGAGTTTGTTCCTGACTACGGGTGCTGTCTGTATGGAGTTTGTGCATTCTCCCTATGACCGTGCAGGTTTTCACCGGGTGCTCCAATTTACTCCCACATTCCAAAGACATGTAGGTTTGTAGATTAATTGACTTCAGTAATAATTGTAAATTGTCCCGAGTATGTAGGATTAGCGCCGGTGTACAGGATGACCACTGCTCGGTGCCGACTCAGTGGGCCAAAGGGTGTGTTGCTGCACTGTATCTCTAAAGGCCCATCACATTCCCACTTGCCTGCGTTTGGCCCATATCCCACTAAACCTGTCCATTCCGTGTATCTGTCCAAAGCATTGTGATAGTACTTGTCTCTACCTCTTCTGGCAGCTCATTCCATATATCTACCATTCTTTGCGCAAAAAAGTTGCCCTTCATGTTCCTTTTAAATCTTTCCCTTCTCACCTTAAACCAATGTCTTCTAGTTCTTGATTCCCTTATACTGGTAAACGATTTACCCTATCTATTTGTCTCATGAGCTTATACACCTCCATAAGATCAGCCCTTATACTCCTGAGCTCCAAGGAATAAAGTCCCAGCCTGCTCAACCTCTCCCTATAGCTCAGGCCCTCGAGCCCTTGCAACAACCTCGTAAATCTTCTCTGGACCCTTTCCAGCTTAACAATGGTACTTTATTTGTCACATGTACCGAGGTACAGTGAAATTAATTTTTGTATACAGTTCAGCACTACATTAGCACTTATACATCTTAGATACCTCAGATACAGTACAAGTGTACAACAGTAGTACACTGAGACAGTATAGAGAGTCACCAGTTTTGGCACCATTATACAAGGGTGACAAGAACTGAGCACAATACGCTAAATGTGGCCTCACATATAGGACAGACCTATATTCTAAGTCGCATCTATGTTTAGCGTAACCCTATGTGTTTGGTATGATTTACTCCAGTTATTCTGGGCAGTGGGTAATGTCGGGCTACAGTCGGGCTCTTTGCTTTAACCACAGGCAATCAGAGCACCAGATAACTCAATATGCAGTCACCACATGTCCTCCAGGGCACTTTCTTGGTTACACAAAATAAGCCCTCAATACAACATTGTCTGGCACAGACATTGGCGGAAATCCCGGGGGGCACAGCCCCTCCATGTTTTGAGAGATGGGGACAATCCCTCCACATGTTTTGTAATCCGGATTTTGAAATTTGGTGAAAAAACGATTAAAATCTCCGCTTTCCGCGAGACAGTGGGCGTGTCACTGTTAAGCGCTTGTTAAATGTCTCTATTAACATCGTATTAACACGATGTGTCACCATTTGTGTTTAGACCTTCAATTATTACTGCAGGTATTCACAAGAGAATTTCTTAAAGCTGTCTAATGCGGGTACATTTACCATTTGAACTAATTGGATGTATTGGTGGATGGGAAAGATTTAAATGGGTATCGGATTTAAACGGGCCAGGTCATTAGGCTCTGATCGAACAGGTTTCCTGGCTGGCTTGCAGGTAAGTCCCTCATTCAGGTCACTCACGTTATTTTGGATGTTTTTCCCATCTCTCTCTCCCCTCCAAGGTTGGTTCTTCTGTTTGCCTTGATTTATTTCAGTTTCATTTGTTTAAGTGTTATTTATCACATTGTAGCTTTTGAAAGATTCAAGGGGGTATCAGACAGTCGAGGCAATCAAGGCTCCCGATGTTGAAGCCCCCGCCGGACGATTTTAAGCCGCACCGGGCGATGAAAGGCCCCGCGAACAGGCCAATTCAAGCCCCATTATTCAGGGTGGACGAAGCTGCTGTTGCTGGAGATCAGAGTCGGTCACCAACCAGGTCAGCTTCCGAAGGTAGACAAAAATGCTGGAGAAACACAGCGGGTGAGGCAGCATCTATGGAGCAAAGGAATAGGTGATGTTTCGGGTCGAGACCCTTCCTCAGATCTGGTGTGCAGAAGGGTCTGAGGAAGGGTCTCGACCCGAAACCTATTCCTTCGCTCCATAGATGCTGCCTCACCCGCTGAGTTTCTCCAGCAATTTTCCTCCCACACTCCAAAGATGCACCGATTCGTAGGATAATTGGCTTCTGCAAAATTGTAAATTGTCCCGACTGTGTAGGATAGTGCAATTGTACGGGATGATCATAGTCGGAATGGACTGGGTGGACTGAAGAGCCTGTTTCAATGCTGTTTCTCTAAAGTCTAAAACAATATCCAGAACCAAAATTACAATGGGTCGGCCCGTAATAAAAAGGAACTGCAGATGCTGATTTTGTACAAAAAATAGACACAAAATGCTAAATAATTCAGCGGGGCAGGCAGTATATTTGGAAATATGTATAAGTCATGTTTCAGGTCAGGATATCACCTATCCATTTTCTCCAGAGACGCTGCCTGACCCGCTGACTTACGGTTGTATAAAAATAACCGTAGCAATAATAACAATATTACACTACAATGAACAACAAAAATGCAATCCAATAAACTAAGATTATATTTAGGTTTGTTAAATATGGTTTGGGCGATAGAGTGATGCAGCTGGTAGTGCTGCTGCCTCGCAGCATCCTCGTGTGTAGGGAGTGAACTAATGCCGTGTCTTTCAATCAATTACATTTTGTGTCTTTAGGACCTTGCCATCAATGATATATTGTTATTGCTTGGTTTAATTTAGTGATATAGCATGCCAACAGGCCCTTCGGCCCACAGAGTCCACTGACCATTGATTACCCGTTCACACTATTTCCACCGTATCCCACTTTCACACACGCTAGGGGCACTTTACAGACACCAACTAACCTACAAACATGCATGTCTTTGGGATGTGGGAGGAAATCACAGCACCTGGAGGAAACCCATGCCAAAGGGAAAAAGTGCAAATTCCACACACACAGCACCCGAGGTCAGGATCTAGCTTAGTTTGGGTGTCTGGGGTTATGGGGAGAAGGCAGAAGAATTGGGTTGAGAGGGAAAGATAAATCAGCCATGATTGAATGACAGAGTAGATGGGCCGAATGGTCTAATTCTGCTTCGAGAACATATGAACCTGGGTCTCTGCCACTGAGACAGATGCTGTACCTGCTGCAACACTGTGCCGTCCTGTTATACACAAGCACATATAGACATTCAGACAGTATTTGGTCACTCAAATTTATCAGGTGTTTCCTTACCATGTGACCATATTTCCTGAGTCGTGGCTTTCTGTCTGAACTTCTCAGCCAGATGTTCCAGGCGTTCCAGTCGTCTTATCTCACTCAGAAGCCATTCCTCATAACCCTTCTCTACCTGTTCCAGGCGCTGCCAAGCACTTGCAATGTCCTGGATGGAAGAGGGGGAGGTGAATTGTCTTCTACATCTTTGAACAGGGTATAGATAGGGTCGACAGTCATAACCCTTTTTCTCCCAGAATAGAACTGTGAAATATTGGAGAATATAACTTTAACCTGAGAGGTGGAAAAGTCACATAATAGAGGATATACCTTTAGCGTGAGAGGGGCAAAAGTTAAAGGAGATGAGCTGGTCAAGTTGTGGTTTTTAATTATTCATTTATTGTATGTTATATGGTATGCACAGAGAGGGTGGGTGGCTGCGATAAGCAGGCTCTCAGTATGCATCAGAGGAATCTAGTTGTAACGTAACCAATAAAGCTTCCTGTTCGCAACTCAAGATCTGAAATTTTCTAATATTGAACTCTAATAAGGCGAGAGGGGAAAGTTTAAAGGATATGTGCATGGCACGTTGTTTACTTTGAGGATGGTGGGTGCCAGGAGCACGCTGCCAGGGTTGGTGGGGAAGACATATTCACTAGTGGTATTTAAAAGACTTTTAGATAGGCATGTGCATATGCAGAATATGGATCACATGCAGGCAGAGAAGATTTATTTAACTTGGCATCATGTTTGGCACAAACATTGCGGGCCAAAGAGTCTATTGCAGTACCGCATTGTTATATGTTCAATGTTCCAGTGCATTTCTTGAATATCCACCTGTGATCACAAATAAATCCCATCCCCAAGGATGTGCTTAGACAACTCTGAATTGATCACAGCAATACGAGAAGAAATCCAGGATTTAAACTTCCCACAACCCCAAATGAAAAGATCAATTTCTCAACATCGGAAGGCAACTACACTCTGCTTGGTACTGCAAAGCAAAATAATGTAACATACCTTCATCCCCTCTTATTCCAAACTTCCATTTATTTCTTCAGATGCTAACACACATATTTTACCATTTATAATTTTAACTCTGAGAAAGGTTCTATCAAACAAGTGGCTGTTACTGTAGGTCGATGGAACGTTGTGCACCTTCAATAATTTAATCCGGTGTTTCAACAAGGAAATTACCTGGTTGCGGGATTGATGAGATCTTTCTAAAAGGGCTTAGCATAGACTGGATGGTCACTTCCTCTTCTCCCCTCTCCCATCAGGCAAGAGGTACAGAAGTGTGAAAACCCACTCCTCCAGTTTCAGGGACAGTTTCTTCCTGCTATTCGGCAATTGAGCCATCCTATCAACATCTAGAGAGCGGTCCGGGCCTACCATCTACCTCACTGGAGACCCTGGGACTATCATTTATCTGACTTTACCTTGCACTAAACGTTATTCCCTTTATCCTGTATCTCTACACTGTGGACAGCTTGATTGTAATCATGTACAGTCTTTGCACTGACTGGATAGCACGCCACTAAAACGCTTTTCTCTGTACCTTTGTGCACATGACAATAATAAATTAAACTGAACTGTACAACAATCAGCAGTGATGGGGCAAGGCTAGGATTAGCAAGACCATGATTCTGCCTCTGTGCAAAGTAAATGGCTTTGGCTACGAAATAGTCACCAAACAATGAACCTGTGACTATACTGTTACGAACTTTAATGAAAAATCATGCAAGCTAGAGATTATGTTCACCCGGGAAGCCATTCAATATCTAATCTACTATCCAGGGCTTTTTAAATGGCTTACTGAGACCATCTTGCCCTCAGATGGCATGTAGGCTGGTCTGTTGCTGATCCTCAGCTTGGTCTGCAACGTGTTGAAGTTGATTTCCAGCTGGCATTTCTCTTGGATCTTGGGCGGCTTGTGCAGGCGCCGGTAGTCTCGGAAGTCCTCCAACTTCTGCTGCATGGCCTGCATGGTCTTCTCCGAGGTCCGATTCTCCAGCCAAGGGATGGTCCTCTGAATCCACTGCAGGAGCTGCCGGGCACAGGAATTCAGCTCACTTTTACCCAGGGTAAAAGGGTAAAACTACTTTTGTAGCAGTTATAAAGTGTTATAATGTGATCAGAGAAGGAAAAAAGCACAATCAACCTATGGAACTTACTGCATGCAGTAATTTGGTTCTCAACGCTCCTTGATTAACTGTGTGTAAAAGACATAGCCCCAACAAAAGTCTGGTGCAGCATTCCTTCAAATTTCAATCTGCTCCATCATCACACTCGTTCACTATAACGACTCTGGCAACACAGTGGTGCAGCGGTAGAGTTGCTGCCTTACAGCGCCAGAGACTCGGGATCTATCCTGACTGTGGGTGCTGTCTGTACGGAGTTTGTACGTTCTCTCTGTGACCTGTGTGGGTTTTCCCCAGGAGCTCTGGTTTCCTCCCACACTCCAAAAACGTTTCGGTTTAATTGGCTTGGTAAAATTGTAATTTGTCCATAGTGTGTGCTTGGGTCATGCATGTTCATCAATGATGGCTGCAGAATTAGGCCATTCGGCCTCTCAAGTCCACTCCTCCATTCAATCATAGCTGATCTATCTTTCCTTCTGAACCCCATTCTCCTGCCTTCTCCCCATAACCTCCTGTTATACAGTATGGCATGATACCATTGATCATTCATGTTATACTGGCATGATACCATTGGTCATTCATGTTATACTGGCATGATACCATTGGTCATTCATGTAATATGGGCATTATACCATTGCCCCTCCTAATATCTTGGTTATTGAAATAAATTATTTGGTATAGTTTCTAATGACCGATGTATATTTTATCACCTGTTTATGACTAGTGATTCCAAGTCAAATTTCTAACCTGATGTCTTGAGACATCAGCCTCGGGTATTAATACAGTCTTTCCTCGTTATTACGGACCTCTTCTTAACCAAGTCATGTTATAGCAGACGAAACCTGTTGTCACCGAGGCATCTGATCATCTCGGGAACAAAGGACTGAGTTTGTTATTTCACTGTGATCACTGAATTAAATCATGGTATATTGACTTGCTGGATTAACTCAGCACGTCAGGCAGCATTTCTGGAGAACATGGATAGTTGATGTTTCAGGTCCTTTGTCTCAAAATGGATTCCAACCCAAAAAGTTATCTCCAGTGATGCTGCCTGACCCACTGAGTTACTCCAACTCTCGTGTCATTTTGAAGCTTAACATTTAATTGGAATAACTGATAGTTTACCTCACTGGCCAGCTTCTCATAATCTGCCATTGAATTTTCATTCTCCTGATTAACGCCCAGTATCTTACATATCCTGTTGGCTGCCATCTCAGCCTGCGGTGAAAGATAAACCATATTTTAGACCAAAACAGGTGCATAAACAACTACTTCATACAGGAAACGGAAGAGTTCAGCTCAGAAAAGTTACAAAGTGTTAGATTTATCTAAGATGTTTGCAGGCCAGCAACTGTTCACACTTAGAAACATGAAATTTTCAATTAACGTTCAAGCGTGAAACAAACTCCCAACATTTATTGATCATTCAAAAATTGCTTTATTCCAAAGTTTTCAAGACCAGATGCTACAGTATGTAAGGCATGCTGTTAAAACACAAGGAGAAATAGTTTAAAAGTCAAGTCTATTCATCACATACGCATACGAGATGAGCAGTGAAATGAAAAGCACACAAAACTTAATCAAAGCGGAAAAGATTGGCAATTCTAAGTATAAGGCAAAGGAGATTTGCAAAGATGGGTATCACAGTCAGCATTGACAACGCGAGCTAAAAAGACCCATTTCTATGTTTCAATGATTCTGTAGGTTTCTGTGTGAAGCAACAATCGGAGAGAAGGGAGAGGTCATCCCAACATTCTCTCAGCTTTGTACAGAAACTGCAGTAATTCTGGGCTCTTCGCGTTCAACGTCACAGGAGACTAACTCATTTATTTCCTTGAAATCCTGTAATATTCACTTGGGTGAAAGCAACTTGAAGCATGAACTACAATAATCAAGGCAGAAAACCAACTGCACAGTTATGAGATTGCGCTGTATGAAGTCTAGATTAACCAAGGTGCAATTGGAAAATCTGGCACAAAGGGTCACGACATAATTGAGCGGCACAGTGGCGCAATGGTAGAGTTGCTGCTTTACAGCACCAGAGACCCTGGTTTGACCCTGGGTACTCTCTGTATAGAACATATACATTCTCCCTGTGACGGTGTGGGTTTTCTCAGGGTGCTCTGGTTTCCACCCAAACTACAAAGACATACAGATTTGTGAATTTATTGGCTTCAGTAATTTATGAATTTGTCCCAGTGTGTGTAGGTTGGTGTTCGGGGTGATATCTGATTGGTGGGGACTCGGTGGGCCTATAGGCCTGTTTCTGTGCTGTATCTTTAAAGTCATAAAGCAATCTTTCTCTTGAAACAAGACACATTCCTTATATCTAATGGAGACACGAGGAAACTGCAGATGCTGGTTTTACATTTCACTCCTCTTCTCTCCTTTTCTCATATCCTTGTCTCCGTTTCATCTCTGGCCTTTGTCACGTACTCCACCCATCTGGCAATCAAACCCCCATTACCTGCATCCACCTATCACTTGCCTGGCTTTGTTCCCTCCTCCCCTACCTCCCCCCCCACCTACAATCAAGCTGAAGAACGACCCAACCTGAATAGTCACATGTCCATTCCCTCCATAGGTGCTGCCTGACCTGCTGAGTTCCTCCAGCACTTTGTATTTTCCTCAAATCCTATATCCTTCCCATTTCTCCTTTCCTTTTTAAGAAGTGCTTGTTCTTATTGAAACATGGTTCCACGGCACGGGAATGTTTCAGAGATGGTACACAAGATGCTGGAGAAACTCAGCGGGTGCAGCAGCATCTATGGAGCGAAGGAGATAGGCAACGTTTCAGGCCGAAACCCTTCTTCAGAATGTTTCAGAGATGCTGCCTGACCTGCTGAGTTACGCCAGCACTTTATGCCACTGAAGTTCACAAATTCTAGGAGCAGAATTAGGCCATTCGGCCCATCAAGTGTACTCTGCCATGCAATCATCTATCTTTCCCTCTCAACCCCATTCTCCTACCTTCTTCCCATAATGCTCACGAAGTGTTTGCTGTTGAAGTGAATTATTTCCTTGTACGTGTAGGAAGGAACTGCAGATGTTGGTTTATACCGAAGATAGACACAAAGGGCTGGAGTAGCTCAGCTGGTCAGCCAGCATCTCTGGAGAAAAAGGATGGGTGACATTTTGGGTCACGACCCTTCTTCAGACTCAGTTTTAAATTGTGCCATTTCGTAAATCTTTCCTTGGAAGACACTGAAGCAGACCAATTTGGTTTCCATGCATTGCGGCAATGCAATCAATGATGTGCTGATAACTTCAAATTTAAGTGTGGTTGCACTATCTGTCATGTTAGTGATGATGAGTGAGCATGAACAATTTATCAGGGCTGGAGAATCAATGCAAAGCACAACATGCACAAATAACAAAAATACAGTACACTTCAGAAGAAAATCAAATCAAAGGCAACACTGCAAATACCTGTTCTGCTCCAGCAAAAGCATGATAGAAACAGGAAACATATGTCATAAGAGCCCTCTGATCAGGTTTAGGTGTGTTCACAATATCTGATGAAGATGATAAATAATAAAGTGACAGATAAGGGAAGGAATAGCAGGAGAACAAGGATGGAATAATCAAGGTGCAACTCGGTAGTCCCTTTGTAAATAAAATACATCAGGGCCATGGCTTGCTCCATTTTCTGGCTTTAATAAATGTCATTTACTTACCCACACATCGTAATGCTCCCATTTTTTAAATTAATGACAAAAATAATAAAATTTGGAGACCTCTTAAAAGAAAATCTCTCTTGTACAATGGCTGTCTTTCATTCTGAAAGATCCACAGAATCAATGCAGTGAGACGTTCATGGGTTAACGGGTGTGCATGGACATGCTCTCATTAACTAGATAATCCTTTCAGTAGAGACAAGGGACTGCAGATGCTGGAACATTGTGTATAGCACAAAGTGCTGGAGTAACAGTAAGTCAGGTAGCATCTTTGGAGGTGTCGGACGGAACTGCAGTTGCTGGTATATACCGAAAATAGACACAAGGTCCTGGATTAACTCAGCGGGTCAGACAGCATCTCTGGTGAAAAACGACGAGTGACGTTTTGGGTTGTGACCTTCTTCAGACTCTACATCTTCAGGTCCTTCATCTCTGGAGGACTAGAGGAAGGCTCTCCATCCTAAACAAAACTTAAGAATAACTCAGTGGGTCAGGCAGCAAATTTGGAGAACATGGATAGGTGATGTTATGGGTTGGGATCCTTCTTCTGGCTTGAAGTAGGGTCATGACACAAAACATCACTATCCATGTTCTCCAGAGAAGCTGCCTGACTTCAGCACTGTGTGTCTTTTTTGTAAGCCAGCATCTGCATTTCCTTGTTTCTACTGATCAAAATCACCACCTATCCTGGTCCTCCAAAGACACTACCTGATATGCAGAGATATACCAACACTATGCAGTAGTGCAGGGGTTCTAATCCTTCCATTACTCTTGATGTGAATTAAGAGGCCTCTAATGGTCACAGGGAATTGGAGAATTACTTGCAGGTGAAGAAATTAACAGCTGATGTAGACTGAAAACTAAAAAAAAAGCAGATTAAATGGCAAGAAAGAACGCATCAGAAACTGGAATCTAAAATTATTGGGAGGAACAAAAAAAAAACAAATCCAGCTGAGAAAATAATGGGAGATGTGAAAGCTAGAAATCTGAAAGTTGAAGGTTAATTGTCTGGATGTTCCACAGCTTTTGACCTCACCTTCCTTGCACCCGCAAACGCATGGTAGTAACAGGAAACATAAGTCATAACAGCTCTTTCGTCAAGTCTTGCTGTATTTACAAAATCTGTACAGAAAGAAAATTGTAACTTTACTAAATGTCAAGTTATATTGATATTTTGGACAAGGTCTCAGATAAATTAGGTACCATCATTGGTTAAAGTACCCACTGAACAATATCGGGAGTTTTCCCAACTCTGGGTAAAGTTACCTGAGGGGTAACTTTTTTACACAAAGGGTGGTGGGTGTATGGAACGAACTGCCGTAGCAGGTAATTGGGGCAGATACTAACGCAACATTTACGAAACATTTGGACAGATACATGGATAGGATAGGTTTAGAGGGATTTGGACCAATCGCTGGCAGGTGGGACTAGTGTAGATGGGACATGTTGGTCGGTGTGGGCAAGTTGGGCTGAACTGCCCGTTTCCACAATGTGACTCTAATGGGCCTGTCCCACTTAGGTGATTTTTTAGGCGACTGCCAGTGACTAGGACAATGGAATTCATCGAAGTCAGCACCGGTGACAACCTACGTCACCTGGCGACAACTTGCGTTAACCTGGCGACAACCTACAACAGCACCTACCACAACCCAAATGGTCACCACTGTCGCCGAAAACTTTTTAACATGTTGAAAAATTTTCAGCAGTCGCCTGTAGTCGCCTAAAATAAATCGCCTAAGTGGGACAGGCCCATAAGATTCAGATCAGTGCGAATCCTCACTGCGCTGTCTGACCTGCATTTTCCCACTGAAGAGGAGGATGTTGAAGAGTAAGACACAAAGAGTAAGACACAAAGTGCTGGAGTAACTCAGCAGGTCATTGTGTTACCATTCCCTGAAAGTATTGTGTGCATTCCTGGTGGCCCCATTACAGGAAGGGTGTGGAGGCTTTGGAAAGGGCGTAGAGGAGGTTTACCTAAATGATAGACGCAAAAATATGGAGTAATTCAGCATCTCTGGAGAAAAGGAACAGGTTAGACAGCATCTCTGGAGAAAAGGAATACACTGATACTCCTCGACTTTACCAGAATAACACCAGGATTAGGGGGTATTAGCTGCAGGTAGTTGAGATTATTGTATTATTTTCTCTGGAATGCTGAAGGTAACAAGGAGACCAGATAGAAGCATATAAAATTATGAGAGGCATAGATAGGGTAGACAGCCATAACCTTTTTCCCAGCATGGAAAATCAAATACTAGATGGCATAGCTTGAAGTTGAGAGGGGCAAAGTTTAAAGGGGATGTGTGGAGTAAGTTTTTTAAAACAGAGGATGGTGAGAGCCTGGAACGTGCTGCCGGGGGTGGTGGTTGAAGCAGACACATTATTGGCTTTTAAAAGACTTTTGGATAGGCAGATGGCTATACAGGGAATGGAGGAACATGTGTTATGTGCAGGTAGATAAGTGACCCAAAGTCAGGACCAGACTCAGGTCTCTGCCACTGTGAGGTAGCAGCTCAACCAGCAGCGCCACCAGAGGTTTTTAAAGTTAAATGGGATAGTGGTGTTTAGAAAGGAAGGAAAAGACATGGGTGAAAGTGGAAAATATGTGGCGCCGTGGTCGATTGCAAATGCTGTAGACCTAATGGATTACTCAACTCACTGGCAAGTTTTTAAGCTTGAATCAAGTAGCACTTTAGGTTGACTGGTATTGTGGCTTAAATATCTGTTGAAGAATCCAGAGGAGGTCAGGCTTGATATCTGCTCTGTTCACTACTAAACAATTTCTCAGCTTCCCAATTTCTACTCCAAACGGTTGATATGTGAACTCTGATTAATGGTCACAATAGGAAAGTCAGAATTGCAACTCAAGAAAACTAATTACCTTCGGGATCCAACATTTTAGGAATATCCAGTTCTTTTTCTGCAATCTCAAAAGCAAGGTTCAAGTTGTAAAGCGCATCATCCTATATATGGGAAAGAGTATTGTTATTCAGTGATAACAAACACTGACAGAAAATTGCAATGCATTTGTCTCCCACTATATACTGCTTGTTTTTTTTAGTAGCAGAAACTAAATGATTTAGCTTCACCTGAGTATGATGCCATTAGGTTGATAGTTAATTACATCACGAGGAACAAAAATGTTCCTATCATTTAAACACTACATACGTGACAAATGAAAAATTGACCTATTGGTAGATCTGTAGCTAAAGCATTTTCAATGGATATCAATGGATCATTATTACCTGTGACATTAATGGGTACCTGGCATCCTCTGAAACGATGCGGCTGTTTAAGAGTGTGTAGAAAGGAACTGCTGATGCTGGTATATACCGAAGATAGGCACAAAGTGCTGGAGTAACTCAGCGGGTCAGGCACCATTTCTGGAGAAAAAGGATGGATGACATGCTGGGAAGTCCGGCAGTCTGAAAAAGGGTCTCGACCCAAAACGCCTTCCATCCTTGTTCTCCAGAGATGCAGCCTAACCGGCTGAGTTACTCCAGCATTTATGTCTATGTGCAGTGTATCAGAGGCATTTAGATAGGCACATGGATATGAAGGGATTGGAGAAATGGATCATATGCAGGAGATGTGAACTCGGCCATTGATTCAACAGTCATCCAATTTGAACTACTGCACAAAATCAGTATCAAGCCAGATTTTTGCTAAATTGCTTTGCAACATCAATAACATTAAAGTGCACTGCAATAAGTTTTAGGCAGATACATGTTAAGTACCTTGCGCAGCTATTCACGTATAATGAGATTAGTCCTTATGAATGAGGCATTAAAGTGCTCACCTATTCTTCCAGTTACATGCATAAAGGCATAACCCAACCACAATGGGGCAACAGTATGAGGAACAAGCATGCAGTGAGACAATAAAAATGATAGCAAAGTAACACTAGATACCAGAAATGAAATTTCAGATAAACAATTAACAAGATTGTATGAGAAAACAGACAATTTAAGCAGCTGCACAGAAACTGTTTTTTTTTTTTTCTTAATTCTGGTGTTGACAGTTTATCCAACCACTGAGTGTTCCAGTTTCCTCCCACATCCCAAAGACGTGGGGGTTTGCGGGTTGATTGGCCTCTCTAAATTGCTTCGGGTGTGTTGGGAGTGGATGAGAAAGTGGGATAACATTGAACAAGTGTGAATGGGTGATCGATGGACGGCGTGGGCACGATGGGCCGAAAGGCCTGTTTCCACGCTGTATCTCTAAACTAAACTCTGAACTAAATTAAGATATCATAGTTACTTTCGAACCCAGGCTGCCATTTCACTGTAGGAGGTCATTTAAGAGATACTTTGGAAAATGACAATCAATCATTTCTATTGACATTTGTGAAACCATACTCTATTAAACAATTTAAAATGTAGACTTTAGGATTTTTGGCTTCCAGTAACAAAATAAATTCATAGGTAGTAAAAACACATTTGTTTCTGAAAACCATATGGGAAAAATAACTATATATTGAGTTATAATAAACAAAATTGTGAGAGGAACTCAGAGGGTCAGGCAGCATCTGTGGAGGAGATGGGTAGGCGATATTTGTTGGACCCTTCATCAGGCTCAAAGAAGGGTCTCGACCCACAACATCAGCTGTCCGTTTCCCTCCACAGATGCCGCCTGACCCGCTGAGATACCCCAGCACCTTGTGTGATTCTCCGTGGAAGCATGTTACAACAAAGCTTTGTGTAATTAATTTATAACTTATGTTTTGTGTGTTGTATGTCTGTTTGCCTGTGATGCTTAGCAAGATTTTCATTGTACCTGAAACCTCGCTGAACTTGTGCATATGACAATAAACTCAAGCTAACTTGAAACAGAAGGAAAATAATCATGGGACAACCAAAAACAAACATAGACATAGTAACAAGGAATGTGAAACAAGAACAAATATCTGTCAGTTTAGTTACTTGCTCTGTTGTGCAAGCAGTGACATCAACAATGCACTGATTCATTGAGTCATACAGCTTGGAAACATGCCCTTCAGCACAACTTGCCCACGCTGAGCACATGCCCCACCCAGGCACGGAAATCGCTATCAAAATATGGAGGGGACTGACGGACAGGGACACACACAATTTTTTGAGGGCCGCCGCGCGCGCATGCGCACACTCACGCGAGGCTTCGGAGGCTCAATCCAGCGCTAAATGTAGCTCAACTCTGCCTGTCTCGCCGGGTTAACCTACAGCCCTGCCTGGTCTGATGGGACACCAGCGCTGCTTCTCCACGCTGGCTGTAAACCTGGGCCATATTTCCCGCAAGTCCAGGCAGGGCTGTAGGTTAACCTGGCGGGACTGGCAGAGTTGAGCTGGGTTTAGCACTGCTTCCCACTAAACCCATCCTATCCATGTGCCTGTCTGGATGTTTCTTAAACGCTGCGATAGTACCTGCCTCAGCTACCTGCTCTGGCAGCCTTTTCCAGACACCCACCACCCCTTGTGTAAAAAAAGTTACCCCTCAGGTTCCCTTTAAATCTTTCCCCGCTTCACCTTAAATCTATGTTCTCTGGTTCTCAATTCCCTTACTCTGGGCAAAAAACGTCTCTGCATTTAGCCGATTTATTAATCTCATGATTTTGTACACCTCTATAAGACCCCTCATCCTCCTGCATTGTAAGGAATAAAGCCCTAGCCTGCTCGACCTCCAGTCCCTCGATTCATTTTACTGCCTATATGGCATTCCCTCTTAACATTCCAAGCTCTCAACTTGGTTAACGCAAGCCATCTCCTCCGATGGGACATGCATGAAAAGCATGCAGCACATAACCACACATCAACATGCGCTCAATCAGACAGATGACCTTCTGCAGCTTGGAGTAGTCAATAAGATCAGGTCGATGTCGGTGGATGAGAGCACAGAGGGCAAGGCCATCTTTCCAGCTTTACAAACAAGAGTAAACAACAATTGGAAACATAAATGACAGCAACATGTTTTAGTTTAGAGATACAGCATGGATGATGGCCCATTGGCCGCCTGAGTCCATGCTGACCATCCATAACTTTGTTCACACTGGTTCTGTGTTATCCCGCTTCCTCATGCAATCCCCTACACTAATTACAGAAGACCAATTAGCCTACAAACCTGCACGTCTTTGTGATGTGGGAAGAAACCGGAGCACCCGGTAGAAACCCATGCAGTCACAGAGAGAATGTGCAAACCCCACACAGACAGTACCCGAGGACAGGATAGAACACAGGTCTATGGTGCTGCAAGGCAGCAGCTCTACCAGCTGTTCCACTGCTGTACCACATGTTTGAAAAGTTGTGTTTGTTAAAGAGAATTTCTTCCTGAAAGGGTCAGCACCCGATGTAAACCAGCATCTTCCAACTTGTTTAAAAATCTGCAAATCCTTCCAATGCTCATTTTCTATTATAATACTGAACATGCTGCGTGTCAAAAGGGTCAAAGTCATATGAAAAAACATCATAATATACAGGCTTAAAATAACATTAAACCAGAACATTTTCCTTAAGTGGAAAGCAATTTTCAATGCACACTTTAATACAAACATTAGAAAACCCACGTAGCTCACTGGGAGAACGTACAAACTCCGTACAGACAGCACCCGTAGTCATGATCGAACGTGGGTCTCTGGGGCTGTAATGCAGCAATACCTCTCCTCCACTGTTGCACCCGCTCTCTGCAGGCTATTTCTATACCATTTGTATTGAATCTGGAATTGTGTTTATGTACTAATTTGCTAAGCTGTATGCAAAAAAGTTTCACTGTACCACGGTTCATGTGATCTTATTGAGTCCACATCACAAGATTAGAAATTGTTCAGCCAGAGCTGAACACACTTCCCAGCATCTGCATGTGAACATGTACATGGTACATGTGATAGTAAAGATTCATTGAACCATGGATACAGCATGGAACCATGAAGCGGCACAATGGCACAGCGGTAGAGTTGCTGCCTCACAGCGCCAGAGACCCAGGTTCGATTCTTACTACAGATGCTTACCTGTGCAGAGTTTGTACGTTCTCCCTGCGACCTCGTGGGTTTTCTCCGGGTGCCCCCACACTCCAAAGATGTGCAGCTTTGTGCAGGTTGATTGGCTTCTGTAAACAGTCCTTAATCTGCAGGATAGAACTAGTGTACAGGGTGATTGCCGGTCGGAGCGGACTTGATGGGCTGATTCCACGCTGTATCTTTAAAGTTAGAGCAAATTGTGCGGTTCTAAAACACCAATGACAACATGCATTTCTCTTGAGATTGGCCTCTCGACTTGCCTCGTATGGAAATTCTGTACATTTACGTTCCTGTATGGAGCAGTTTTTCTCTGGCACCAAAGCAGTAGGCCCTCCTTCGCAGATGTTTCTGTGGAGAAAGATCAGTGCTTCAAGTTTTTAAAAGCAAGGTGACCACCAGGACAAGTCCAATCAAACATTCAATTATGAGCAGTTTTGGGGCCCATATCTGAGGAAGGATGTGCTGGCGTTGGTGAGGGTCCAGAGGAGGTTTACGAGAATGATACCGGGGATACCATCACAATGTTTAAGAAACATTTAGACTGGTACAGGGATAGGATAGGTTTAGAGGAATATGGGCCAAATGTGGGCAGGTGGGACTAGTGTAGATGGGACATGTTGGACATTGGTTTCCAATTGTCTTTTCAAAATCCGCACAGTCTATGCTACCAAATACCAGCTGCATTGATCCAACAAAATTGTACAGTATTTCTAGCAATAATGCCAGCACTCCTGAGGTAGAGTGTTAATGTACCTTCTTGGAGACCTGTAAAGTTTCTATCTTTAATCGGACTTTATCTTGCACTAAATGCTGCACCCTTTATCCTTCATCTGCACACTGTGGGCAGCGTGATTGTATTCATGAACAGCTTGGCTTTGTACCTTGGCACATGAGACAATAAATAACCAAACCCCCCTCCCAATAGATCAGTCATTGGTCAAGCTTTCAGCCTGCCGTTAAAATCCTCTCAGATTGAAGGGATCAGGGGGGTTTGAAGTGTGAGGGAAGGAACTGCAGGTGCTGGTTAATACTGAAGATAGACACAAAATGCTGGAGTTACTCGGTGGGTCAAGCAGCGTCTCTGGAGAACAGGAATAGGTGACGTTTTGGGTCAGAACCCTTCTTCAGAGGAATAAAAGTATTGTTCAGAGACCCAGACAGTAGCAATAATTACAAGCAACAGAGTAACAATGAATGTAGCTGAAGTACAATCACCATTATTGATATATTTTAGTGCTCAATACCCGAGATAATATTTTTTCTTTATCTGCTTCAATTTCACAGGTTCTTCTCGTAAATCTAAGGCTTTATTAAATGTGGTGCATTGAATTGAAAGCTGAGGCTCCATTGTCTCACCCTCTATTGATATATCTTGAATAGCGAAACGGAGAATGATAGTCCAAATCATTCCAAGAGTCATCTTCGCATTCCCATCTACTATTTCTGTAATAGAAAAATATAAAATTGACAAGACTATTCATGCAATGTGCAATCTTCGCATAGATCCATGCCATTCAGCACCAAAACCCTCATGTCGAAGCTTTAATAGTTGATTTGATCTTGGAACGATGGTCACGGCCACTGCCTCACAGCGCCAAAGACCCAGGCTCAATCCTGACCTCAACTGCTGCCTGCGTGGAGTTTTCACGTTCTCCCTGTAACTGCATGGGTATCCTCAGGTGTCCAGTTTCATAGAAACATATAAATATAGAAAATAGCTGCAGGAGTAGGTCATTCGGCCCTTCGAGCCAGCACCGCCATTTAATTTGATAATGGCTGATCTTCCTAAATCAGTACCCTGTTCCTACTTTTTCCCCCATATCCCTTGATTCCCTTAGCCCTAACTCTCTCTTGAAAGAAGGAATCTATCTCTCCCACATCCAGAGATGCCAACCCTAAATTTAGTTCACAGTAACATTCAACCCATTTGTCAGTAACAAATGGGGGTAAATGCATTTCTCTCAGTAACATGTTGCGGCACCAGAAATATGTATGGCAACGACCCAAATCTGCAACGCGCGTTGAATCCAACCTTCCTTTTTTCAACTAGTACTATATACAAACTCATTAAACACACATAAACATCCTTTAGTATACACATACACATAAACTCAATTGTCTAAATGACAATGCCGATGTTGGGGGAGTTCAGAACCAGGGGCCACAGTCTTAGAATAAGGAGTAAGCCATTTAGAACGGAGACGAGGAAACACTTTTTCTCAGAGAGTGGCGAGTCTGTGGAATTCTCTGCCTCATAGGGCGGTGGAGGCCGGTTCTCTGGGTGCTTTCAACAGAGAACTAGATAGGGCTCTTAAAGATAGCGGAGTCAGGGATATGGGGAGAAGGCAGGAACGGGGTACTGATTGGGGATGATCAGCCGTGATCACAGTGAATGGTGGTGCTGGCTCAAAGGGCCGAATGGCCTCCTCCTGCACCTATTGTCTATTGAAACATACAACACAGGCAATGGGCCCTTAGCCCCACAATGCTAATGTTACCTCTGTTCCTTGCACAATGAATGTCTTAACAGCCTTTTGACCATCTCTGTCTGTAGCATCATCCTGTACCCACCATCGCTCGTTCCCGTTCTCGCTCGTTTTCCCGTTCCCGCCCTTCCCGCTGCACGTGTCCAACCGCCGCTCGTTCCCGCTCCCGCCCTTCCCGCTGCACGTGTCCGACCGCCGCTCGTTCCCGCCCTTCCCGCTGCACGTGTCCAACCGCCGCTTGTTCCCGCCCTTCCCGCTGCACGTGTCCAACCGCCGCTCATTCCCGCTGCACGTGTCCAACCGCCGCTCATTCCCGCTGCACGTGTCCCACCGCCGCTCGTTCCCGCTCCCGCCCTTCCCGCTGCACGTGTCCAACCGCCGCTCATTCCCGCTCCCGCCCCCGCCCTTCCCGTTTATTGTTTTGATTATTTTTCGTTCCCGCCCTTCTCCGTAACGACATGTTTGCCTGCCGGAACACCGTATTTAGGTTGTTTCGCCGGGACGAAATACGGCGAATCCGGGACAGTTGGTAACCCTGCACATCCCATAGATGTGCACATTTGTAGGTTAATTGGCCTCTGTGAATTGACCCCACCGTGTAGGGAGTGGATGAGAAAGTGGGATATCATAAAACTGGTGTGAATGGGTGATTGATGGTCGGCCGATGGGCTTGTTTCCATGCTTGTTCCATACTAAACAAAGTGTGATAAAAACTGAAAACGCTGGAAAGACTCAGCAGGTCAGTCAGCATTTTGTGGGACCAAAACACATTCTGGGCCTTAGCCTCTTCATCAAAATTATAAATAAATCAATATAGCTCGTCACTCAGACTCTGGAGTGGCATCACCAATCGAGGTTGAGGATCGTAACGCATGAACCTTGTGAGTTCTGACTATCAGGAAGTAACCCAGACCACCAGATGCAAATGCAAGATAAAAACATGCTATTCAGACAAGGGCACAAATTGCTGGATTAACTCAGCATCTCTGGAGAACATGGATTGGTGACGTTTCAGGTCAGAATCCTTCTTCAGACTCCAAATTATCAGCCTCAGATATTCAGAGCCTATTGGCAAAATGTACAGGAATACACTACTTGCAACCTGCAGGGAATTGACCAACTCCTATCTTGGTTCAGCCAATAAGTGAGATCTGGGACAGGGCGGCACAGAGGCGCAGCTGTACAGTTGCTGCTATACAGTGCCAGAGACCAGGGTTCCATCCTGACTACAGGTGCTATCTATAGGAAGTTTACACGTTCTCTCTGTGAGTTCGTGGGATTTCTCCGGGTGCTCCAGTTTCCTCCCACATTCCAACGACGTACAGGTAAATAGGTTAATTGGCTTCTGTAAACTGCCCTTAGTGAGTCGTATGCAAAACTGGATAATGTAGAAGTAGTGTACAGGTGATCGTTGGTCGGTGTGGACTTGCTGGGCCAACGGGCTTGTTTTCGTGCTCTAATCAAAACTAAAAATATCAATATCAGACGCAAGAAAAAACCTGAAACATGCTGGTAGTAAGTCAGTTTATTTTCTATTGGAGCTATGAATATAGGCTGATAATTTGGTGAAATCTTTTTTGAGCATTCTCTCATAGTACTGTTATTGGCCATCCAGTCTCAGAGGTTCTCTTAAAACAGATAAGTATTTCCAATTACCTTCAGCACCAATTGACACAAGTTTTACTCCTTTGCCGGCTATGTAATCCAAAGCTTTGTTAACATTCGCAATTTTATGGAACCGCATCTTGCCCTGGTCTGGCTTTGAGAGTCGTTCACCTGTAGAAATAAAGAAATAGGTTTAATAAAAAAGATTGATCATGTCTTACGAACCCCTCCATTTCTACAGCCAGAGGCCTGTTTCCACGCTGTATCCCTAAACTAAATTAAACTAAAAGGATGACGTTAAATACAGCGTTAAATATGCTGAAGTATCTCAAAGATATGACATTTGGCCTGCTGCACGCACAGTTCAAAATATATTTTGGTCAAGACATCAATGAAACCACATGGAAGAACACTTACAAGACAAGGAGACGACATCAGGAAAAAAAAAAAAAAAAAAAAAAAAAATCATATGTGAAGCAGAAAATAACTACAGAGTATAAATGAGAAATCATCATTGGTGTCAAATGGTTTAAATGATTAGTCTGCAAATGCATGGCAATGCATTTTTATAAAATAAGGATGGCATAATCAGATTGAATGGATAGGCATTGAATGGAAGAAAACTGGAAGAGAGGAGGAGCAGGACAAATCCTGGCAGGCAATAGGTTGATGCAGGTGAGGAGGGTTATTTGATAGGAAGATGGTTGGACAAAGACCAGTAATGAAAAGTGTTGGAAGGAATTGCAAATTGCAGATTCACACAAAATGCTGGAATAACTCAGTGGGTCAAAACAGAAAGTGTGAGACAAAGGATTGAAGAGTCTGAAGAAGAATCCTGACCTGAAATGTCCTTTTGTGTTAACCAATATCTGTAATTCCTTATTTCCACACATTGAACCATCTCAGTTCCGATTGCAATGACCCAGTCCATCGCAAAGAAATCTTGAGTGCACAACGTCACGTCACCCTCAACACACGCCTCAAAAGGCTTCTTCCCTTCTGTTTAAGAATCAGATCTCACAGATTCCATTGCTTCGTTTTAATCTTTTTTTTTTTTTTAATACACAGAAGAGTGAACATTTCTTCTTTGCTATCCTTTCCTGAAAGCCATAAATCATGATGTGCTTCTGTTTCACAAGGCAATGCCCACTTTTGGGCTAAAAACAAGTGCAAACCTTTTATACCTGGACTGCAGGGTACTGTAATGCTTGAAGTATCATGTTTAAGATGCATTTTCCTTTCTTCAGATATTCAGAGAATGCAATGGGGACGGAGAGCTGGGGGGTTAACATAGAGCATAAAACAGTACAGCTCGGGAACGGGCCCTATGGCCCATAATGTTTGTGTCGAACATGATGCCAAGATAAACTGATCTCATCTGCCTGTACATGATCCATAACCCTCCATTCCCTACAGTTCCACAGGCCTATCTAAACGCCTCTTAAATGCAACTATTGTACCTGCTTCAACCACCCCCATGGTAATGCATTCCAGGCCCCCATCACTCTCTGTGTAAACATTTTTCCCCACACATTCCCATTAAACTGTCTCCCATATAGCTATCCCTTCTAATGTTGGACAATTCCACCCTGGGAATAGGATTCTGACTGTCTACTGTATCTATGTCTTTCATAATTTTATATACTTCTATCAAGTCTCCCCTCACACGCGGACATTCCAGAGAAAACAATCCAGGTCTAACCAACCTCTCCCTGTAGCTGAAACCCTCTAATCCAGGCAGCATTCTGGTAAATCTCCCCATGCACCAAAGCCTCCGCAACTTTTCTGTAATAGGGCGATCAGAACTGCACCCGATTGGTTCAGCCAATTACTCCCCTCCCAACTGCAGGGAAATAAGTTCATAAATTATAGGAACAGAAATAGCACATTCGGCCCATCAGGCCAAGGTTGGCGTCGGGCCGAGTCGCCTAGAGGGGCGAGTGATGAAAAAGGGATGAGTGGTCTCTGTAACTTTGTCTGCGCCTCTAAGGTGACTGTTTTGTGTACTTTGTATGCATAAAGAATTTCACTGTACCTAGGTACAAGTGGCAATAAAGTATCATCATCTACTCTGCTATTCAATCATGGCTAATCTATCGTTCCATCCTTCCCTCTTAACCCCATTCTCCTGCCTTTCCCCATAACTCCTGACACTCTTACTCATCAGGAATTTGTCAATCTCCATCTTAGAAATAATTGTCTTCACAGCCGCCTGTGGCAATGAATTTCACGTGAAATTCATCACCCTTTGACAAAGAAATTCCTCTTCATCTCCTTTCTCAAGGTACGTCCTTTTATTGTGAGGCTCTGGTCTCTGGTCCTAGACTCTTGCACGAGTGGACACATTCACTCTTTCCAGGCCGTTCACTATTCAATAAGTTTAAATGAAGTCCCCCCTCATCCGTCTTAACTCCAGCGAGTACAGGACCAATGCTGTCAAACGGTCACCATACGTTAACCCAATCTTTCTTGGTATTATTCTCGTATACCTCCTCTAGACCATCTCCAACACCAGCACATCCTTCCTCAGATATGATGCTCAAAACTGCTCGCAATACTCCAAATGCAGTCTGACCAGTGCCTTACTCAGGACAATGACAACTCTGCTGAGATCAAGAAACTTACTAGAAACCAAGGAGGAAATCTTTCTCATTCCTGATGAACGCTGTGTAGAATTACACCAGGGAGATGGGGGTGGGGTTGGGGAGACCAAGGAGCTCACTTTTAAAATCAAGCCAAATCCCTGAGGTTAACTGTGGTGGCATTATCCCCAGTGTGGAGGATAGTGTTAGTATACGGGCATCACTGGTCTGCACGGACTCGGTGAGCTGAAGGACCCGTTTCCACGCTGTATCTCTAAACTAAAGTGATGAAAATGCGACTCAACTTACCTGAAATAACTTCCAGTAGCAACATAAGCTTAAGGCCATTTCTGAAATCATCCTCAATATTTTCAATCTGAGTGCCAGCTTTTCGCAAGTGTGAATTGCACCAAGCAGTGAAGGTCTGAAACAAACAAACATTCTTATTACACAAAGGCTGCTTTGTTTCCTGCAACTTGTTCTTGGGATTGAACTTCCAAAAAAAAAATTCAAGCGTTCAGTTTATTTCCAGTTTTATCGACGGTGTCAAATATTTTAATGGAAAGGAACAGGAGGGAACGTTAGAAAACATAGAGTGATGTATTGTCCATGAAATTAGAATATAATAATTGCAATAACCAACTCCAGCTCAAAATTGTGTCGATCCACAGTCCCACTTTACTCTAAATACACGCAGTGATTCAAACATCTTTAGTAGCGGCACTAGGAAGGGAGGGGTGCGGGGGAGGGGGTGAAAGTTTGGGTTCTTGTGTAGTTCCTTTGAGCATCATCATGTAATGTAGCAGTGATGAAGCTTGAACCTCAGAGTTCACATGAAGGGCAGGAGAGGGTATGACAGTGCTGTACCAATTGTAAGATATCTGCTGTGTTGGAGCATATCCCAGCAAACATGACTAGTTTCTATTTGGGGCAGTAATCCATTCGGACGCCTAGACTGGTGAAGCAGCATTGCCAAGAACTCTCTCTCTCACCTCCTCAACATTCAGCAGCAGATCCAGTTACAGAATGTAGCCAACATGGAAATCCCAGCCAATATCTCAGAGACACAGGCGGATGTACGGCAGTCAGTTTCTGCCAGGGAAGTATCAAGCGTGATTAAGTAGAGACATCAATGAGTTTGACATTTGACAGGAAAGGATGATCTGCTGTCAGGTTTCAGCTTCAACAAGGACAGGATTGAACAGTAGAAATTATATCCGATAGGTCAGAGAGCTCAAGAGCAATAAAACATTTCTAAAAAAAAGATGCAGAGATTTCAGAGATGTTTCCTGACCCGCTGAATTAATCCAACACTGTGTGTCCTTTTGTGTAAATCAGCATCTGCAGTTCCTTGTTTCTACATTTTATTTCCAAATCTTGCACAAAACCTTATTCCCATTATACTGTGTCTGTACACTGTGGATGGCTTGATTGTAATCATTTATAGTCTTTCCGTTGACTAGATAGTACACAACTAAAACAACTTTTCACTGTACCTCAGTACACATGGCGATAAAGTAAACTAAAAGTGGCCTGCTCAGTCTTTGTAACTTCTTGTCCTTTTCTGTAAACCGGCATCTGCAGTTCCTCGTTACTACATTTTATTTCTAAATGTGCAGCCTGTTCAATCTTAATCTTTTATACTTCAATTATGCTTTTAAACAGGTTAAAAGCCCCATATCATTACTTCAAAATCAGGCAACTTTGACAAAACAACTGGTTTAATACTCAAATAATTAGAATATAGCTTTGATCCTTTAAGGCAAAGACCAAAAGTTATAATTTAGAGAGATTAGAAAAGCCGTTTCCAATTGTTTAAAATCATGGGAAAATGAAAAGGTAGAAACAAGGAGCTGGAATAAAAGCAAGAAACGAAATAAAAAGGCTTGTGGAAAGTGAGAGGAAAGAAACAGCAAAACAGAAGACAATCAGTAAAGTTCTATTAGGAATGTGAGGAGAGCATTGAAAGCAATACCAGTAAATGCAGAACAATGAAATCCTGAGGAAGGGAGTTTGAAAGAAAGAACATGGATGACTATGGGTGCTGTCTGTACGGAGTTTGTATGTTCTCTCCGTGACTGCATGGGTATCTCCCGGATGCTGCTGCTTTCTCCCACACTCCAAAGGCATGCAGGTTTGTAGGTTAGTTGACTTCCTAGAAATACTCATCAGCAAACCAATCTTAAAACCAGTAATGCTTCCTAAAAAGTTTGTTTAATTTCACCAGTTTTAAATATAAGCTGTCCTCATCTAGTTTTACTTCTCTATACACACGCCGCAATGTTTCAACTATTCCAAACTTTAACATCCAGCAAACACCAATTTTAGATAAAATGTTATCCGTCTCCTCCCTAGTATTGGTATGTCCAGTGGAAACCCGTGCATTTCACCAGTTAACTGAACAAGAAGAAAACCTGTCAGTAGGGTGGCACAGTGGTAGAGTTGCCGCCTTCCAGCGGCAGGTTCAATCCTGACTACGGGTGCTGTCTGTATGGAGGTTGTGCGTCCTCCCCATGACTGCGTGGGTTTTCTCTTGGAGCTCCGGTTTCCTCCCACACTACACAGACATACAGGTTTGTACGTTAATTGGCTTTGATAACAATTGTAAATTGTCCCTAGTGTGTAGGTTAGTGCTAGTGTATGGGGATTGCTGGTCGTCCCGGACTCGATGGGCCGAAGGGCCTCTTTTCACGCTGTATCTCTAAACTGAACTCAATTCTATATCTACAGTGGCTTGCAAAAGTATTCATACCCCTTGAACTTTTCCAAATTTTGTCACGTTACAACCACAAACGTAAATGTATTTTATTGGGATTTTATGTGATATACCAACACAAAGTGGTGCATAATTGTGAGGTGGAAGGAAAATTATACATGGTTTCCAAATTTTATTACAAATAAAAAACTGAAAAGTGTGGCGTGCAAAAGTATTCAGCCCCCCTGAGTCAATACTTTGTAGAACCACCTTTCGCTGCAATTACAGCTGCAAGTCTTTTGGGGTATGTCTCTACCAGCTTTGCACATCTAGAGACTGACATTTTTGCCCATTGTTCTTTGCAAAATAGCTCAAGCTCAGTCAGATTGGATGGAGAGCATCTGTGAACAGCAATTTTCAAGTCTTGCCAGAGATTCTCAATTGGATTTAGGTCTGGACTTTGACTGGGCCATTCTAACACATGAATATGCCCTGGCTGTATGTTTAGGGTCGTTGTCCTGCTGGAAGGTGAACCTCCGTCCCAGTCTCAAGTCTTTTGCAGACTCTAACAGGTTTTCTTCCAAGATTGCCCAGTATTTGGCTCCATCCATCCAGAACTCTGACCAGCTTCCCTTTCCCTGCTGAAGAAAAGCATCCCCACAGCATGATGCTGCCACCACCATGTTACACAGTGGGGATGGTGTGTTCAGGGTGATGTGCAGTCTTAGTTTTTTGCCACACATAGCGTTTTGCATTTAGGTCAAAAACTTCAATTTTGGTCTCATCAGACCAGAGCACCTTCCTCCACATGTTTGCTGTGTCCCCCACATGGCTTGTGGCAAACTGCAAATGAGACTTCTTATGGCTTTGTTTCAACAATGGCTTTCTTCTTGCCACCCTTCCATAAAGGCTCGATTTGTGGAGTGCATGACAAATAGTTGTCCTGTGGACAGATTCTCCCACCTGAGCTATGGATCTCTGCAGCTTCCCCAGAGTTACCATGGGCCTCTTGGCTGCTTCTCTGATCAATGCTCTCCTTGCCCGGCCTGTCAGTTTAGATGGGCGGCCATGTCTTGGTAGGTTTGCAGTTGTGCCATACTCTTTCCATTTTCGGATGATGGATTGAACAGTGCTCCGTGAGATGTTCAAAGCTTGGGTTATTTTTTTATAACCTAACCCTGCTTTAAACTTCTCCACAACTTTATCCCTGACCTGTCTATGTGTTCATGATGCCCAAGGAACATTGTTTGTTCACTAATGTTCTCTAACAAACCTCTGAGGCCTTCACAGAACAGCTGTATTTATACTAAGATTAGATTACACACAAGTGGACTATATTTACTAATTAGGTGACGTCTGAAGGCAATTGGTTGCACTGGATATTATTTAGGGGTATCAGAGTAAAGGGGGCTGAATACTTTTTGCACGCCACACTTTTCAGTTTTTTATTTGTAAAGAAATTTGAAAACAATGTATCATTTTCCTTCCACTTCACATTTATACGCCACTTTGTGTTGGTCCATCACATAAAATCCCAATAAAATACATTTACGTTTGTGGTTTTAACGTGACAAAATATGGAAAAGTTCAAGGGGTATGAATACTTTTGCAAGCCACTGTATATTACTACAAGTCTGATCTTGACTACTTCCTGTTGTTCTGTATATTCATTTTAGAAAAAACGCTGCCACTTGCGGCTG
This sequence comes from Okamejei kenojei, assembly GCA_035221665.1. Classification (NCBI taxonomy): domain Eukaryota; kingdom Metazoa; phylum Chordata; class Chondrichthyes; order Rajiformes; family Rajidae; genus Okamejei; species Okamejei kenojei. The sequence continues at coordinate 51,544,129 of CM069138.1, forward strand.
TGATTTTTGGCCATCTTACTCAGAGTCCCCCTCCGCTGCGCAGGACAAGAGGGTTTCTCCCATCGATAAAAAATAAAGGAGTTATTAGTGTTTAAAAATGTTGAGATTCTCTCTCCTGAAGGCCACGCCCCGTCCGGAGGGATTATAAAACCCAGAAGTGTTGAATGCCTCAGTCAGTCTCTGCAAGATGGGGGAGCGAGAGGGTCACGTCTCTCAGTCTGAGCTGTGAATAACACTGAACACATGTCTACTAAACTGCGAATGGTTTTACCAACCTGTCAGTGCCCTTAATGTGGTTTGAAAATATAGTTTTAAAATGCTAAAGCTGTGTTGCCTTTGGTTTGGAAATGCTAAAGCTGTGTTGCCTAATTAAAGTTGCCTCGCCTAATTAAAGTTGTCTCGCCTAATTAAAGTTGCCTCTATATAATTAAAAGTCTAATCTTGACCACTTCCTGTTTGCGTTTTATATTGATTTTAGAAAAAACGCGAACACGTTCGGCTGTGATTTTTAGCCATCTTACTCGATGTCCCCCTCCGCTCATCAGGTGCCAAGAATTTTTCCCATAGATGAAAAATAACAGAGTTATTAGTGTTTTAAAAATGTTGAGATTCTCTCTCCTGTCAATCATGCCATGAAGGCCACACCCTTCTGATGGGAGGAGGAGGGACTATAAAACCCAGAAGTGTGGGCATGGCTCAGTCTCTGCAAGATGGAGGAGGGAGAGGTCATGACTTGCTGTCTTTAGTGGCCTTTAGTGATCTTTAGTGGTATGAAACTGCACTTGAATTTGGTGGCCTTGCACCCTGCTTGAAGTGGTAAGAAACTGCACTTGAATTTGGTGGCCTTGCACCCTGCTTGAAGTGGTAAGAAACTGCACTTGAATTTGGTGGCCTTGCACCCTGCTTGAAATGGTATGTGGAATGAGCTGTCCGAGGAGGTAATTGGGGCAGGTACTGTAATGACATTTAAAAGACATTGGGATAGGTGCATAGATAGAAAAGGTTCAGAGGGAAGGTGAGACTAGTGTAGACAGGGCATCTTGGTTAACGTGAGCAAGTTGGGCCGTAAGGTTCCATTACTGATTCCATGACTTGTCCCAAACTTGGGCAGGTGTGACTGGTGTAGATGGGGCATCTTGCTTGGTATGGGCAAGTTGGGCCAATGGGCCCAATTTCACGACTTCACGTGTCAGGGGCAGCACAGACATTCGTGGAGATCAAGTGAGAGTTGACACACAAGTGCCTAGCACCCAAGATTTTATCCACCCAGCGTTCATAGACAGGTGGGCTGGCCACACCAAGACAGTCTTTGTTGGAATTGTTAAACTGGATTATTTTCCCCTCGATCATTCCTCAATAAATATCCTGAACCACCGTTCTTGCATCAACAAATTTATTCATCACCCTGTGGGACTAACTCTGGTCCACGACCTGTCACTCGCTTGGAGTTCCAAGTGTTCCTCAGAGCAAGTGATTTACAATAGGCATAGTACAAGTATGTAAGCAGTAGCAAGCAGAAGCAATTTGGCGCACTTTCTTGATCCTCCAATCATATCATGACACGGTATGTGTGTAAAGGTAAAGGTCAGATTCCTCAAAACAAGTGATTCACAAGAGCGACAATTGACTCGCACATTATCACCAATGATCAGGTTCCCCAAAATGAGTGACTTCAGAAACCGTCATCACAGCTGCCACAGAACCCAGCATTTTTCCACTCAATGGTGTAATTTTCCACTAATTTACACCGTAAAAACCAAACTGGTCAGAATGTGTGACCCCAAACACAGGCTGGATTATTCTGCCTGTGGGATTAAGGTTATGGACAGTCTCAGATTCCTGGCTTCTGGATCATTTTGGGTTGCTGATCTCCGTGACATTTCAGCCTGCTGCTAACTGCGGTGTAAGGGAGGTTATCCAAACTCCATGTTCAAGGTCAGAAGACTCCACGGTTTTCCTTCATTTCATTCAATTTGATGGAATTAACGTACAGTATTATAGTGGTTAATAAGTCCAGTAGCCAGATACCTGGACTATTGGATTCAGAGACTCAAACTCATATCTTGCCAATGATAGATGGGGATTTCAATTTCAGGTAAATTAAAATAAACTATTATTTTACAAAAACAGCCAACTTCAGTGCACATGAAACTACTGTTAAAATATTTGATTCCTTCAGGTCCTTCATGGAAACCTTGCTTGTATGACCAAGCCAATGTATGAAGGGAAGCTCTCAGCGAGACTGCAATAGCGCAGAACATCAACAATCCATTTTCTCCAGAGATGCTGCCTGACCCACTGAGTTACTCCAGCACTTTGTGCCAATGTTTGGTAAAAACCAGCGTCTGCAGCTCCTTTTTATTAGCTCATTTTACACTGCCTTGCTCAAAATGTCCCATGCATCATCTATTATGTTACAAGGCATCTCATTATAAAGCAATCTGTCCCTACTTTTAAATTACAATGTACAATAATGGATACAGATTATTGCACGACAGGACTCAGCGAGTTTGACAAATGTCAAATGCAAGCTCTGACAACTGGTGGCAACTTGATCCTAACTCATATCAACATTGGTCGACTGTCAGAATTCTGCCTGACAAACTTCAAACGTTCAGCAATGACTGTTCTCAGAGTGTTTTAGTGACTGAAATATCACAATGCCCATGTCAATGGTAAAGTATCCAAATTCCCATTTATGATTACACATTACCAAAAGGCTGGGTCTAGGTTGCCATGTTAAATTCATCTATGAATTAATTACATTTTTAAAAATGTTTGATGTTTTTTTAAATAATCTTTCCCTGCCACAATTGAACTGATACTGATCTCTTAATGTCAAGAGTCTATAATAGTACACATACCAAAACGGAATAACAAAATTCTTACTTTTAGTTTTAGACATACAGTGTGGAAACACGTGGCCCACCGAGTCCACGTCAACCAGTGATCATTCGTACAGTTTCTAACCCATAGACCAGGGACAATTTACAGAAGCCAATTAACCTACAAACCTGCATGTTTTAGGAATGTGGGAGGAGACCAGAGCACCTGGAGGAAACTCACACGGTCACAAGTAGAACGTATAAACATCAACGGTATTGAGGATCGAACCCGGGTCTCTGGCAATGTAAGGCAGCAACTCTACAGCTGTGTCACTGTGCCGACCCTCACAGCAGCATAACCGGCACTGTGGTGCAGCGGTCGAGTTACAGCAACAGAGACCCGAGTCCAAACCTGACCACGGGAGTTTGTACGTTGTCCCCGAGACCAAGTGGGTGCTCTGGTTTCCTTCCACACTCGAGAGATGTGTGGGTTACAAGTTAATCAGCTTCAGTAAAATTGTAAATTGTCCCTAGTGTGTAGGATAATGTTAATGTATGGGGTGATCGCTGGTCGGCGCAGACTCAGTGGACTGAAGGACCTGTATCCGCGTTGTATCTCTGAAGTCTGCAAAGTCTAAAGTCTAATGTAGCGATGTTACAAAACCTCAGCGGCGCTGTAGTTCTGCCACTGGCCCTGTGCGCAACTTTGGCGCCTTTGAGGGGGGGGGGCGTTAAAAAGCCGTTTGCTCTTGCCTGTCGGAGGCGGATTTCCTCGGGCTGCTAGCTGCTGAGGTATCATCGACCGGACTTCTGTTCTCGATATAAAAATATATATATTTTTCTTTAATTTAAATATAAAAAAAATAAAATTAAATTTAAAAAAAAAACAAAACAAAAAAAAAACGCTGGACAACTTAATTATTGGATTAAAATAAAAGCTACTTCTAATGCCGTCAATGCCTACAATGTGACAGATCTCAAGTACGGGACAAAACACGGTGCAAGTCATTTATTTTACATATGAACCTGCTTCTTGGGATGACATTATTCAAATTTCACGTTGCGAAAATGTGATTTGGGCCCCATACGAACTGGCACTGTTTATCCTGCTGATATGGGGTTCAAATTCACCGCAACCGCAACTTTCCAATCGATCGGAATCGGCTAGGGAGGTTGAACACAACCCATTGCATTTATCTTTGCCTTTTCAATTAGCTACCTACTCTTTATCGCCCATCTTCTAATAGTAGGATTTAGAATGCAGAGTGGGACTGAGGATCAGACTAGGACCATGACAGTTCTATAATATCATATCAGGAACAGCACCATCCAAGAACAGATCCATCCAAGGCCACAAGAAATTGCAGAGATGTGGACGTAGCTCAGACCATCAAGCTTCTGCACCTTCTTGCCGGACGGGAGCAATGAGAAGAAAGAATGAATGGGATGGGACAATATAATCATTTTTTGAAAGCAGAATGGTGTTGTAACTGGATACAGCCCAGACCATCACAAAACCATCCATTGACTCCATCTATACTTAACGCTGCCTCAAAAAAACATAATCAAGGACCTGTCTTATACCGGTCACTCCATCTTCTCCCCTCTCCCTTCAGGCAAGAGGGACAGAAGTTTGAAAACACATACCTCCAGATTCTGTTTAAACCAGCATCTTCCGTTCCTTCCTGCACATACCTCCAGATTCAGGGACAGCTTCTTCCCAGCTGTTATCAGGCAACTGAACCGTCCTCTCATTGGCAAGAGTGTGGTCCTGACCTCATTGGAGACTGAACTATCTTTAATTCAACTTTATTGGACTTCAATGTTATATCTTTGTGCAAAATGTTGCGCCACGACTTGATTTCCCCACGTTTACAAGTGATTATATAAATATGCTTTTGAACAAGGAAAGTTACCAGAAACTCTAAATGAGTCTACAATCACACTCATTCCTAAAGTAGATAAGGATCTGGAAGGTCCTGGATCATATAGAGCAATTGCTCTTCTAAATACTGATCAAAAAATATTAACTAAAATTTTATCCCAAAGGTTAGGTTTAGTGATTAATAAACTAATACATCATGATCAAACAGGCTTTATTCCCAAACGCTACTCCACTTATAACTTGAGACGACTATTCAATATCATATATTCAAAAAGAGTTAATGATATTGAATTAGCTGTCATTTCACGAGATGCGGAAAAAGCATTCGACCAGGTTGAATGGCCTTACTTAAAGATAATGCAGAAATTTCAACTGGGCGATAGATTTTGTAAATGGGTTAAAATTTTGTACTCCAACCCTACAGCAAAAATACTAACAAACCAAATGTTATCAGCTAAATTTAATCTTTCTAGGGGTTCTAGACAAGGATGCCCATTATCACCTTTATTATTTGCTCTCGCAGTCGAGCCATCAGCCGAAAGGATTAGATCAGATCCAGAAATATATGGATACAATACCAGTACCACAACAAATAAAATATCTTTATATGCAGACGATGTTTTAATATATATATCACAAAACCGGAGATCAGTATTCCTAACTTACTTAACATTATAAATATGTTCGGTACATTTTCAGGATATAGAATTAATTGGAATAAAAGTGAAATCATGCCTATAACTGGAATAAAAGTAAACATATTACAACAATTTCCGTTTAAAATAGTTACGGATAAATTTAAATACCTAGGAATTAATGTATCTAAATCTTATAATCTATTATTCAAATTAAATTACCCTCAGTTATTGGATAAACTAAAAAAGAATATTTTATACTGGAAAACACTACCAATATCAATGATTGGTAGAATAAATGCTTTAAAAATGGTCTTTTTACCACAATTATTATATTTATTTCAAACTATCCCTTTATATCTCCCAAAATTTTTTTTCAAAAAAGTCAATTCTATTATTAACAGCTTTATTTGGGATTATAAAAATCACAGAATAAGTAATAAACATTTATGTAAAACCAAGATAAATGGAGGATTAGCGTTACCTAATTTTTATATTATTTTTGGGCGGTTCAGATTAAGAATATGAATTTTTGGCTGGTAAAAATGGACCAGGAACCAGCTTGGCTAAAGATGGAAATGGAAGACTGTTTACCATTTGATATAAGTTCGATTCTTCTTGTTCCAAGTGAAGTACAAAACAAAACTTACGGGGATAACCCTATAATTTATAGCAATATACGTACTTGGAAACAAATAGTTAAGACTTTACATCTGGATAATATGTCACTCTGTTTACCAATTATGAATAATCCTTTATTTAAACCTTCTATATTGGATAAGGGTTTTAGACATTGGAAAAAATTAGGAATTATAAGGATAGAACATCTTTACAGGAAAGGAAAATTTCTATCATTTCAAGAATTAAAAGATATCTATGGATTACACCCAAATAACTTGTTCAGGTATTTACAAATTAGAGACTATATCAAGTCAAACATGCAAGACTATAAGAATAGAGACACAGGATTATTGGATGAGTGGCTTAACAAGCACCCAAATACAGAAAAATATAGTTTATGCATGTTACAAAACGCATAGTTTTGTAACATGCATAAAACTTAATAGTTATTGGGCTGATATTTTTGGAATCATCTCTGAGGTTCTTAAAACTAAATTGGACCCTGATCTAAAGTTAATAATATTTGGAGTCCCTGACTCAAGCTTAATATTAACAGTAAGTCAAAGAAATTTTCTTGATTACCGTTTGATAATTGGAAAAAAATTAATATTAAAATTCTGGAAGGGAACATTATCCCCCACATTCAAAATGTGGACTGTGGAAATGTCGGAGACGTTGCATTTGGAGAGAATTAGGTTTGTCCTAATGGACAAATATGAACTTTTTGAACAAATATGGTCTCCATTCATTGATTACTTAAAGGGGTAGCTGAGCTCAGCACCGTAACTCAATAAGTACCCTGGTGTAGGATTAGATGAAAAAAGTATTGGGATCTGTATACATGTCTCAAGAGATATTGTTATATGAAACTGTTCCATTCAATGTAAAGATTATTTTATTTTATTTTTAATTATATAATAATTGTTTTTATTTTTCTTGTTTATCTTTTCTTTTTTACTTTTTATTTTTTTATTAAATAATCATTATTATTTAATCACAACGTCTTGATTATTGATTTATACTTTTACTTTTTCATTCCCTTACCTTCCCAAAAAAAATCAAAAACAGTAGCATATATGAATTATCCCGTAATATCTGTACAACGTTTGTGATGTCTGATTTGTATTTGAAGTGCTGTTGTACATTAGATAATATGCAATGCTTCTAATAAAAATATCAAACAAAAAAAAATAATTGTGCCATTTATACATTTTATGTACACTGTGGACGATTTGATTGTACTCGTATTTAGTATTTCCTTTGATTAGATAGCATGCATACAAAAGCTTTTCACTTTACCTCGGTACAAATTATACTACTAATAAACTAAAATGCGATGAAGGGTTCATGTTCATTTCTGTTTTATGATTCATTAGCTTTAAAATGTTTATTGAAATTAATCATTTAATTTTACATTCAAAAACTAGGCCACAGAATAAGCCTCATCGTTGCAAGCTTGCTAAATTTCCAGGCTCATCGACAAATGTTAACTCTTGGTGTCATAAAATATTATTAAGAGACGACAAAGGACATGAACAGATAAATAAATGTAGGACGGTGAATAGACTGTTCAGTAATTCCATGAATTAGAAGAGTATAAAGTTGGTGACATGCAACATTAATGAGGCTCAGGAATGGGCAGACTGGAAAGTCCTTGGGTTTCACCTTCGCTGTTACAAAGGAGGACACATTCTTCAGAGAATGAGAACACTAGAGCAAACAGTTGTGACTCCAACTCAAGATACTGACAGCTGGCATCATGTTTCTCATTGCTTTGCAAGCTTCCCATTTAGCTGCTTACTGTCATCATCCATGGTTCAATCCTGCCACAGGCGTATTTAGTACAATTAAATGTGTGTCATTTAAGCAGCACCTGATAATCTACATGTTGGGTAAGTTTAGAAAGATCTGTTTAAAAGTGTCATCCTGCACTTGGATAGATGTATCTCTAAAAAGAGGCGGGTTCAATCCTGACTATGGGTGCTGTCTGTACGGAGTTTGTACTTTCTCAGGGTGCTCCAGTTTCCTCCCACACTCCAAAGGCGGACAGGTTTGTAGATTTATTGGCTTCGGTAAAGATTGTAAATTGTCTCTAGTGTGTAGGGACAATAGTGTTAGTGTACAAAGTGATAATTGGCGAGCGTGGACTGAGAGAGCCGATGGGCCCGTTTCCTCGCAGTATACCTAACCTAAACTAATTGGTTGGTGTTGGTAAGTTTGTCCGCCGGGCCTGTTTCCACGATGTATCACTCCATGTTTTCAATCTGATAGGCAACAGATAGAGCAGGAGGTTGTGTAAATTTTTTTTTTTTAACCATTTATGCAGGGTTTCTGATGCAGCAACTTGTGATTCTCAATATCATCCCCAAAGCTCCTCCTTCACTCTGAAGATGATCAAGGAAGTAGCTGCAATTGTTCAAACCAAAAACAGCCCATCTCCAAGGCCCCCAAATGGAAAAGAATTAACAAGACGTATTGGAAAGTCCATGGGGAACAAATGGAATAATCAAAGGCAGGTGAGATAAAGTGTCCAAATGTACTCATGCCATTAACTGCCAAGCTAAAACAAACACATATTTTGCAACTATCAAAGGGAGAAGAGAAAGCTATTTTTCATAATATAATTTCATAATCCCGATTAATTTCACACAGATGTATGAAATGGCATAAGATTAAATGTTCATTAGCTGTTAGTCATTTGACTTTGCTGGTGAAGACCTGTTGCAATCGGCATCCAATCATGCAGTACTATGTCATGGAAATAAACATGCATTTTAGTGCATGTAAAAGATAACTACATTTATCAGACATTTGGTTAGGTACATGGATTGGATAGGTTTAGAGGGTATATGAGCCAAATGCAGGCCAGGTAGGACAAATGTAGATGGGGCATCTTGGCCAACATGGACAAGTTGGGCCGAAGGGCTTGTTTCTGTGCTGCATTACTCTATGGTATGGTTCTGTAACCATAGAATCATACAGCACAGAAACCTGCCCTTCAGTCCAAACTGCCCAATGCGGACCATAATGCCCCATCTACACTCGGGTAAATTAAACCCTAACATGATAACCCTGCACCATTTGCCATGTACAACCATTAAACCAATGTTCTCATAAGTGTACCCTTAATGAAAAGGTTCTCAGTCAAATAACGTCAAAATAGACCCTTGGCCCATGGCTATGTCAACCATCATGCCTATCTATACTAATCCACGTAACTGCATTAACTCCACATCCCTCTTTGCCCTGCTCTTTCAATTACCTGTCCAGATGCCTCTTGAAATTAAAATGACCCCCTCTTCTTCCTCACAACCCCCTTTCTTACCCCCTCCACACCTCCCCCCCCCCGTGCCCCACCTGAACTTCCACCTATTTATCCCCCTAACCAACCCCTCCCCCCCTCACCCGCTACTTTCCTCCTTCAATCCGCAACTCTTCAAACCCTTTTCACACCATCTGCTTTTCTCTGGCCTTTGTTCCAACCCTCTGCCTATCAAAAACCCTCCCTTGCCTGTGCTCACCTCCTACCTGTCTTTCTTCTTTCCACCTCAACCTGAAACACCACTTGTCCATGTTCTCCAGAGATGCTACCTGACCCGCTGAGTTACACCAGCATTTGTGTCATTTTGTGTATTAACCAGCTTCTGCAGTTCTTTGTTTCAACCTCTTGTCCCCGAAAATGGAACTGTTTGCTCTTTACTAAAGGGGATTGATCCTCTGAAACAATAATCTCAACATGAGAAAAAAAAGACCCAAAGTGCTGAAGTAACTCAGCAGGTCAGGCAGCATCTCTGGAGAACATAGACAGGTGTCGCTTCAGATCTGGTTCCTCCTTCCTCTCTTCCAAGTGCCCAACCTGGATTCATACCCATTGCTCTCTTTCCCCCTCCCCTTCCACCCATATTCCTTCCTCTGGCTTCACAATTCACGCCTCTTCTATCTTTATCCCACACCTTTTGTCTTTTCATCTCCAGCCTTTGCCCAACAACCTGCCTATCAAAAACCTCCCTCACCTGTATCCACCTATCACTCACTAAGCTTTGTCTCCCCCCCCCCCCAATTTCCCTGCCACCACAATCAGTTTGAAGAAGTGTCCCGATCTGAAACGTCACCTATCGATGTTCTGCAGAGATGCTGCCTGACCCACTGAATTACTCCAGCACTTTGTGTCCCTGTTTTGGAAAACCAGCACCTGCAGATCTACAAAGCCAACACTAAGCTTTTTAAAATAAGGCTTGACCATTGTTCCTAAAATTATCAACCAACATTATTAAAATGTCAAGGATATGTATGGAGTCAAAAGGCATTCCGCCAAACAATGCTAACAGTTATACTTTGAGGAAAACCAGCAGAACATTCTTTCATCAAGTCATGAAGCAACACAATGGTTATAGAATGCAAGCATCCAGAGTACAGCGTTACAGGTGGTGACATCTACGATCAGTATTTTAGCTTGCGTTACTTACAAAGCTTTCAGGCAGCAAGTTCTAAAATACCGGCTGGCAGATCGCATTTTTGCAATATTTCATCCCTGCATTCCCGGGAAATACAATCAGTTCCTATTTTGGACGTTCAGAATACGTACATATCCTGCAGCTGTGATGAAATGCGTCAGCTGGACTTGGGAGCATGAAGCAGACTTTTTTTGATTTTTTTAAAAAGAGACAGTAAACATCCATTTCTCCACACACCACTTATCCACATATTAGATACTGTAAGCAGTCTCATCGGCCACCTAACTGCTCAGTACTTGCTGGGGTGCGGCACTAAATGTGAACACAAACTGGCAAAGCTCAAACAAAGTCAAGCGGCTGGTAACCCATGTAACCCACAAAACAGCTGCAGAAACAAAGAAACACCGTTCGGCATGTCCCTAACAGCTCACACCAACTTCTACTGATGTGCCGCACAAACTATTTTAATCGGGGTGCATCACAGCATGGTTTGGGAACAGCTCCCTCCAAGACTGCAGGAAATTGCAGAGAGTTATGGATGTAGCTCAGACCATCACACAACCCAACTTCCCTTCTACATTTCACGCTGTCTCGGCAAGGCCACCAGCATCATCAAGGTCGAGGAAGAACCGGAGGGCTTTGAGACTGTCCTGGTGGGGGATGGAGGTGTAGAGTGACTGGACTGCACGGTTCTTCCTCGACCAGAGGAGCAACCCATACCCGTCCACTGACACCTTCCTCCGCCTAGCGGAGTTGGTCCTTACCCTCAATAACTTCTCTTTTGACTCCTCCCATTTGCTCCAAACACAAGGCGTAGCTATGGGCACACGCATGGGCCCCAGCTACGTGTGCCTCTTTGTCGGGTACGTCGAACAATCCTTGTTCACGGCGTACCAGGGCCCCATCCCCGACCTCTACCTCCGTTACATCGACGACTGCTTTGGTGTCACCTCCTGCACCCACACACAACTGACTGACTTCATCCATTTCACCACCAACTTCCATCCAGCACTCAAATACACTTGGACCATTTCCGACATTTCCCTACCATTCCTTGACCTCACCATCTCTATTGCAGGTGATACACTCCTGACCGACATCCACTACAAACCAACTGACTCCTCCCACCCTGCTTCCTGTAAGGACTCCATCCCCTATTCCCAATTCCTCCGTCTACGCCGCATCTGCTCCCAGGATGAGGTGTTCCACACCAGGTCATCACAAATGGCCTCATCTTCAGAGAACGGGAATTCCCCTCCCCCACTATAGATGAGGCTCGCACCAGGGTCTCCTCCGTACCCCACAACACTGCCCTCTCTCCCCATTCCCCCACTTGCAAACAGGGCAGAGTCCCCCTGGTCCTCACCTTTCACCCCACCAGCCGGCAAATACAACACATAGTCCTCCGCCAGTTTCGCCACCTCCAACATGACCCCTCCACTCGCCACATCTTCCCATCTCCCCCCCCCCCCCCGTCTGCCTTCCGCAAAGACCGCTCCCTCCGCAACTCCCTCGTCAATTCTTCCCTTCCCTCCCGCTCTACCCCTTCCCCGGGCACTTTCCCTTGCAACCGCAAGAAATGCTACACTTGTCCCTTCACCTCCCCCCTCCACTCCTTTCAGGGACCCAAGCTGTCCTTCCAGGTCCGACAGAGGTTCACTGCACCTCCTCCAACCTCATCTACTGCATCCGCTGCTCCAGATGCCAGATGATCTATATCGGTGAGACCAAGGGGAAGCTTGGCAATCATTTCGCCGAACATCTCCGCTCGGTCCGCAATAACCAAGCTGACCTTCCTTAGGCTCAGCACTTCAACTCCCCCTCCCATTTCGTATCCAACCTCTCGATCCTGGACCTCTTCCACGGCCAGAGTGAGCAACAACGCAAGTTGGAGGAACAGCACCTCATATTCCGCTTGGGGAGTCTGCATCCTCTGGGCTTGAACATTGAATTTTCTCAATTCTGTTAACCCTTGCTGTCTCCCCCCCTTCCCACCTCTCCCTCAGCCCTCGGGCCCTGGCATTCTCTCTCTCTCTCTCTCTCTCTCTCTCTCTCTCTATCTCCCTCCCCCACCCTAGTCGCACCAGCTTCTCATTTTCACACCACAAACAGCTTACAATGGCTTGTTCCCTTTATCATCGATACTTTTTTGCATATCTTTCATTCATTGTTCTTTATCTCTCCACATCACCGTCTATATCTCTCGTTTCCCTGATCCCTGACCAGTCTGAAGAAGGGTCTCAACCCGAAACGTCGCCTATCTCCTTCGCTCCTTAGATGCTGCTGCACCCACTGAGTTTCTCCAGCCTTTTGTGTACCCTCGATTCTCCAGCATCTGCAGTTCCTTCTTTAACAAAAGTCCGTTCAAGGATAGTCCAAGAGTCATCAAAGAGGTCGATACTAGTTCAGCGCTGCTCTCTGGTTGTGGTAGGATGATTCAGATAACAGTTGGGAAGAAACAGTCCCCGAATTTGCAGGTGTGCGTTTTCACACTTTTGTACCTTTTGCCTGATGGGAGAGGGGATAAGAGGAAGTGGCCAGAGTGCAGATTCATCCTGGTCACTTCCTCTTCTATTCTGTCACACCAGGCAATGGGTACAGAAGTTTAAAAACACATACCTCCAGATTCTTCCCAGCTGTTATCAGGCAACTGAACTGTCCTCTCACCAACTCGAGAGCCGTCCTCCCATCTACTTCATTGGAGACCACCAAACTATCTTTAATCGGATTTTATCATGCACTAAATGATATCCTTATTCTTATCTGTGCAGATGATGTACCCTTCATCTGTGCACTGTGAACAGCTTGACTGTAATCATGTAAAGTCTTTCAGCTGACAAGATAACGCAGCAAAAGAGCTTTTCACTATACCTCGGTGCACATGATAATAATAAAACAAAACGTATTAATATGGCCAGAGTGTGGCATTTCAGGTCCTCATTTGGTGGGCGAAATGGGCAAGCATAACAGGCCAGTAAACACAAAACCCATAGATAATAAACAAAAACTCAATGAGTGAAGAAGGTTTCTGACCCGAAGCATCACCCATCCTTTTTCTCCAGAGATGCTGCCTAACATGCTGAGTTACTCCAGCATTTTGTGTCTATCTTTGGCATAAATCAGCATCTGCAGTTCCTTCCTACACATTGCATGGTGGTAGAACTTTTGATCTCTCATAGAATTAAAGGTGCACCCTTCAGTGAAACTTAGTGATGCAGTGCTGCCACGTCATAATGCCAGAGACCCAGGTTCAATCCTGATCTCGGGTACTGTCCATGTGGAGTTTGCACATTCTCCCTGCGAACATGTGGGTTTCCTCTGAGTGCCCCAGTTTCCTCTGGTTGCAATCTTCTTCCATTTAATGTTATTATAAACAATGTACTTTGCGAATGCCTGTTATTCATTGCTAATGACTCATTAATTCCCATGTTCTTCTCCAAATAATCAGTATCCAAACGACAACTGGAGCAAGGTCATCTAGCTCTACTGAGCAGTGTTGAGCCCGACAGGAACTTGAGATGGGCATGCATCTATGACTGCATCAGTAATTTATGTCACTTTGCAAATCCTTTCATTTCAGGTCCCTGTGCACGGTTTCCAAACTAAAGGGGCTCTATAATTATCATTACAGTTGGCTTTTCCTCCCACTGCGAGGTGAATCCCTTCACCATTTGGAATCTGTTACATTTAATAAGTGCAGGGCACAGCCAGGCAGCAACAAATCAAGACTAACGATGAAGGGTTTGTTTGGATGACTTTAGAGATACAGCGTAGAAAAGGCCATTCGGCCCACCGAGTCCATGTTTACCAGTGATCACCCCCATATACTAACCTACACACACATTAGGGACAGTTTTCTTTACAACTTACTGAAGCTAATTAACGTACAAAGCTGTACGTCTGTGGAGTGTGGGAGGAAACTGGAGCACCCGGAGAAAACCCACGTAGTCACAGGGAGAATTTAGATATATATTTCAAAGATAGACACAAAAAGCTGTAGTAACTCAGCGGGACAGGCAGCGTCTCTGAAGAGAAGGAACGGGTGATGTTTCTGGTCGAGAACCATCTTCAGATTCAAAACGTCAGCCATTCCTTTTACACAGTGATGCTGCCTGTCCCGCTGAGTTACTCCAGCTTTTTGCATCTATCTTCATTTTAAACCAACATCTGGAGTTTCCTCTTACACATATATTTCAGAGCTGCCGTATGCAAAGTGGTTTTGCTGTGCGTTACATTGCCCATGGAAGACTTTTCACCAGAATCCAGACATGGTGTGGAACAGACATTGGCTGTGCCTGATTTTAACACAACATTAGGCTTTATAGATACAGCATGGAAACAGGCCAAGCAGCCCATCGAGTCCGCGCCAACCAGCGATCACCCCGTGCACTAGAACTATTCTACACACTAGGGAAAATGTATAATTTTACCAAAGCCAATTAACCTACAAATCTGTGGAGCATGGGAGGAAGCCGGAGCACCCGGAGAAAACCCACGCAGTGACCGGGAAAAATGTACAAACTCCATACAGACAGCACCCACAGTCGGGATCGAGCCAGGGTCTCTGGCATTGTAAAGGGGCTGTCCCACTGCGGCAAACTAATTGGCGAGTTTAGAAGAGTTTAGGAGAGTTTGAAAAAAATGTAATGTTGAAGACCTCTTTCGACTATGTAGAAGACCTCCTTCGATCTCCTTCAACTATGTTGAAGACCAGCTTCGATTAGCTTCGGGAAAATTGGACACCGAATAGTGGAGAGTGAAGATGACCTCCTTCGATCTCCCATCAACTATGTTGAAGACTATCTACGACTATTTTTGATTACCTTCGACTACCCTCGATTACCTATGAATGACATGCCGACCTACTTCGACTAAACCCAAGAGTAAAAAATGTATCGATTTTTTCCATGGCAACCTTTGACTCGCGTGCATTTTTCAATATGTTGAAAAATACACCACGACCTAGCTGAGGCCTCGAGTATGCGGGGACTACTCTCGATCATGAAGGAGAGATACAAAGACCTCCTAGGACCTCGTGTCGACCATGCTGCGGATATGAGTCGAGGACAAACTCGCCAGAACGCGCGGATTAAGTCGCCGCAGTGGGACAGCCGCTTAAGGCAGCGACTCAACCACCGTGTCGTGAAGTGCAATGGGGAGCAGATATTGGGTGTATGTAAGTTTTTAAAATGACTCTCCGTCTCAGACTGAGAGCTAAGCACATACTTATGCCCCTGATGAGATTCTGTACCCACATAATTAGAGAGGCCTAATTTGCTTTTTTTCTGCACTTTGGGTCATCATGGACGGATGAAAACAAAAAGATGGTGCAGGGTGAAGAGAACCTGTTTGGAGGCCGAGATAAAGTTTATGCTTGGAGTTCTATTTTGTACAGGATGCGCTGCTGAGGCAACAATGAGGGACCCGGCATGGGGGGGGGGACCAAAAACAAAGCGGGACCATTGGGGACTGCATTGTAACTTCGTCGGCACCCCACATGGCAACTCTTTGCATACTTTGTGTATGGTATGCAAAACAAAGAATTTCACTGTGACAAGTCACATGTATTAGTAAAGCACTATTCATTCAGCAAAGGGTCATTCATTCATTCATTTATTGTACTTTTGAAATCTGACTTCAGCAACTTCAATGAAAATTCCCATACATTATGATATGGTGCTGAACAATGTGACAAATTACAAAGTACTTCCCTTTCAAAGATGCTGTTCAAATGTTCCACTAGTTTATTTAAAAGGAGACAAAAGAACATATTGTTCTATTCCAGACATATTGTATTATTGATCCCACCTTCCAGTGATAAATTGGAGCTGGAGTTTAAATGGATGGGGGGGTGGGGGAGGGGGCGGGACCTCATTGAAACTTACCGAACAGTGAAAGGCCTGGATAGAGTGGATGCGAAGAGGATGTTTCTACTTGAAGAAGGGTTCTGACCTGAAATGTTGCCTGTTCTCTTTCACCAGTGATGTTGCGGGACCTGCTGGGTTGCCCCGAGTGTGTGGGGAGTGAATGAACAAGTAGGATAACAATTGCCCCGAGTGTGTGGGGAGTGAATGAACAAGTAGGATAACATTGAACTAGTGTAAATGGGTGATTAATGGGCAATGTGGACACGGTGGGCCGAAGGGCCTGTTTTCATGCCGTATCTCTGAACAGAACTGGTGAACTGAATTAGTGAGAGAGTCCAGGACCAGAGGTTATAGCCTCAGAATAAAAGGACGTACCTTTAGAAAGGAGATGAGGAAGAATTTTTTTAGAGGGTGGTGATTAGTACAGATGTCAAGGGTATGGGGTCTGTCCACCAGTCAAAACCAAACATTCCCAGATATATTACACAAGTTGTTAATCTAAAGACTGCCACTTGTCCTTCTAACCCATCCCTTTCAAATAAAACATAGAACCTAGAAAAGTACTGGACCGGAACAGTCCTTTTGGCCCACAATGCCTGTGCTGAACGTAATGCCAAAATAAACTAATCTGATCTGCCTAACTAACATGATCCATACCCCTCCGTTTCCTGCACAACTCTGTGCCCATCTAAAAGTCTCTTAAATGTTACAATCTTATCTGCCTCCACCACCACCCCCTGCCAGTGTGTTTTAGGCACACCACCACCCTCTGTGTAAAATAAATGTGCTCCACACATCTCATTTAAACCTTGCCCCTCTCATTTTGAAGCTGTACGCTCTAGCCTTTGACATTTTCACCCTGGAAACCTCACCATTTCCACCTGGAAAAAAAACTGTCTACCCTCTCTATGCCTCTCATAATTTTATTCACTGCTGTCAGGTCTCCCCTCACCCATCGGCAATCCAGAGAAAACAATCTAAATTTGTCCAACCTCTCCTTATAGCTAATACCCTCTAATCCAGGCAACATTCTTGTCCACCGTCTACAAAGCATCCACACCCTTTCTGTAATGGGGCAACTAGAACTGCAGGTAATACTGTATACTGGATATTCAAGCTCCAGGAGGTATACATCCCTTGCCACTGGGTCTGACTGAGCCAGTGTACAAAAGGTCACAGATCAACAAGTCCTCTCTTATGGGCCTATTCCACCTAGGCAATTTTTATCAGCGACTGTCATAGTCTTAGCAGGTCGCTGAAAAAACGGCGACTGGATCCCCCTCTATGACAATGTCTACAACAACCTATCACCTATTCGATGTCAAGCTACAGCAAGCTACCGACAACCAGCGACCCATTAGGATGTCCACCTATGACCACACCTACATCAACCTACGTCCACCCGCGACAAGCTACGACAATTCAGTCACCGGTACCTGTCACCGGTTGACGTAGGTAGTTGCCAATGGAATTCACCGAAGGCAGCACCGGCGACAACCTACGACAGCACCTACGTCAGGAGAAGTCAAGTTACACTCGCCAAAATGTTCTGAACATTTCAAAATCCAGCGGCGACCAGAAAAATGCTACGATTCTTTGGGCGACTGAGGAACTACTCACTACCATATAGGCGACACCCTGGTGACCATGTGGTGACAGCCTGGTCACCTGTAATCGCCTAAAAAATTGCATAAGTGGGACAGGCCCTTTAATCTCCCCTACTCCACACAGCACTTTCAACCTGCATTGCTTGCATTTTTTCACCATTTAGAAAATACTCTGTCCTTTCTGGGTTCTCTCGTGGATTGAAATCCAGCCAGGGAGGGATTGAGAACTTTGAAGGTGGAGTGGTGGGTCGGTAGGAGAGGGTGTAGGTATCAAATTCAATACCGAGCCGCTACAGGTTGGCAAATATAAGAGTGTTATTTTTGAGTGATTAAAAATTCATGAGAGGAATAGATCGGGTAAATGCACAGACTCTTTTGGCCAGAGTAGGAGAAGTCGAGAACCATGGGACATACGTTTAAGGTGAGGGGAGGAAAGATTTAATGGGAACCCGGGGGATAACTTTTTTTAAAAACACAATGGTGGGTGTATGGAACGAACTGCCGGAGGAGATAGTTGAGGCAGATACTATTGTTACATTTAAGAAACATTAGGATAGATTTAGGGGAATACGGGCGAAAAGCAGGCAAGTGGGACGTGTAGATGGGGCATGTTGGTCAGTGTGGGCAAGTTGGGCCAAAGGGCCTGTTTCCATACTGTGTGACTATGTTACTCAATGTTAGGGAGCAACTGCTACATGTAATTCTGGTTTAATACAATGGATTAGGGGAGATAATACAGTAGAGACTCTGGTTATTATTAGGTGCCACAACTATTCCAGCAGAAGACATAATCAGCTGTTATAACTCTCAGCATACCTCATGCCTGGCAGCAACGAGGAGCAAAGATCATTAACATCAATCAAATGTGTAGAAAGCAACTGCAGATGCAGGTTTAAACTGAAGATAGACACAAAAAGCTGGAGTAATCAGCGGCACAGGCAGCATCTCTGGAGAGAAGGAATGGGTGACGTTTCGGGTCAAGAAAGGTCTCAAGAAAAGTTACTCATTCCTTCTCTCCAGCGATGCTGCCTGTCCCGCTGAGTTACTCCAGCTTTTTGTGTCTAACATCAACCAAATACTGATCTTCACAATGATTGATTGAAACAACATGGAAACATGCTCTCCGGCGCAGTGGGTCCATGCCGATCACCCATCACCTATTCGCATTCGTTATATGTTATCGCAGTTTCTCATCCACTCCCTGCACCTTAGGAACAATTTTACAAACGCCAATTAACCTACAAATTAGCACGGCTTTGGGATGTGGGAGGAAACAAACGCATCTGAAGGAAACCCATGAGCTCATGGAGAACATGCAAACTCCATAAAGACAGCACCCAAGGTCAGGATCAATCAGAGTCTTTGGCGCTTAGGCAGTGGCTCTACAAGCTGCACCATTGTGCTGTCCAATACATATATTAATATTTTACCAGAAGGTTGCTTTACATTACAGTACAACTGTTTTGTGCAGACTATTGTAATATTTTTTTCAAAATTTGGTTTGCTTTCTATTAGTGTTTACGTAAATGTGTTAATGAAAGACCACATAAAACAACACCCTATCATTACGCAACAATATAACTAATGTTGCTTTGAAGGGAACTAACATAAACAATAAAAGCCTACAAAACTCACCCCAACAGCATTCTAATGATGACCATACAATCTGTTTGTGGTGGAGATCGAACTGGTCATCACAATATGTATTTTGCTCATCTTCACAATAAAAAAACAACCGGATTTTTATTTCTATCCTTTCCAAAGGTTGAACCTCAGACAGAGCTAAATTCCCTCAGCGCTACACTTGTCTGGATGATAAGTCTTTTTGCAGCGGGACGTGAAGCAAGACTGCGGGTAACATTTACTCTCGAGTAACAAGAGTTGCACGCAAACAAAAGCTGACCAACCTTTCTCTGCTGCTGCTCCCAGGCAGGGTCCAGGAGCAGGTCCCTGTCCCAATCGTCCTCTTGCAGCATGTATTCCTGCAGCTCGTACTCGTAGTTGTGGTGATTGTATTGCAAGCTTTCTTCCATCTGGGTCGCGATGTGGCTCTCTACCTGGGTCACCCTGCGGTTTTCTACCTGGGTCACCCTGCGGTTTTCCACCTGGGTCAACATGATGGCTTCACCTCCTTACAGCTTGCACAAATAATACAACCCTTCTGGGTATCTGCAGCCCCGCTCAGTTAAACCCTACGCTGTTATTGTTACTGTTGCAAGGTGCAGCCCAGTACTGTTACTGTTGCAAGGTGCAGTCGTGCACTGTTACTGTTGCAAGCTGTAGCCCTGTGCTGATATTGCTACTGTTGCAAAGTGTAGCCCTGTGCTGATATTGCTACTGTTGCAAGCTGTAGCCCTGTGCTGATATTGCTACTGTTGCAAGCTGCTGTTGACACAGTTGCTATTTTGACTCGCCTTATCCCGGGCGGGGCGGGGCGGGTCGATGGGCAGACAATCTCGCGCCCGCTGCACCTCATCGCGCGACCCCACCTCCTGGGCGCGTGCACGTGGGCTGGGGGGGGCGCGCTCTTGGCGCCAAGCGGGAAGGACACGCGCGCTCCCGAGGACCACAACTGCATCGAGTGCGCAGAGGACCCGAGAGGGCAGCGATGCAAACCGAGCTGTCCCGGCAGATGGAAAGGCAAACGTATTAAAAGTTGCAGGCACTCGAAAAGGCAGGGCTTGACAGGGTGAGAGGAGAAAAGTAGATCACCCATGATAGAATGGCAGAGTAGACTCGATGGGCCGAATGGCCCAATTCTGCTCTTATGATCTTATAAAACGATGTTGGACTTGTGGCAAGAGTTTGTTTAAATTGCACCTCCCCATAATTATCTCATGGGGTTGCCTTACTATAGAGGTGCTTATTGGTACTGCTGTTACACCCAGCATTGCATTTGTATTACAAACGTTGAGAATAGTAGTAAATATTTGCAGGAATAAAGTGTAGTGAGATTTAATGATAGTGCGAAACCCTTGTGTTGAAACAACACTATCTAAAAAATTTATCCCAACAGGTCTCTATCTAAATGGAGTCAAGTTGAAAAAAGGGGAATTACAACGGGATCTGGGGGCCTTGTACAGCAGTCTATGAAAGTAAGCATGCAGGTACAGCAGGCAGTGAAGAAAGCGAATGGCATGTTGGCCTTTATAACAAGAGGAATCGGATATTGGAGCAAAGAGGTCCTTTTGCAGTTGTACATAGCCCTAGTGAGACCACACCTGGAGTATTGTGTGCAGTTTTGGTCCCCTAATTTGAGGAAGGACATTCTTGCTATTGACGGAGTGCAGCGTAGGTTTATTCCCGGGATGGTGGGACTGTCATATCCTGAGAGAATGGAGCAGCTGGGCTTGTACACTCTGGAGTTTAGGAGGATGAGAGGGTATCTTATTGAAACATATAAATAAGATTGTTAAGGGCTTGGACACGCTAGAGGCAGAAAACATGTTCCCGATGTTGGGGGAGTCCAGAACCAGGGGCCACAGTTTAAGAATAAGGAGTAAGCCATTTAGAATGGAGACGAGGAAACACTTTTTCTCACAGAGTGGTGAGTCTGTGGAATTCTCTGCCTCAGAGGGCGGTGGAGGCAGGTTCTCTGGATGCTTTCAAGAGAGAGCTAGATAGGGCTCTTAAAAATAGCGGAGTCAGGGGATATGGGGAGAAGGCAGGAACATGGATGGGACAGGTTTGGAGGGATATGGACCAAGCGCAGGCAGGTGGGACTAGTGTAACTGGGACATGTTGGCCGGTGTGGGCAAGTTGGGCTGAAGGGCCTGATTCCACGCTGTATGACTCTATAACTCAAACATTAATTCCGTCTGCCACCAGAGGACACTGACGGCATCTCACAACCCCATGACCTCTACCGGCAGGAGGGACAAGAGTAACAGGTGCATGGGAACACTGTCACATCCCCTTCAAGGCCCACTCCAACCTGATTTGGAAATATCTGTCACCGATCATTTGGTGAGACTATGTCCAAATCCCAGGACTCCCTAACCAATTGCATCAGAGATCCACATCACCCTGGTCACACTCTCATTGCACTCACACCATCGGGAAGAACCAGAGGACATAGATTTAAGGTGAGAGAGGGGGTGCGAGGGAAGATTTAATAGGAACCTGAGGTTCCTATTCGCCCGGGCGGGAGAAATTATATCTCAAGCGGGAGAGCGGGAAATTTTGCGAAAATGGCCTTTCAGCGGGCGATCTCCCGCCGAAAGCGGGAGAGTTGGAGTCACTGCTACCTGCTCGTTCAAACAAATACCTCAAAACTCATTGGCCGGCAGTTCATTCTACAGCAAGACAATGATCCCAAACATACTGCTAAAGCAAGAAATGAGTTTTTCAAAGCTAAAAAATGGTAAATTCTTGAATGGCCAAGTCATCACCCGATCTGAACCCAATTGAGTATGTATTTTATATGCTGAAGAAGAAACTGAAGGGGACTACCCCCCAAAACATGCATAAGCTAAAGATGGCTGCAATACAGTCATGGCAGAGCATCACCAGAGAAGATGCCCAGCAACTGGTGATGTTCATGAATCACAGACTTCAAGCAGTCATTGCATGTAAAGGATATGCAACAAAATACTGAACATGACTACTTTCATTTACATGACATTGCTGTGTTCCAAACATTGTGGCGCTCTGAAATGGGGGGACTATGTATAAACACTGCTGTAATTTCTACATGGTGAAACCAAAATGTATAAAAATGGCCTTTATTAAAATCTGACAATGTTCACTTTAACCACATGTGATTTTTTTTCTATTACAAATCTCAAATTGTGGAGCAGAGAGGCAAATAAATAAATAATGGGTCTTTGTCCCAAACATTATGGAGGGCACTGTAGCAGCTCCATACAGACAGCACCCATAGTCAGGATCGAACTCTGGCGCTGTAAGGCAGCAACTCTACTGCTGTGCCACTATGCCACCTGTTACACTGCTGCAAGTAAACATTTCACTGTTCTGTTCTCAGTACATGTGACAATTAAACACTCTTGAGACATGACTCTTGACCAAACCTTCACCGGAAGGACTGCAGCCTTTCAAAAGGTGTTTCATCCATCAATTTATCAAGAACAATTCAGGACAGCAGTAATTGCTGGTCTTGTCTTACTGATATGGTGTATAGACACCTCAAAAAAGTTAAAAATTAGATTTTATTGATCTTTACTTTTTACCTAACTCTGTAGTTTAGTTTAGTTTAATTTCACGGGACATACCCTTCGTCCCATCTTGCTCATGACAACCATCAATCACCTGTATACTAGTTCTATCCCACACACTAGATACAATTTACAGAAGCCAATTAACCTACAAACCTGTCTTGGAAACTGGAGCATCCGAAGGAAATCCACAACACCCGTAGCCAGGAAAATGCATAGGAACTGTTGGTATATACTGAAGATACATACAAAGTGCTGGCGCAAGGCAGTGGGTCAGGCAGCATCTCTGCAGAAAAGAAACAGGTGATTTTAAAGGTCGGAACCCTTCTGCAGATTGATAGTGGCAGGGGGGGGGGGGGGGGGATGGGGAAGGCGGAGGCGGAGGCGGAGGACTGTAGGGAGGAAAATACCTTTTTAAACTGAGGAATCCATAGAAATACTTAGAACATGCTTTCTACGACACATCAAGTGATGGATCTTTGGGGATATTCTGTGCCAGGACAGTGGAGACTCAGCCCAGCGAGAGTGGAGCCCAGACTGACATGTGATTGGCATCCACGATAGACACAAAAAGCTGGAGTAGCTCAGCGGGTCAGGCAGCAACTCTGGAGAGAAGGAATAGTAGGTATGTTACAAAACTTACCTTCAGCGGCGCTGCAGTTCTGTCACTGCCCGTGTGCGCAACTTTGGCACCTTTGAGAGGGGGGCGTATTAAAATGCCGTTTTCTCCAGCCTGTTCAAATTGATCTTTGTCAGGCTGTTTAGTTGCTGAAGAAAAATCACTCCAACATATGTTCTCTGAAGTTTTTTTTAAACTACGCTGGATAGTTTAATACCAGGAGTAAATTATAAAGTGTCTTCTAAAGCCGTCAACGCCGACAACGGGACAAAGCAAGGTACGCCGTTTATTTTTTCATATAAACTTGCTTCTTAGGATGCCTTTAATCAAAGTTTCACGTTGCGAAAAGGTGACGTAGGACCCATACGAACCGGCAGTATTTTCCCTGCCGATATGGGGTTTAAATTCACCGCAAACGCAACGTTCTAATCGATCGCGTTCCACAAAAACCCACTTAAACCCATTTAAATGGCCATTAATTTACGGGAATTAAACACTAAATTCCTTCCATTTGGCCTATAAATTCATGACAATGAGATTTAAATATCATGTTATATTGTGAAGTCTTGTGTGAATGTTATTTGGACACTTAGGCTATTTAAAAATGTTAACCTTTTCTTAAGAAATGGATAGATGTTTAGATCTAGTAATTGAATTTTGTAATTAGCTACAATTAGGTAACTAACTCATTATATGCTTTAATTTCAGGTCATCCAAGAAAGTTTGTTTCATATTTGTTTCAGAATGCTTCAATCTGTAATAACTGAAAATGTCATTCAGTTCTCTTAATTTTTAAGAAAGTTATGGGCTTTTGACTGTCCTTGATCACGGCTTTTAAGACAATGGAAAAGCAATAGGGAACAAGATGCTAATTTCCGAGAATGAAAATGGCCATAACTTTTTTAATACTGAAGATATGAAAGTGAATTAGGTGTCAAATTAAACTTCTTTTTATGCTTTATCTGATGGGATAAATTGCAGACTTGATTTTTTAAATCTCAAACATTTGTAACATTGCTAGGAATAGGTGACGTTTTGGGTCGATACCCTTCTTCAGACTGAGTCAGGAGAGAGGGAAGCTAGAGGTATGAAAAGGTACAAAGCAAAGCATAGAAGGGTCCGATGGCCAAGGAGCCCACAATTGACCATTGTTGGCTAAGGAGGAGAAAACCATGGGATACGAACAGTAAAACTATCGGGGCGATTGCGGTGGGGGAGGGACGGAGAGAGAAAGGGAATGCAAGGGTTAATCGAAATTCGAGAAATCAATATGATCTCAGACTGACATGTGATATGCATCAGTTAGTGCGGGACACCCTCAATTGCAGAGGATCCAATTGGACCTTGATTTGTCAAAGGTCCTTCGCTTCCCGGCCCACGGCGCCTGTGAATCACTCGCAGACTCGCTCTTTGCTCTCACTGTCTCTCATTGGGCGGAGGTCCAATTGTTACACCCGCCACGTTCGGGCTGCGGGGAACTGTCAGTGTTTGGAGGAATCGGCGCTCCAGCTCTTGTTATTGTCCTTGTGTTTGAGTCGGAGTTGGTTTGTATTCCGATGGATAATCCGACGATATTTAACCCGGTAAGATTTCACTGCAGACCTCTAAGCCAGTGGTATCTAAGTGGCATTCCGTGTGCAATATAGTCCAGTGTAGTGTTTAGTGTAACGCTGTACAGTATTGGCAGAATGTACAGTCTGAATCTCACCCCCAAGAACCGGGGCTTTCTCCAGCCGCAGGTCGGCAGTCATTCGGCAAAAGCTTCGGAGGAGGTCTCCGTTTCTCATCAAGTCGGTCATTCTGCGTTGGTCATTTGTAATTTACATTCGCCTTGCATAGCTCAGCAAAAGTAAGGCAGTCATCCGGCCTTTTGTTTTCCTTGGTGCATGGCGGGCAGGGACTGGAGTAGACCACTCGGCCCAATTTGTCCCCGCCGACTAACGCTGCTGGTTTAAACGCATCTGTTAACCTAATACCACGGGTGTGTGTTTATAGTCAAATAAAATAATAGAAATTTTACAGATGAGGTCGTTCCAAAAGTTCGTATTTCCGTGAAATGGCTTCAGAATGGCCGAGCAAAATGCAAGGTGCTGGAGTAACTCGGCGGGTTAGGTAGTTTCTCTGGATGGAAAGGACAGGTATCGTTTGAGGTTGGGGGCCTTCATCAGTCCACAGATGCTGCCTGACCCGCTGAGTAAATCCAACACTTTCTGCTTTGTTTATGATTCCAGCATCTGTAGTTCCTTCCTTCTCCGTTGCACGTAAGGTCATCAGGTCAAAGGGCGTAACGCACTGAGCAGCTCAATCCTTCTGGAGGACATGGCAGCCTCCGGCATACCCTGTTAATAGGAATGTTACAAATTTTTGAGATTTAAAAAATCATGCCTGTAATTTATCCCATCAGATAAAGCATAAAAACAAGTTTAATTTGACACCTAATTAACTTTCATATCTTCAGTATTAAAAAGGTTATGGTCATTTTCATACTCGAAAATTAGTATCTTGTTCCCTATTGCTTTTCCATTGACTTAACACAAAAGCTGTGATCGAGGACAGTCAAAAGCCCATAACTTTCTTAAAATTAAGAGAACTGAATGAAATTTTCAATTATAGATTGAAGCATTCTGAAACAAATATGAAACAATCTTACTTGGATGACCTAAAATTAAAAGCATATAATTAGTTAGTTACCTAATTGTAGCTAATTACAAAATTGACTGTTATGCCTTGAAAATTCAAAAATATGAAATTCAAAAATATGATATTCTCAAGATCAGAAATTTAATATTATTGTATTATATGCTATAAGTCCGTAACAGATAGATAAAGAAATTATTATTTCTAGCAAAAGACTAAGTCTTTATGGAGAAGATCAGTTGCTAGCTGGTACATTGGCATATTATAATCAGTAGCATCATCATACTCCTCAGATTGTAACCAATAAACAACTCTGTACACCTTGTTTTTCCTCAACTTTTCAATTTTGGCATTGTAAACTTCATGTTTTTGGTCCTCAAACCACGCATGACACGCAGCCTGTTCTGCACTGTTTTCCACACGCTGTGAGTGATGTCACCCCTCCTCGATCACCGTGGCCCCACACGCTCGGTGTGGTCCCGCCTGCTCGCCATTCCCCACCCGCTCACTGTCGGCCCCGCTCGGCCAGCCGTACGCCCTGCGCTCGGAGTTCTCAGGTCAATGACCACCCGCCCAGCTGCGGCCTCCCTTGATTCCACATCCGCCCGCAGCCTTCTCTCTGTCTCTGCCCTCAAACGAACCAGCACTCCCCAGTGACAACCCCTCTCCCCGGGCTCTGGTCATCATGTACCCCTCTCCCCGGGCTCTGGTTATGACAATTTTTGGACCACCTTACTCAACATTGTCTTGTGGTGTGCATTAGCCAAGTTTCGTTCAGATTGATGGTATATTTTACGTTATTTACATTTGAAACTTTACAAAATTCACTTGCATCTGCCTTGCCCGTTAGCAGCGTATGACGTCACAATAGGAAGCCCTTTACAATGTTAAAAAAATGACAGGACTTCCAATGCAAGAAGAGATTTGTTACATTGTTGTGAGGGAGGGAGTGGGGGAGGGGAGGAGGAGAGAGCGAGGATTGTTGTTTTATGTTGTTTAAACATTGTGTTTGGTGGGGGAGTGGGATAGGGTGGAGGTGAGGAGTGGGGCAGCAGGGAGAGAGAGGAGGAGAATAGCGAGGGGAGACGGGATTTGGGGGGAGGGAGGCAATGACTGGAGGTAGGGGAAGGGAGGAGAGGGGAAGGAAGAGGGATGGTGAAGAGGATGGGGAGGTAGTGCTGGGGGATGAGTGCAAATGAGCTGTGCCTACACAGCTGGGGGCTATGGGCGAGTGGTGGAATATTGCGTTGGGGGAACAGGTTACGTTGGGGGAACGGGTGAGTGGTGGAATATTGCGTTTGGGGAACGGGACCCAACGGGTCCCACTTGGTCTAGTTATATACTAAAATGTTAAGCCTATATATGTGTTATGTCACTCTATTTTGAGACATTTATCTACGGGCTATGATTTGGGAGATATTTGTCCTTCGATATAAATCCTCTGCATTAAATGATTTTAATCATATGATTTTGTGCAGCAACCAGAACCTTGCTGTAGTTTAGTTTAGCTTATTATTGTTGTCACGTGTATCGAGGTGCAGTGTAAAGCTTTTGTTACAGTCTAGTCAAAGAAAAGACTACACATGATTACAATTAAGCCATCAATAGTGTACATATAAAGGGAATATCATTTAGTAAAAAATAAACTCCGATTAACGATAGCTCAAAGATCTCCAATGAAGTTGTGACTTGTCTAGAATCAATTTGGAGAAATATTGAATAGAGTGTGCAGCTTTATTCATTCTCACCAGGAACTCAAATGCTGGTTCTTTTTGATGGGGCAAGAAAGCTTGCCCTTGAAGTGTTGGATGATACAGTACCCTTGTTTAGCCTCCTGACTTCATGGCTTTCTCTTTGAAACAAATGTAATGCAGCTCCGAAAATAACACAATGATTATTTTAAAGTTAAACTATGTCTTTCAGGGTCACTCTAACATTAAATCCATGTAGTCCATAACTTAATTGCACTGGCAAAGTAAGAGACCATTCAGCCCATCGGGTCTTTGTCGGCACTCAGCTGAGCAATCCCACTCTCCTGCTCCCTTCTGTTTGTCCCTGAAGTATTTTATTTCTTTTTTGACTATTATTGTCCTTTCTCCCTGCAGGTTATGCCGTTCTTAGGAGCAATATTTGGTGGATTGTGTCGTGGGCAGATGATAGCAATACAAGGAATATTGCCCAAAGAGAGTGAAAGGTAAATAAACTGTCTAGGGGCATTTCATCGACTGCACGTTCAAGCTATTTGTTCACTTGCAAAGCTAAGAACGTTCCTTTGCAGCAAAATGTAGCAATAAGAATGACGGGTTCCAACCCAAAACATCATCTCTGTGTTCCCCAGAGATGCTGCTTGACCTACTGAGTTACCCCAACACTTTGGTGTCCTTGTGTAAACTAGCAATTCCTTGCTTGTACACATTGGCGGCAATACGGAATGGCCAAAGTAATCGTCAGCCATCATGGTTGACGTGGGCTGAAGGGCCTGTTTCCCTCCAGTATTTTTCACATAAGCATTAGTATATTGTTGCAGAATGGTGACGTTAAATCCTTTCCCTAGATTCCAGGTGGATTTTCAGCTGGGGTGTAGCACGCAACCTCGTGCAGACGTTGCCTTCCATTTCAACCCACGTTTTCGGAGATCTGAATGTGTGGTTTGTAACACACTCGAGAAGGGAAAGTGGGGACAGGAATTAAAAGTATACGAGATGCCATTCAAGAAGGGAGAACCATTTGAAATAATCTTCTTCGTGATGGTGGACAAGTTCAAGGTAATGCAAATCAAACCTCCCCCTCGCCTATGTTCACCTTTTACCTATCTTATATTACTAAAAGTCTGATCTTGACCACTTCATGTTGTTCTGTATATTGATTTAAGAAAAAACGCTGCCACTTACGGCTGTGATTTTTGGCCATCTTACTCGGAGTCCCTCTCTGCTCATCAGGTGCCGAGGACTTTTCCGATTGATGAAAAATAAAAGGGTTATTAGTGTTTAAAAAATGTTTAGATTCTCTCTCCTGAAGGCCACGCCCCTTCCGGAGGGACTATAAAACCCAGAAGTGTTGAGTGCCTCAGTCAGTCTCCGCAAGATGGGGGAAGTGAGAGGGTCACATCTCTCAGTCTGAGCTGTGAATAACACTGAACACAAGTCTACTAAACTGTGAGTGGTTTTACTGACCTGTCAGTGCCCTTAATGTGGTTTGAAAATATATTTTGGAAATGCTAAAGCCGTGTTGCCTTTGGTTTGGAAATGCTAAAGCTGTGTTGCCTTTGGTTTGGAAATGCTAAAGCTGTGTTGCCAATGGTTTGGAAATGCTAAAGTTGCCTTGCCTAATTAAAGTTGCCTTGCCTAATTAAAGTTGCCTTGCCTAATTGAAGTTGCCTTGCCTAATTGAAGTTGCCTTGCCTAATTGAAGTTGCCTTGCCTAATTGAAGTTGCCTTGCCTGATTGAAGTTGCCTTGCCTGATTGAAGTTGCCTTGCCTGATTGAAGTTGCCTTGCCTGATTGAAGTTGCCTTGCCTGATTGAAGTTGCCTTGCCTGATTGAAGTTGCCTTGCCTGATTGAAGTTGCCTTGCCTGATTGAAGTTGCCTTGCCTGATTGAAGTTGCCTTGCCTGATTGAAGTTGCCTTGCCTGATTGAAGTTGCCTTGCCTGATTGAAGTTGCCTTGCCTGATTGAAGTTGCCTTGCCTGATTGAAGTTGCCTTGCCTGATTGAAGTTGCCTTGCCTGATTGAAGTTGCCTTGCCTGATTGAAGTTGCCTTGCCTAATTGAAGTTGCCTTGCCTAATTGAAGTTGCCTTGCCTAATTAAAGTTGCCTTGCCTAATTGAAGTTGCCTTGCCTAATTGAAGTTGCCTTGGCTTCTATATAATTAAAAGTCTAATCTTGACCACTTCCTGTTTGCGCTTTATATTGATTTTAGAAAAAACGCTACCACGTACGGCTGTGATTTTTGGCCATCTTACTCAGTCCCCCTCCGCTCATCAGGCGCCGAGGATTTTTCCCATCGATGAAAAATAAGAGTTATTAGTGTTTTAAAAAATGTTGAGATTCTCTCTCCTGTCAATCACGCCAAGAAGGCCACGCCCCTTCTGGTGGGAGGGGGGAGGGACTATAAAGCCCAGAAGTGTGGGGGTGGCTCAGTCTCTGCAAGATGGAGGAGGGAGAAGTCACGACTCGCTGTCTTTAGTGGCCTTGCACCCTGCTTGAAATGGTATGAAACTGCACTTGAATTTGGTGGCCTGACACCCTGCTTGAAATGGAATTTCAAGGAATAGCCACGAGTCAACTGCCAGCCCACCAGCTGTGAGTGAGTGAGCTGCCAACACAACAAGCTTGAGTGAATGAGTCGCCAGCTCAAATCCATTCGGCCCACAATGTCCATACTAGCCCTCTGGAAACCAGTCCCTTCAGCCCACACCACCCATACTAGCACTCCAGAAGCGCCCCCCCCCCCAATATTGGAATTGGTGGAGAGGTGGAATATTGCATTGGGGAACCAGCCCTCCCATGTGATGCTGGGACCCAATGGGTCCCACTTAGTCTAGTATATTATAAATGTGTTTGCAGGTTTGTTTAGTTCAGAGATACAGCGTGGAAACAGGCTATTTGGCCCACCGCATGCTGACCAGCGATCCCTGTACACTAGCACTATCCTACACACTAGGGAAATGTTACATTTTTACCAAAGCCAATTAACCTACAAACCGTATGTCTTTGGAGTGTTGGTGGAAATTGGAGCACCCGGAGAAAACCCATGCGGTCATGGGAAGAAAGTGCAAACTCCATATGTAGTTAGGATCGAACCTTGGTCTCCGGCGCTTTGAGGCAGCAACTCTACCGCTGCACCACCGTGCTTGGCATTGTGCAGTGATGACTCAAGCTTTGGTCTGGAGCAAGTTTTCTTCACAAGTTGATCAGTAAACCCTGAAAGAATCACATTGAAGTTTACAGACAACAAAAATAAGTAATTTGCTAAACTGGAAGTAAGTGGCAGATGGAAACCAGTCCCAGTAAGCTTGGGGCTGGCACAATGGCGCAGTGGTAGAGTTGCTGACTCACGGTGCCAGAGTCCTGGGTTCGGCCCTGATTACGGGTGCTGTTTGCGCGTAGTTCTCCCCCTGACCTGCCTGGGTTTTTTCCGGGATCTCCGGTTTCCTCCCATACTCTAAAGACGTACAGGTTTGAAGGCTAATTGGCTTGGTATAATTGTAAATTAATCCTTGTGTGTTTAGGACAGTGTAAGTGTGTGGGGATTGCTGGCCGGGGCAGACGCAGTGAGCTGAAAGGCCTGTTTCCGCTCTGTATTTTTAAACTAAATTAAAGCTTGTGGTGATGCATTTCCTTTTTTAAAAATCAAGATGCAGGAAATTGTTCAGAAATTGTTTCTCTCCATCTGTGGAAGCGCAGAAAAGATTTGGTCAGCAAAGCCTCTGTTGAAGATCATTTAACTCAGACCTGATATAACGTAGCATTGTGTTTCTGACCAAAGTTTTGCCCATGAACCAATATATGCACACTTGGATCTAAATTGAATCTTGTGGATATTCTTGAGAGATAATTCACAACTCTTATAAAGTAATACATAAATTGAAATATGAACATTCACATATTTTATTGAATGAGAATGTCATAAAAAGACTGGGTGGTGGGAGTCAGAAGGATGTTACCAGTGGTTTAAGAGTGCCAACAAAGGTAATTGTACGCCGTAGGGCCTGTTCTTGTGCAGAACTGTGTAAAACAAAGATCTGCAGATGCAGTTAATACACAAAAGGATACAAAGTGCGGAGTGACCTGGCAGATTGGGCAGCATCGCTGGAGAACATGGACGGGTGACGATTTAGGCCGGGACCCTTCGTCAGTCACCTATCCATATTCCAGAGATGCTGCCTGATCTGCTGAGTTACTCCAGCATTTTGTCTGCATGTGATGTACTGTTCTATATTCTAAATGAGTAAATACAAGATATGACAACAGAGGGGAGATATTTTCTTGTCCTCTTTAATTAGTCCAGTATAAGGATGTAGAATTGAAATCTTGTTTCTGCCTCCTTCGTAACTACAATTACGTTGGAGTTAAAAGATATGAAGCAGGTGAAATTAATTAGATAGGCGCAAAATGCTGGAGTAACTCAGCGGGTCAGGCAGCATCTCTGGAGAAATAGGCTGGGTGACGTTTCGGGTCGGGACCCTTCTTCAGACTTTGCAGTCCTGACCTGAAATGCCACCCATCCTTTTTTTCCAGAGATAGAAACATAGAAAATAGGTGCCGGTGTAGGCCATTTGGCCCTTCGAGCCAGTACCACCATTCAACATGATCCTGCATGACCTGCTGTTACTCCAGCACTTTGCGTTTGTCTTTGCCATTAACCAGCATCTGCAGTTCATTGTTTCTATACTATGAATTGAATTAGAATTGTTTACTGATGATATCTGAAGGGCCTGATATGAACTAGTTCAGCACGTCAAACGCTGCACTCAAAAGGTCTATTATTTACGTGAACTTTGTTTGTATTTATCTGCTAGGTTGCGGTTAATGGAAAACATTTCCTGGAATATCAGCACAGGTTGAGCCCGGATAGAGTTGATACTCTTGGAATTAGTGGTGTAGTTCAAATTCAAACCATTGGCTTCTTGGGCAACTCTGTAAGTAAGCAGTAATTAAGCAATTTATTGTGTCTCTTTGGTAGTGACTTGTAAGATTTATTACTGGTGATTCTGATTTGTCTTATTTTTAAATGTCTCAAATTATTTAGTTTTTTACCTGCCACCCCCCTGCTCACCCAACTTGATTCATCTTTGGTATAGAAAACATTTCTGGGGCACAGTGGTGCACTTGGTGGAGTTGCTGCCTTACGGCGCCATAATCCCAGGTTTGAACTTGACCTCTAGTGCTGTCTGTGGAGTTTGCATGTTCTCTCCGTGGATTTCATCCAGGTGCTCCAAATTCCTTCCACATCCCAAAAACGCGAGGGTTTGTAGGTTAATTGACAATATGTGTAGGGAGTGGATGGGACAGTGGGACAACATTGAAACAATGTGCACGGGTAATTGAGGGTTGGTGTGGGCTCGATGGGCTGAAGGGTCTGTTTCCATGTTGTGTCTTTCAAACAATTAATAGTGTTGCACGCTGTCATCTGGATCCCTCACCCACGTCTGCTCTGTGACGTGTAGTTCTGCTCTCGTCCCCCCACACAATATCAGGCTGAAAAAGGATCCCAACCCAAAACGTCATCTATCCACGATCTCAGGAGATGCTGTCTGACCCGCTGAGTTACTCCAGCATTTTGTGACTCCTTTTGTAAGCCAACATCTGCAGTTCCTTGTTCGTACAGTAATACTGCATTGTTGGCTAGTGGATTCAATGCCTTTGCTCAGTGACTCATTTTCACTTTAAAGCATGTTGGTGAAGTGTAAAATTAGGTTTGTGCTAACACTGGGTAAAACCCAGTTCCAGCTTTGTACATTGTTCAGATCACGAGTAGATGTTTGCTGGGCTCAGTGAAGTATTCCTGGAATAAATCCAATCTGCAATCCAATTGATCTTGGATATGGTCACTTTCTGAGTCGCCGCAAACATCTTTTGCAGCAAACAATCCTGCCCACCAGAATTAAATGTGGCTTATAAACTAATTGCATTTCTTCAAAGCAAGCACTCTCCTGGATTATTTGCAGCATATTTTAATAGTGCTGTTGAAACTGCAAGAATTCAAGCAGAGAATTTAGAGAAAAGCATATTTTGCAATCGATCATGTGATAAACCTTGGCATTAATGGGGAACAGTGTGTTTGTTGTCGTGGTGCAGATGTCTCATCGGCTGTACTTGTTGTTTAAGTTTAGAGCACCAGAATAAATGCTTTTAGTACATCATTCAAATACACAGAAACATCATTTCATTCCTCTCCCAAGCTGCTCGCTGTCCTGCCTCAAAAGTCTTGAAACTGTCTTCCATATTTGTTCATTTTTCGTCACTCAATCTAAATCCTGATTCTCTGTTCACCCAATTGGGCAATGGATGCACCTTCACCTTCTGGGGAAGTTAGTACTGCTGCCTCACAGCTCCAGGGTTCTGGACTTGTGCCTGACTCTGGATGTTGCTTGGGTAAAGTTACGGGGCTACAAGGAAAGAGAGAGAATAATGGAGATGCTATATGTTAAGGGTGGGAAACAGTATGGCCTCAATGGGCCAATAACCTCTAGTGTCATGTCCACGGGTCTGGGTGGTTCAAGGAAGTGCCTCTCCATCACCTTCTCAAGGGCAGTATTTTAAGGGCCTGTCCCACTTTCACGACCTAATTCACGACCTCTGCCGAGTTTGCCCTTGACTTATACTCGCAGCATGGTCGTCACGAGGCCGTAGGAGGTCGTAGGTAGGTTGTAGCAGGCCATGATGCTAGTCGTAGGTACTCGTGGCATCAGGTAGGTCGGGGCGTTTTTCTAGCATGATGAAAAATGTCCATGAGTAAAGAAGGTCGTGAATTAGGTCGTGAAAGTGGGACAGGCCCTTTAGCAGTACACTAGACCAAGTGGGCCTCCCTCAAAGCCATTATCTGATAAATGTTTGGTAATTGTGCAAGCTGTGAATGTCTGTTATTACACCTGGAAGTTATAGTGTCTAAAGAGGTCTTTCCTCCTTATTGTTTTCAGGAGCAGGATAATCCATATTCTGACCTTCCAATAAAGAAGTCCAATTCAAATGGGATTGTGAGTCTGAATGCTGACATTCTTAAAATGTTTTTCTCTGCCTTTTAGTTATTATAACTTAACGTATTCTTGTTTATTTGTATTACAGCATTCAAAACCATCCAAAGCTCTGTTGGTAAGTGCATATAATTTGTTTGTTACACTTTTATTGCGGTTGACTATGTAAAAAACATAATGGTACAGCATAGGAATGGGCCCATCGGCCCACAACGTTTGTGGTGGCATTAAACTGTTCTCATCTGCATATCCTTCTATGCCTGACCTCTGGTTCTGTCGGTGTGGAGTTTGCATATCCTCTTTATGACCATGTGGGTTTTCACCAGGCATGTGCCGTGAATAATTACTCGGGTAGGCAGTCAGTCGGCTTTAAAAAAAATCTTAAACCGCACATGCGCAGATTGTTCACCTCTCTGTAAGCTGTCAGTCGACTTTTATAACGTCTTCAAAAGCTATATCTCTTAATAAAGTGTCGTATTTCTCGGCAACGCAGACGCACCTGTGGCGAAGATGCACCGCCATTTTGAGTTGCTACATTTTGAAAGGAGGCTGGCGGGACATAGAATTTCTAATGCTCAAAATAAATAAATAAATAGTGACAATTCAATTTGCCCAAGGCTTCCTAATCTCCTTCATTCTGAATTACTGAATGTGTGGGGGGTGGAGGGTGACGGCAGGTGGAGAGATGTGGGAAAAAACGGGAGCAGACCGGGACAAGTTGAATCAGTTGTGATCTTATTGAATGACAATACTAGTTCAAGGGAACAATTGGGGGTAGAGTTCCTTTCACAGCGTGTGGGGAGTCTGACCAAGGGTAAAGTTACGGGGAGGGCAGGAGTGTTGAGAAGGAGGGGGTCGGGGATCATGCCAGTAACTCACCGCTGCGGGCGCGGAGCTACCGCCTTGAAGCCGGGGAAGGAAGTAGCTCGGGGGGGCTGCGAGCTGAGGTTGCGGCCGGTTCCGCTGTCCGGTCGCGGCAGTCAACGCAGCTACTTCCCTCCCCGGCCACAATGTGGTGGCTCTGCGCCCGGAGCGCTGCGGCAGCGGTGAATGAGTTGCTGGCATGATCCCCGACACCCCTCTCCTTCTCAATGCTCCTGCCCTCCCCGCAACTTTACCCCGGTCACTCTCCACTCCCACTTTACAGCCACTTCCCAATCAGCTGCCAGCAATAAGGGATAGACTTGGCTATCGCACAGTACGGCAACATTGTTCTTCATGTTGCTGTACTGAGGGATAGCCAAGTCTATCTTTCTTGGCTAACAACATAACCTTTGGCCTCCAAGATACAGGTACATTTTTGTGCCTTATTTTTGGATAAAAAATAGCGTCTTCATTGCCGGGAAATATGGTATTTTAAAACAAATAGCTCAACGAAATCTACTTACCACATTATTTGTACACGAACTCCATTCTTAAGATAATGGTAATACGTTTGAAAAACCCGCTAAGAAACTTGCGCTGTGCATGCGCAGTACGCAGTCCACAGTACAAAGGCAGAATTTCAGCTGCCTTCAGCTCCCCTTGGCATTGAAAGTTTGAAGTAGTGTCAACGGCACGTGAGCTGCACATACTTTTGCGTTATCTCTTAGGTAGGCATAATTATCTGGTGCCGTTACTATTTACATTTAATAATTAGCATTTTATAATTTTAATCAGGGTAGGCAGTGCCTACCTTGCCTAACCTGACGGCATGTGCCTGGTTTCCACTATCATCCCAAAAACTATGGGTCAGTTTCTGCACTATATCTCTAAATGGAACTAATTGTAATCTCTTGTTTTTAGACTGTTCCTTATATGGGTAAAATTAAGGATGGATTGAGCCCAGGTCGGGTAATCACTGTTCAAGGCAAAATCAAAAAGAATGCAGACAGGTAGTTTATTGAATTTCTGTTATCTATATCTATCCCTACATTGATCTATTCTGTTATCTATATCTATCTCTATATTGGTCCCGATTATGGGTGCAGTCTATATGGAATTTAGTTCTCCCTGTGACCACGTGGGTTTTCTCTGGGTGCTCCAGTTTCTTCCATAGAGAGGGTACAGAGAAGGTTCACCAGACTGATTCCTGTGATGTCAGGACTTTCATATGAGGAAATACTGGATAGACTTGGCTTGTATTCACTAGAATTTAGAAGATTGAGGGGGATCTCATAGAAACTTACAAAATTCTTAAGGGGTTGGTTAGGCCAGATGCAGGAAGATTGTTCCCGATGTTGGGGAGGTCCAGAACAAGGGGTCACAGTCGAAGGATAAGGGGGAATTCCTTTAGGACCGAGATGAGGAAAACATTTTTCAAAGTGGTGAGTCTCTGGAACTCTCTGCCACAGAAGGTAGTTGAGGCCAGTTCATTGGCTATATTTAAGAGGGAGTTAGATGTGGCCCTTGTGGCTAAAGGGATCAGGGGGTATGGAGAGAAGGCAGGTACAGGATACTGAGTTGGATGATCAGCCATGATCATATTGAATTGCGGTGCAGGCTCGAAGGGCCGAATGGCCTACTCCTGCACCTATTTTCTATGTTTCCCTCTTTCCATAGTTTGGTTTGTAGGTTAATTGGCTTCTTTAGATTTAGGATAGAACTAGTGTACAGGTGAGCGCTGGTTGGCGTGGACTCGGCTGGACATAGGGCCTGTTTCCATGCTGTATCTCTTAACTAAAAACTAAATTCTTTCAGATTTGCCATAAACCTTCAAGTGAGAGACTCCACTGATATTCCACTGCATCTGAATCCACGTTTCAAGGGGAGAGTTTTTATTCGAAATTCTTACCTCCATCAATGCTGGGGAGAAGAGGAGCGGAAAATAGATGATTTTCCATTTAATCCAGAGGCATACTTTGAGGTATATAAACTGTGACTTTTAAGTGGCACATAGGCTTTGTGGGAGAACGTAGACTTGTCTAAAATACAAGAGTGGATTACACAAGCTAGGATCATCCACCTTGGAACCAAAACAGTGAAGGGAAGATTGGAGAAACTGCAGATGCTGGCTAAGAAAACAAACCAAAGTGCCAGGGTAACTTAGCAGCTCAGGCAGCATCTCTGGAGAGCATGAACATGTGATGGAGTTTTGGGTCAGGATCCATTTTCAGACTGGAAGAGGGATGGTTGGATGGATGAAGTTTTAAAGGTGTTAAGGGGTTGGGTAGGAAGAAGCATTGTGAATTACAACATTTTTAGAAGGTATAGGAGCCTATTACTATTTAAATGGAGTCAAGTCGGGAAAAGGGGAAGTACAATGGGATCTGGGGGTTCTTGTTCATCAGTCTATGAAAGTAAGCATGCAGGTACAGCAGGCAGTGAAGAAAGCGAATGGCATGTTGGCTTTTATAACAAGAGTCGAGTACAGGAGCAAAGAGGTCCTTCTGTAGTTGTACAGGGCCCTTGTGAGAGCACACCTGGAGTATTGTGTGCAGTTTTGGTCCTCTAATTTGACGAAGGACATTCTTGCTATTGAGGGAGTGCAGCGTAGGTTTACAAGGTTAATTCCCGGGATTCTGTCATGCGCTGTGAGAATGGAGTGGCTGGGCTTGTACACGCTGGAGTTTAGAAGGATGAGAGGGGATCTTATTGAAACATAAGATTGTTAAGGGTTTGGACACGCTACATGTTCCCAATGCTGGGGGAGTCCAGAACCAGGGGCCACAGTTTAAGTATAAGGGATAAGCCATATAGAACGGAGACGAGGAAACACTTTTGCACACAGTTGTGAGTCTGTGGAATTCTCCGCCTCAGAGGGCGGTGGAGGCCGGTTCTCTGGATACTTTCAAGAGAGCGCTAGATAGGGCTCTTAAAGTCAGGGGATTATGGATAGAAGGCAGGAACGGGGAACTGATTGGGGATGATCAGCCCCAAAACTAAAAACTCTTGACTCTAAAGTTGTCTTATTTGGACTCTTCATACTTACAATGTCTTCTACTTATGTTTCAGGTTATTATTTATTGTAGTCCTGACTGCTTCAAGATAGCTGCAAATGGGAAGCACTTAGTGGAGTACAAACACCGATTTACCGACTTGAATAAAATTGACGTGTTGCAGGTCGAAGGAGATATCCAGTTGATAGATGTACAGACTTGGTAGGTGGAGGGAAACTGCATCCAATATTAACACCAGGTGAAAAGAAAGCCATCTAACCAAATTCTATTTCCAATTCTAGAAAGAGTGCGTGATCAAATTGAGAAGAACATTTTGTTATCTGGGATTGTTGGACTATATTTGAAGATCTATTTGCTTTTGAATTATGTAACTGAGTCTACATGAAACCATGTATGAACATATTTCCACAGAAGCTCAACCCTTAAATGTTTCCCAGAAATACGAACATGAATGGATTTTAGTTGAGCATTTACGATACTTAGTCTCGGAATACAAAACTCCAAGCTTGTCCAAAAGTCTTAACCTACTTCAACCATTGTCAATATTTCCTAAATACCTAAGTTAAACTTGGAAAAAAATCACATACAATTTAAACATTTAACTTTTGTAGCACTTGTTCACTGGACAAAGCTGTGTAGCTTTTTAAAAATAATCATTTGTAAAGTCTTTGTAGCATCTCTAAGGCTTAATGAAAACATTCTGTAGTACTGAACTTGTGCTGAGTTCCACAAGTGGAGAAATTGTTTTGAAACTTATGTAAGGTTTTTGCATGTATGTATGTTCCTTAAAGTGTGCACAGAAAAGTTTATAATTTCTCTAACATAGTTGATTCGTTAATAACTTTCATCTTCCAATATCTTTGAAAGGCCAAGGAAAAATAATTTCAATTCAATTGCATCTCTTTGATTGTATTAGGGTCTTTGGGTCTATTTCTCTTTTGTAAATCTTATCACTAACTGAAAACGACTTTCCTAATATTTTTTTTGTGTATGTGCTCGGATTTCCAGGTTTCCGCACTCTGTTTCAGCCACAATTTTCTTTTACATCTAGCACCTTTAGCACTCGAGCATCAAGCCTAATCTTGACTGCTTGCAACATTGATTTCCCTTGTACCTTGTGTGTCTAAGACAAGACTTAATATTCAATACAGCTTCAAATTCTATGCAGATTTGTAATGTATATCTCTGCACACAAACTGCCATAGCATAATGGAACTTTTAAAAAAATATTGACTATTTATTTCCATCGTATTGAACTACAAACTTCGACCATCATGGACCATACAGCTGAAATATTTATATAGCACTTTATCTGTTTGGTGATCAAAAACATTTGTTTTTTAATATGCTAACGGATGAAATTAGCAGGAGCAGAAAATAGATTATTTTCCAAACCATTGCCAAAATTGTGGGATATTACAGCTTTGTACACAATTTATCAATCCAATGTGTTGAAATCAACTGGGTCGTTAACATGGTAGGTTTGTAGAGCTGAGGCTCAATCATTGGATATTTCACTACTTCTCCATATCCCAATGTCACCTGCAATCTGTGAATCAGAAATGTGCTGAGATTTTCACAAATTGCTGGTAATGAAAATTTATCACTGTTTGATTTAAAAGCCAAACTCTTCACTTAAATTTAATTTATTGCTTAACAATTCTGTCAGCATTACATTCTGTAATAATGGCTTAAAGCAGACATCTTGTCTTCTTTTTGTAATTGGCATTTAGTATAAGGCCCATTAAGCTGGAGCAGCAGTGGTGCGGCAGCGGAGTTGCTGCTTTACCGAGCCAAAGAGCCCGGTTCAATCCTGACTAAGAGTGCACTCTGTACAGAGTTTGTACATTCTCCAGATGCCAGTGTGGAATTTCTCTCACATGCTGAAGACATGTAGATTAATTGGCTCCTGTAAAGATTGTAAATTGTATCAAGTGTGTTAGTGTATGGGGTTCGCTGTTTGGTGTGGGCCAAAGGGCCTGTTTTTGCCCTATATGTCTAAACTAAACTTGAATTTGCAATGACTTCTGAGGAGTTGTAGTCAAATAATTCCTGATGCTGAGAATGTAGTAACCAAATCTAGGATAGTGTGGGAGTTGTTTTGCCCACACGTGGTTTGCGCATTACTGAAATTTATTTTTCTTTCCAAAGTAATTTCTGCAAATTAGTGGTTGAATGGGAAGAATTAAGTCAAATACATTCTGTTGCAAAGTGTGGCTCTTTGTAGATTCCATGTTGTAAATTGTTTACAGGATTTGGGGCTCAGCCACATTTTTCCCGAATGAATATGCAATTTTCTGCCTGGCCATAAAGCAGTCTAAAAACTTATTTTGGAATTGGTGGAATTAAATGTTGTGTAGGAACTTTAGAAAAAAATTGCATCAACATCAGCTTTGACCTATTATAAATTAATGTACTGACAACGTTATCCTTCAATGTATTTTATACAAACTATAAATATCCATTTACATTTGTATTTTTATGAACTAAGGTAATCTTGTTGAAATGTGTCATTAATGTTTAATTTTAAATTGAAGTTGTACCCCAAGTTTAAATTGTAAAGTTCAAGAACTGATGCAAGTAATGCAGTCAGGCTGCAGTTTCTTGGTGAAATGCATAGAGTAGCTTGTACCATGAGTGTAATAACACCTTTTTCTTTCCTTCAGAATTACACCACAAAGAGGGACAGGTTTAATTGGCTTGGTATAACTATAAATTATCCCTAGTATGTAGGACAGTGTAAGTGGGTGGGGATCACTGGTCAGCGTGTTTCTGCGTAGTATCTAAACTAAAAACACATGAAGGTCCCCGGACCAAACCATATCTCTGATTCTATTTAACAGCACTTAACCTGCACCCTTCAATATCTTGACAATTCAAATGTTAATCCAGATGCCTAACAGTCTGCCCAGAATGCAAGAAATGGAAGCTATAAAGCTTGCCCCCCCCCCCCCCCCACCACCTACCTATTTCACTCCTAACCAACCAACACACCACTGCCCTCACACACTCACCATCATCTCCCCCCCCCACCCACTAATCCACTCACCACCACTCTTCTCTCTCCCCCCCCCTCAACAATCCACTATCTGCACTTCATAAGGCCTTAGGACAACAGCCAACATAATCAAGGACCAATAATGCCTTGTTCAGATAGATAAGGAACTGCAAATGCTGTCATGCAAAGTATACTAAGTGCTGGAGTAACTCAGCAGGTCAGGTACCATCTTTGGAGCATGTGAATTGGTGACATCTCTGGTGGGGACCACTGTTCAGTCTCCGTACATGATAATGCCCGGGTAATTATCTCTTCTCTGCTGCTGGGCAAAACATCCAAAATTCAGGAACAGCTTCTTCCTTGCTGCAGCCAGCTTCTTGAATGAACCACCGATCTTTCAATCTACCTCTTTGCGACCCTTGCACTTTTTTCTATCTGCAGCTATAATTCTGCAGTTTATTTTCACTTTTGTACTCATCTATTATATGGCTTGCATGCAAACCTTTCACTGTATTTCAGTACATGTGACAACAATAAACTAATACTGAAATGTGAGTATTTGCCTCCACTACCCCTGCAGATAGTGTTTTTGATTCCAAACAGAGGGGAAAAAGTTCTTCCTCAGAATGAAGACAAGGGATTGGAGTGGGTCCATGTCCTGTTTTTAGATACCACTGGTGCAGCGAAGATTCCCATTATTAACGCCCTCATAATTTTGTACACCTTGATCAGCCTCCTCCACTCCAAAGAGAGCAAACTTATCTTATCCAGTCTCATAAATGAAATGCTCCATCCTAGATATCATTGTGGTGACCCCTTTCCATTGTAATCACATCATACGTTACATGTATGCCATGTACTGCCTTGTCTACCTAGGCTGCCACCTTGCCTGACGCAGTAAACAAACATCCCAGTGGCAAGAAGAAGGGGCAGCTCACCAGTAGAGTTGCTGCCT
Organism: Okamejei kenojei; assembly: GCA_035221665.1. Taxonomy (NCBI): domain Eukaryota; kingdom Metazoa; phylum Chordata; class Chondrichthyes; order Rajiformes; family Rajidae; genus Okamejei; species Okamejei kenojei. The sequence goes on from CM069138.1 coordinate 51,586,980, forward strand.
TATAGCGCCAGAGACCCGAGATCGATCCTGGCTACGGATGCTGTCTGTACACTCTCTGTGTGACCTCGTGGGTTTTCTCTGGATGCTCTCATCTCCTCCCACACTCCAAAGATGTGCAGGTTTGTAGGTTAATTGGCCCATGTGCAGGATAGTGCAAGTATACGGGGTGATTGCTGATCGGCATGGACTCTGTGGGCTGAGGGACCTGTTTCCTCGCTGTATTTCTAAAGTAAAGAGAATGTGGAAGGGGACTGGTGTACAAAGAGGAAACCCAGTTTACAAAGTTGCAAGGCGAATGCAAACTCCACAATCTTCCAAATACTACACACATTTAGCCAGGCTGCTGTTGCCAAAAGAGTTAGTCACAATCAGATTTGGACATTGAATGCTTTCATGAAAGGCATTAATAAATCATTTGGATAATTTGTGGCCATGATGCCATTTGAATGCAATGATGATAAAAAGCATTGATACGTGTTTTTAAACATTTATTAATACTGTTGGGTGAGAATAGACACGTGGAAGTGAGGACGCCGCTGCCGAGGGAAGGAACAAAGGAGGACCCGGCGTGGGGGGACTGCCGTGAGAGGGGGACCTGGTGCAGGGGTACTTTGTAAGTGCACTTTATGGCTGACTTGGGTGTGCATGCAAAGAATTTCACTGTGACTTGTCACATGTGACAATAAAGTATTCAATTCAATAACAATGAGCTAGAAAATTCAACATAACAGGCTACAGAACTGCCTATTCAACATCCAATCTGAATGAAATCAGGGAAAAATCATCAGAAAATGGACACAAAATGCTAGAGTAATGCAGAGGATCAGGCTGCATCTCTGGAGAAAAGGAATGGGTGACTTTACGAGTCGAGACCTTTCTTCAGACCCGGAACGTCGCCTATTCCTTTTTTCCAGAGATGCTGCCAGATCTGCTGAGTTACTCCAGCACTTTGTGTCTATCCTCGGTGTGAACCGGCATCTGCCGTCCCGTACGACAATAAAAATCATCAGTGTTGGTTTGCACAAAGTAAAATTCTGCAACTTCAGCATTAGGAGTAGGGCCAGTACTTTTAAATTACCCGCGTAAATCATGTGATTCTTAATACAAAACTTTACACGTAAAAAATATTCACCATCTAATTGTAAAACTTCCTACAACATGGGTTTCAGAAATAGCTCTGCAGTGGCTCTCCAAGAATGACTTCCAGCTGTTGGATCACTTTCTGACAGTGGTGCTCCACTTCCTCGCATTCATCTGCAACACAAAGCACACAATGTTGAACTCAAAACTCTCACTGAAATGGAACGAGTCAAAAATAAAGAGGCATGGTGTGCAAAAGCAGAGAAGGTATGCCTAGGTAGTAGAAAGCACTGGGGTGGGCTATAACGAATGGACGGTGTTCATTTCAGGTTACCACATTTTCCGAAGCATGTAAATATTCCAGAGATGATACAGAAAATATTTCCTCGGTGGTTCCACAGTAAGAGGGATTTCAATGGTAAGAAACTAAGGAAGCCTGGGATTGTTCTCCACGGAGCAAAGGCGGCGTGGAGGAAATGTGATAGAAGTCAGTCATACAGTATGGAAGCAGGCTGTTTGGCCCAACTCATCCAAGCCAACCATGATTTAAGCTCGGGGGCGGCACAGTTGCTGCCTCGCAGTGTCATAGACCCGGGATTGACCCTGACTGGGTGCTGTCTGTACGGAGTTTGTACGTTCTCCCTGTGACCGTGTGGATTTTCCCTGGGATCTCCAGTTTCCTCCTACACTCCAAAGCCAAATAGGTTTGTACGTTAATTGGCTTGGGAACATTGTAAATTGTCCCGAGTGTGTGTGGGGTAGCGTTAGTGTGCAGGGATTATTGGCCGGTGTGGAGTCGGTGAGCCTAAGGGCCTGTTTCTGCACTGTAGCTCCAAACTAAACTTATACTAAACAGAATTATGAAATTCTTATTGCGCATTAATATTTGCATTAAGATTTTAGTTCAAGTCAGTAGCTTACCTTCCAGCAGTTCTGCCAAGAAGGGGATGGTTTCAGGCAATAACATCATGTAGTTCTCCTTGAGTTTACCAGCCAATTCCAACAGCATAATGAGAGCAGAAAACCTCACCTGCACATTAAAAGCAATATTTCCACCATCAATGAGGTAACAAAAATATTAGCACCTTAAAACTGGAGGCTCAAACCACAGATTGATGACCGAGGCTGTTTGGAAATGATGGATTTCCCCCAAAACTTAATTAATTAAATATCAATCTGGGAACAATGTCTGAGATAGAGTTTAGTTCATTGTCACGTACTGAGGTACAGTGAAAAGCTTTTGTTACGTGCTATCCAGTCATCAACCTGACGTGCACAAACAAATAGATGTGGTGTTTTCATGCCACTTGATCTACAACTTTAGGCTGTGCACGCCATATGCAAGAAGAAGCGGAAAGACGATATGTGATTACAATCGAGCCACGCACAGTTTAGATACATGATAAAGGGAATAACGTTCAGTGCAAGATAAAGTCCAGTAAAGTTCAATCAAAGATAGTCCAAGGGTCTCCAAAGGGGTAGATAGTAGACAGGAAGGGGTAGATAGTAGACAGGAAAACATCTCAATTATCTCAAATAAGTCAAATCCTGCATGGCTTAACTTCCTTGGCTTCCTCTGAAAGCAGAAAACTGTATAAATATGCGTGTTTCAGCAGCTCTTAATGCACTTACGATCAGCTATAACTGTAAAAGCATATGGACGGAGAGAGTAGAGGAAAAACAATCAACTGCATTGAGCATCGAAGTCTAACACAAACCAACTCATCAAAACTCTTCCTCATACTAGGATGGAAAGTTCCCGTTCAGCAGCCTAGGGATTGCAAAGGAAAATATTTACCTCCTTTTGTTCTTTTCATAAAATAGGCTGTTTGCATAATTGTGAAATCTAAATCAGTAATTCTGGTCATTTCAGTATCAGCTTCAGACACAACTGACTATAAAAGCTGCTGTAGTAAACCTAACTGGTTCACTGATGTCCTCACTAAAATGCTAGATAAAAGACTGCAGTTTTGGACGTTAATGCCTTTTACAGCAAAGAAGAAAGGGTAATAAGGAACAACCACATCCCAAGAATTTGAAAAAGCACCGCTAATTCCACATGCATTGAACAAGAGTCCCTTTCCATCTTTGGGGTTCAGCATCCAAGTGGGAAATATGATCACCAGCAAACGCTAACCGCATCAAAGTTGGTATAGGCAATGAAATATGATTAGCAGCAGATCATCCCCAAAAGTTCTTCAAAACCTAAGTGCTATACTCAGCAACATTTGATATTAATTGGGACGTGTGGCTGGGAATGGACAATAATGTTGGCAGAAGATACCAAGCTCAAAAGCATGTACCACCAGATTCAGGAACAGTTATCAGACTACTGAACGGACCACCCATAAGCCGATCTCCCAACCTACCTCTTTGCAAACCCTAAACTTTTCTTCCCCTCTATAATTGTAATGCGATAACACTATATTCTGCACTCTAGTATTTTTCATTTTGCACTGCCTGTTGCACTTGTGAATGGCTTGATTGCACTCATGTACATGATTTGACTGGACTAATAAACTAATAGCAATGGTAATTACCAGATAATGTAAATAGCACAGATTAAGATTGCCATTTTGGAAACTGGAATCTTTGTTGTCAAATCCTGCTGCTTACCTTTGGTGAGCTGTGCCTTGTTTTAAGCAAGATTTGGTAATTCAGTGGCTTCCAGAAGGAATCATCACCAATGGCCACAGAAAACTGAGCGATACATGGGATAAGATGTTTGGTCACTCTATCCTTGTATTCCTCCTCACCGCCAAGCATGTTTTCCAGCTGCAAAGATTACAAAATGTCAGAATATATTCACAGTCCGTAATAGTTTCAAGTCATCATAAGAGTAATTACAGTTGTGCTATATTGTGCGTTTCTGTATTGGACAAAGGGCAATTAACAAATTAGGAAATAGTATTAGTATTGCATGAACAGAATGAATTATAATGTAATTTCTAATCATGAACTGGGGAACCACAAAAAGGTTACCTGACAAGTGGAAAAAGCCCTGTCTTGGAACAAAAAAAAGGAAAAACTGTTTCCATGTAACCTCCCAAATCAAACGCTATTCTCTTAAGAGAACTACCACTACTTACACTACAGTTGGCCATTGAAATTAGTAAGCAATCACTTCTATCGACAATTGCGCACCAATACTCGATTAAACATTGTAATAGGAATACTTTACAGCTGTGCACATCATTCTGCGTCAATAGTTGGGATAAAATAACCAAATAAAGTTGTTGCAAGATCATAATTGCATGTTTAATGAAGCTGGCAAATGAATGGAACTAGCTTTGACAGGCAGAATGAGAGTTACACACCTGATCCACCAAGGGCATCATGAGAGTATCAGTTCTTTCCTTGCTGACAAACTGCTGAGTGTCAAAGAGAAAGATTTTGTGCATGCAGTCAGTGACGAACTGAAGTAAGAGGCATGATTTTGTTGCGCTGTTGTCTGAGTCAAAGAAACTTTCATCTATTTTGGAAGAAAAAAAAGATGATTAATTAAACAGTGCAGTGTGCGAGTAATTCTGCAGTTTCAGAGTCATAGAATCATGCAGCACTGAACAAGCCCTTTGGCCCAACTCGTATATACCGACATAGATGCCCATCTAAGCAAGTCCCATTTGCCTGTGTCTGGCCCATTTCCCTCTAAACCGTTGTCATCTATGTACCTGTCTTTTAAATGCTGCTATAGTATATGCCCCAACTCTCTCCTCTGGCATATTGTTCCATTTACCTACCACCCCTTTGAGTGAAAAGGTTGCCCCCCCAGGTTCCTGTTAAATCCCTGACACCTTGAACCTATGTCCTCTTGGGTTTGATTCCCCAACTCTGGGTCAAAGTTGATCAAAAAGCGATCACCCCTACACACTAACACTATCCTACTACACACACTGAGGATATATATATTTTTTTAACAAAGCCAATTACCTACAAACCTACACGTCTTTGGAATGCGAGAGGAAAACAGAGCACCCGAAGAAATCCCATGCGGTCATAGGGAGAACGTACAAACTCCGTAGAGACAGCACTCATAATCAGGATCAAACCCAGGTACCTGGCATTGTAAGGCAGCAATTCCACCGCTGCCCCACCCCGATCTTATTAATTTTCTTATTAATTAGACTCAATCACACTAGACAAACATATTTGCCTGTTGAACAAGTACATACCTGAACAAATAGGTGTTGTCAGACCTATCTGAAGACGGGGCCCACCCTGAAACGTCACCTATCCATGTTCTCCAGAGACGCTGCCTGACCTGCTGAGTTACTCCACCACTATGTGTCTTTCGCTGTCATTTATATTTTGATGACAATTTTTCCCTGAGATTAATGTTTCTGGAAGACCCTTACCACATATAATAATAAAGGTTAATTGACTGTAACTTTACCTGTCTTGGCTGTGTTGGTCTGGTTCAGAATTTCAGCGAAAGGCTTCACCAGCTGCCCAGCAAAAAGGGTGAATAAACCTTTCAGCTTGTCCGCAATGCTATCTGCTAAGCGGTAAAATGTAATCAACCGATCTGTAGGGAACCCCTCAGACTTGCTCCAGTCGAACAGCTGATTAGAAGCAAACCATATGTCGGTGGTTAAAAAAATAATTTGCAGATATTCATCTGTGGAATTGTTTACCAAATATTATTGACGTACCTTAAAGAACAAGGGTCTGAAAGTAACCTCTGAAAGTTTCATTATCATGCCAACGAGACAATTGATGACGTGACCCTCAATTTCACCTACTTTGTCCAGGTCATCCTACAGAAGGGATGAAATAGAAGGAAATTTGGCTCTGTATGTATACTTAAAATAGTAATAGAGGTGGTTTATGTAATGCACAACTATAGCCTTGTACGTATGGATGTCTAAGTGCCTTTATCACTCCAACACCCAATAGGAGAATGAAATTACCTGTCATTCCGAAGAAGGGTCCCGTCCGAACCTGTCACGCTCTCTTGGAATTAGTTTAGTTTAGTTTATTATCACATATACCGAGGGACAGTGAAAAGCTTTTTGTTGCGTGCTAACCATTCAGCGGAAATACTATACACATTACAATTGAGCCATCCACAGTGCACAGATACAGGATAAAGGGAATAACGTTTAATGCAAGATAAAGTCCAGTAAAGTCTGATTAAAGACAGTCCGTGAGTCTCCAGTGAGGTAGATGGTAGCTCAGGACCACTCTTTAGTTGTTGATCGCATGGTTCGGTTGCATGATCACAGCTGGGAAGAAACTGTTCCTCAATTACCTCATTAACAAACGGTTTCAAGGCAAACTTTGGGGTCTGGCTGGCCATACAAATTCATTAAAAACCACAAATTATGCCAAAAATTTAGGAGATGGCAGAACAGTCGTAGTAAAACAAAGACTCACGAAAGCAGATTTTATACCTGGGAATTGAGGCTAAATGCAAATTAAATTGGTACATTTCAAAGTGCATGAAATGGCAAACAGATTTTCGTATGCAACAAGCAAATGCAACTGTTATTGTGCAGCAACATGCCACAATAGCAATGAGATTAATGACTTGATAATCAATTTTAGTGGCCGTGATTGTGGAAAATTGATTAAAGTGGCAGCAGGACCAAGATGTTAAATACCCATTGTGCAATAATGATTTATAGTTGTCCGATGCACAGTCATTCAGCTCAATGCTTACAATGAGTCCAGGTTATCCATCGTCTTATTAGTCCTGGAGTGTTGTAGAACAGAATGACCGAAACACAGAGTTCCATGAAAGTGATGATACAGGTAGACAGGGTGGTGTAGAAGATATTTGGCATGCTTGTCTTCATCAGTGGGGGTACTGAGTATAGAAGCTGGGACGTTATGTTACAGCTGTACAAAATATGGGTATGACCCTATTTGGAGCATTGTATAGAGTTTTGCTCACCCTACTCAGGGGCAGCACACAGCACCAGAAACCCAGTTTTGATGCTGACTCGAGGAGGGCCCTATCTATGCAGAGTTTGTACGCTCGCCCTGTGACCACGTGGGTTTCCTCAGGTGCTTCCTTCCACACTCCAAAGACAAGCAGGTTTGTAGGTTAATGGGCATCTATAAATTGCCCCTATTGTGTAGGATGTGGGATAATGTGATAATGAGTGGGCTGGTGATTAATGGTTGGCTGACACCATTGTGATGGATATGGGTCAGGCACAGGCATGTGGATGGCTCGGTTCAGCAACTTGGTTGGCATGGGTGAGTGGGCCGTCTGGCCTGTTTCCATGTAGTATTGTTTGATGACTCCTTAAAAAGTACAGGTGTCGGGGCTATGGGGAGAAGGCAGGAGATTGGGGTTGAGAGGAAAAGATAGATCAGTCATGATTGAATGGCAGAGTAGACTTGATCGGCCGAATAACCCAATTCTGCTCCTATAAACTTATGAAAATGGTGTATTTTTAAATATATATCCAGTTCCTTGAAAAGTGGTTTTGTGACACGCTCCCATCCACTTCATCAGATATCTCATGTCCTGAGGATCTCTTGTGTAAAAACAAAATCCTAAAACCCATTCTTCACATCTTAAATGTGCATCATCTTCATTTCGAAGATCAGTGGACCAAAGTTTGTCTCCGTGTTGGGTAAAACCACAACCTTAAAGTCTGGTGCAGCGAGGCGGTAGAACGGCCGCTGGGCCATGAGCAACCTAGCAGTCGCGTTGCTGAGAACGAAGAGGGACTCGGCAGGGAGCTGCTGAAAACAAAGGACCCGATGCCGGGGGTCTGCTGAGTTCAGTGGTCTGGCAGGCCACTGTAAAACAAAGAAGGACCCAGTGGATCGCTGCAAATAAAGAAGGACCAGACAGGCCGCCCGCAGCCACGTGCAGGCAGGCCTGGTTCGCCACTATGTGAAGATAAAACTGTATTAAAAACATTTGCAACTTTGTTGGCTTCAGCAACGTGGTGCCTCTTTGTGTATTGCAAAGGTGAAGTCTGCGGTATGAAGAATTTCACTGTACCTGGGTACATGTGACAATAAAGTATCCTTGGACATTGGATAGGGTTCGATCATGACTACCAGGCACCAAGGGTTGCTACCAAACGAGCAGATGAACAATTCCCAGTAGTTCAACAAAAAGTTTGAATTATACCACGTGGTACGCAAGCTGCTTTTCCTCAAATTCAAAAAGTTGCATTCAGATATTAATTTGAATTGTTGCAAACCATGTAAAATTGAAAATAAGATATTATTCTGTGTGTCTTACCTCCAAGTGGCCAGCTCTGAAATCCAGAGCTTTGAGAAAGAATGATGTGAGTTCAGATTGATGGGAAGTCAATTGTTCCTTTTCCATGTGACAAATGTGCTCCTTTAGGATGTCGAGAAGAGGCCCTAGGCAACTCTGGAGAAAACACCAACATGTCAATAGACAATAGACAATAGGTGCAGGAGTAGACCATTTGGCCCTTCGAGCCAGCACCGCCATTCAATGTGATTATGGTTGATCATCCCCAATCAGTACCACGTTCCTGCCTTCTCCCCATATATCCTGACTCCACTATTTTTAAGAGCCCAATCTAGCTCTCTCTTGAAAGCATACAGAGAACCTGCCTCCACCGCCCTCTGAGGCAGAGAATTCCACACTCACCACTCTCTGTGAGAAAAAGTGTTTCCTCGTCTCCGTTCTAAATGGCTTACTCCTTATTCTTAAACTGTGGCCCCTGGTTCTGGACTCCCCCACCATCGGGAACATGTTTCCTGCCTCTAGTGTGTCCAAGCCCTTAACAATCTTATATGTTCTTCAACTAAATAGGGATAAAACGGAGATAATTGTTTTTGGTGCTAAAAAAGAAAGGCTTAAAGTAATCCAACACCTTCACTCTTTGTCCCTGAAAACCTCAAACAAAGTTAGAAATCTTGGGGTTATTATGGATTCAGATTTACATTTTGGCAGTCACATTAAATCAGTAACAAAATCGGCCTACTATCACCTCAAAAATGTAGCAAGAATAAGAGGACTCATGTCAGCTCAAGACTTAGAAAAACTTGTACATGCCTTTGTTACTAGTAGGCTAGATTATTGTAACGATCTCCTTGCAGGTCTTCCAAAAAAAAAACTGTCAGGCAGCTACAGCTAGTTCAGAACGCTGTTGCTAGAGTTCTAACAAAGACCAAAAAATTTGAACACATTACACCAATTCTTAAATCCTTACATTGACTCCCTGTATGTCAGAGAATTGATTTTAAAATCTTGCTGCTCACCTATAAATCACTACATGGTTTAGGGCCAAAGTATATCACTGACATGCTTCCACTATATAAGTCTTCTAGACCGCTAAGATCTTCAGAGATCAATCTGTTAGTGATTCCCAGAGTAAATACAAAACATGGGAAAGCAGGATTTAGTTACTATGCATCAAATAGCTGGAATAAACTTCCTGAAGATTTAAGACTTGCCCCAACTTTGACCACTTTTAAAACAAGACTGAAAACTTTTATGTTTACTTTAGCTTTCAGCTAAATCCTAACTAAACTACATTGCACTTTTAACTTTTACACTTTTCTATAATGCATTTTTAACTTTGCTTTTATTTTCTTTTAATTCTTCTATTTTATTTATTTTTTATTTTATTTTTAAAATTTTTTTTTATTTATTATTTCATTTTATTGTATGACATGTTTTTATGTGAAGCACTTTGAGTCTGCCTCGTGTATGAAATGTGCCATATAAATAAAGTTACCTTGCCTTGCCTATGTTTCAATGAGATCCCCTCTTATCCTTCTAAACTCCAGAGTGTACAAGCCCAGCTGCTCCATTCTCTCAGCATATGACAGTCCTGCCATCCCGGGAATTAACCTTGTAAAGGTACGCTGCACTCCCTCAATAGCAAGGATAGCAATGCCATAGACTACTTCCGTTTCCACTTAAAATACAGCATCAATTGAATCTTATAAATTGTCTCATAGCTGCCTGAAATCATGTGGGTTTAGTTTAGTGTAGAGATGCAGTGCGGAAACAAGCCCTTTGGCCCACCGAGTCCGTGCTAACCAGCGATCCCTGCACACCAACACTATCCTACGCACACTAGGGACAATTTACCTCTTTGGAGTTGAGTGTGGGAGGAAAGAGGAGCACCCAGAGAAAACCCATGGGGTCACAGGGAGACGTGCAAACTCCACACAGACAGCACCCGCTGTCAGGATCTAACCTGCATCTCTGGCACTGTAAGGAAACAACTCTACTGCCGCGCCACCGTGTCATTCTGGATTCATTTTGTCTTAACAGAGAGGGCGGCACAGTGGCGCATGTGGTAGAGCTGCGCCAGAGACCCGGGCTCGATCCTGACCACAAGTGCTGTCTGTGTAGAGTTTGCAAGTTCTCTCTGTCACCGCGTGGGTTTCACCTGGGTGCCCTCCCACATCATATATATGTGCGAGTTTGTAGGTTGATTGGCCTCTGAAAATTACTCCTCAGGTGTTGGGAGTGGAAGCGAAAGTGAGATAACATAGAACTAGTGTAAATAGGTCATTGCTGGTCAGCGTGGACTCGGTGGGCTGAAGGACCTGTTTCCGTGCAGTATTTTTCAATTAATGAATCAACCACCAATAAAAAGCTGCCATGTGTGCCTGACTGCTGCTTTCTGTGGCTTCTACTTTGCCCTGTTAAACATTGAACCATCTATTGTGCAGCAAAAGGCAATGATAAAGTCACAGCTGCTGCCAAAAAAATATTAAAATAAACACACCTGTGTAAGTAGAGGAACAAAGAGATACAGTCCAAGAATTCAGAATTCACGATTTCAAACTACATGTAACTTTCTCTTTATAATAAACATGCTCAAGCGAGAGACGAGTGTGGATACTAGAAGTTTGAATGTTTCACAAGATAAACATTGTGGAAACCAATGAAAGGCACGAGAATTGGGTTTAGAGAGAAAAATAGATCTGCCATGATTGAGTGGCAGATTAGAATCAATGGGCCGAATGGCCTAATTCTGCTCCGATGATTTATTCAAGTAAAAGTAGGATTATTCAAAAAATAAGACAAAAGAATATTCACCATTCATAAGCTTTTGAAAACATTTAGATACACGCTCAAAACAAGCTCAATGATAGTTCATGAGAGTAATAAATATGTTTATGATATATAAAATATATATAAATAATGCTAGATTTTTTATGATACAGTTAGATATTTCTCAGCTATCATTCAAAACACCCATTTTAACAAAAGCTGTACAAGCAAAGTGGCTAAACTTTCAAGCTAACGATAACCAAGAGGTTTTAATATTCAAAGCAGGAGGTGTTTGCAGGTTTAGAAATGTTGCTTCACTTCCAACTCAAACAGAGAATGGAAATAAAGCAGAAATCTTGACGGAGATAAATACTCACCTCCTTGGTGTCAGCAAGTTTATCGTAACACTTGCTAATTGATGGCAACAGAACCCGAGAAGCAAGCTTCGTAGCCAATGTAGTTCGAAGTGAGGTTAAACGCAGATTAAGCTGCGACGAGTGGTTTCCCTTTGCAGCAATGTTGGTCAACTGGGTGATCTATAAGGAAGCATCATTGCATGGTTATTTAAACTTCAAGATAAGATGCTTTCTTTGGTATAATGTAACAGGAGATAGCTGTTGAACTTGCCTGTATTAGAACGTCTAGTAGGTAAGGGCTGATGAAGTGCGACAGTGTTTCTGCGACCCTCTGCAATGCTGTAACTGCACTGAGTAAATAAATCTCGTTGGACAGCACGGATTTCTGCTTTTTCAAAGTCTTCAGAAGTCCTGGCATCAGCCTGTACAAAATCCATTCTCATGAAGGTTTAGCATTTACAATGCATAGTAATCTATAAACAAGATCAATTGAGCAACTACAACTCATTGAAAGGGCAACATGGGGAACATGGTGGGAGTGCGTGGGATATGAAGGGAGATGCATCTACACTGTTAACCATATTGCATAACCGTACCACATAACCATACTAGAACATAGAATAGTACAGCACAGGAACTTCGACTCACAATGCCTGTTTCCATACAATATCTCTAAATTAAACATAGTACAATTTTTCTGTGTTGCTAAGGCAACATCTGCTGTGCCTTAAAGGCCTGTCCCACTGTACGAGGTAAATCAAGAGTTCTCCCGAGTTTTTCCCTAATTCGAACTCAGAGAATGTCCATAGCGGGTCCATAGGAGTTCGTGGATGTCCCGTAGCGGCTCGTACGAGTAACGGTAAGTACGCGGGAAATCCGGTAAACTCGTGACGTTTTTTCAACACTGTGAAAAAAGTCCTAGAGTAAAAAAACTTGTGATGAAAAAAATGGTTACTTTTTTAACTCGTAAGAGCCGCTATGAGACATCCACGAACTCCTACGGACCCGCTACGGACATTCTCCGAGTTCGAATCGGGAAAACTCGGGAGAACTTTTGAATTACCTCGTACAGTGGGACAGGCCCTTTATCTAGCACCATGCCACAAGAATTTTGTGAAATTCTTTAGTCATTAGAGCGTGGTGACTATTGCTACAGATGGCCAAGTGGAGGTCAAGTCATTGTTATTATTAAGGTGCAAATTGACAGATTCTTGATTAGTACGGGTGTCAGGGGTTATGGGGAGAAGGCAGGAGAATGGGGTTGAGAGGGAAAGATAGATCAGCCATGATTGATAGTGTAGTAGACTTGATGGGCCAAATGGCCCAATTCTGCTCCAAGAACTTATGAAATACAAGATTTCAGGATATGTTAATGACAAGAGCTCTGAAGAGTGGTCATTATGAATATCGAGTTACTTTCACACCTGGGAAGCTGAGGTATTGCCAGTGCCTTGAGCGCAGTGGTAACTTCAGCAATACAAAGTAGAGCATTGCCCAGCAGATTCCTTTCCTCCTCTCCACCATCCACTGCTATTAGGTCTACGCTAGTCACCAGCACAGGAACAAAGAAATCCTGGTGCCCTGCACCAAAACACCTGCACAAGAGTTTCAGGCTGAAGAGGGCTGTCTGGCGGTTAATGGCTTGTTCCACTTCTATTTCCTTGCAGCAGACAATATTCAGAAGCTGCTCGATTAGGCTCAGAAGCAACTTCACCTGGTGAGAAACAACATTTAAGAAATTATTTCACACAAATGAACATGGAAAGGGATTAAAAAAAAGTTAGGTGTATAAATATCGTCAATAGAAAGTTTGATAAGGTAAGCTTGAGAAATAGCATCTCATTTTCCAATTGGGGACAGGACAGACAGGATGGGTGACATTTCAGGTCGGGACCCTTTTTCAGAACCAACTCAAAGCGTCACCTATCCATGTTCTCCAGAGAGTTATTCCAGCACTTTGTGTTCATTTTGGAAATCAGCATCATAATCTCACACTTGTTTCTACCGTTTGAGACTAAGCAGTCTGCATGCAAGAAATATGAACTGACCATTCCTCTCCCACAGTGATACTAGGAACTGAGGAGGAATATACAACAAATCAGTCAACAACTGGAGAAAAGCAGGGCTCTCATTCAGATGCTGAATGTCCTGATGTGTGTATTTGTGTCTTTCATATTGCACCAATGTGCACACTCCTGGGTCTTTCATATTTTCTCTGATCGTACTTAGGCTTAATTTTCATTTATTCATCGGTTTATCAATTCCACAGCGGATTTGTTTGATTGGAACAAATAATTTAGCTCAGACAGAAATTATGTTTTTTTTTTAAAGATTGTCTTTGACTCCAGGGTGTTTATGCCTGCAGCTTGAAAAGGATGAGCTGTCTGCATTTGGCTGTTTAACTTCGGCTGATCTGATTCAGTATCACAGGACAATGTGACACGGATCGATTTCAAGGTTTTACTGTGACTGCGCAACAGGAGACTATTCACCTCCTGAAGATTTTTGCTGTATCTCCGTCAGGACCCATGCAATAATAAACACTGTGAAAAAGATGTTAGCTTCATCCCATTATTCAATAGTTTTCCTGCATCCCTGTATTTTTTTCCTTTATATTTAGTTAGACTTTAGAGATACAGTCAAGTCAAGTCAAGTTTATTCGTCACATACACATACGAGATGTGCAGTGAAATAAAAAGTGGCAGTGACTGCGGACTTTGTGCAAAAAACAAACAAACAAACAACAAACTACAAACAGAATCACATGTTCTTTTTCATATTAAATATTGTGGGCGGTATTGTGGTACAGTAAAGTTAGTAAAGTTAGTCCCTGGTGAGATAGGAGTTTACAGTCCGAATGGCCGCTGGGAAGAAACTCCTTCTCATCCTCGCCGTTCTCACAGCATGGCAACGGAGGCGTTTGCCTGACCGTAGCAGCTGGAACAGTCCGTTGCAGGGGTGGAAGGGGTCTCCCATTATCTTATTGGCTCTGGAGTTGCACCTCCTGATGTATAGTTCCTGCAGAGGGGCGAGAGAAGTTCCCATAGTGCGTTTGGCCGAACGCACTACTCTCTGCAGAGCCTTCCTGTCCTGGGCAGAGCAATTCCCAAACCAAAATTGTAATATTTCCGGACAAGATGCTTTCCACAGCCGCTGAGTAGAAGCACTGGAGGATCCTCGGAGACACTCTGAATTTCCTCAATTGCCTGAGGTGGTAAAGACGCTGCCTTGCCTTACTCACCAGTGCTGCAGCGTGCGATGTCCATGTCATATCCTCAGAGATGTGGACTCCCAGGTATTTAAAACAGCTCACCCTATCCACAGTATCCCCATTTATCCTCAATGGTGTGTACGTCCTCGGATGATGTGCCCTCCTAAAGTCCACGATCAGCTCCTTCGTTTTTTTGATGTTCAAGAGGAGGCTGTTGTCCTGACACCAGAGTGCCAGATCAGCTACCTCCTCCCGGTAGGCCTTCTCATCGTTGTCTGAGATCAGGCCCACCACCACGGTGTCATCAGCAAACTTGATTATCGAGTTGGAGCTGAACCTAGCCACACAGTCATGTGTGTACAGGGAGTACAATAGGGGGCTGAGGACACAACTCTGGGGGGATCCTGTGCTCAGGGTGAGGGACGTCAATGTATTCCCTCCCATCTTGACTACCTGGGGCCTGGCGGTGAGAAAGTCCAGGGCGCAGGCACACAGGGGGGTGTTGAGCCCTAATTCCAGTAGCTTCTCGGCCAGTCTGGTGGGGTCTATCGTGTTGAAGGCTGAACTAAAGTCTATGAACAGCATCCTCACGTAGCCCCCCTTCTGGGTGTCAAGATGAGAGAGAGCGGTGTGCAAAACCTGGGAGACCGCATCGTCCGTGAATCTGTTTGGACAGTATGCAAATTGTAACGGGTCCATGTTGCGAGGGGGGAAGGCGCAGATGTGTTTCTTCACCAGCCTCTCAAAGCATTTCATGACTACCGAGGTGAGGGCCACCGGACGGTAGTTATTCAGACAGGCGGGGGAGGCATTCTTTGGTACAGGTACAATGGTGGATTTTTTGAAACAGTACGCTTGGTCTCGCTGATATATCCCCAGATAGCTTCCCCTGCAACCGCAGAAGATGAATACCTGTTCCTATACCTCCTCCCCCGACAGTCCTTTCAGGTGAGGCAGAGGTTCACTTGCACTTCCTCCAACCTCACCTCTGTATCCGCTATTCCAGGTGTAGACTCCTATATATCAGTGAGACCAAGTGCAGACTCGGCCATTCAGTTCACCTTGGCCTACACGATCTCCCAGTTGCTAAACACCTTAACTCTCCTTCCCATTCCCACACTGACCTTTCCATCCTGGGCCTCCTCCATTGTCAGAGTATGTTCAAATGAAAATGGGAGGACCAGCATTTTATATTTTGCTTGGACAGCTTACAACCCAGCAGTATGAATATTGACTTCTCTAACTTCAAGTAACCCTTGCATCCCCTCTCTCTCCGCCCCTCCCCCACCCTAGTATTCGTATTAGTTTTACGGTCATCCTGCTGAGTTCCTCCATCTGTATAGTCGTTATCACGCACCTATCCCACAGCCAACAATAGCCTATTATGTGCCCCACATTCCCCTCATTAGCGTTGGTGTTTGCATATCTTCCATTCATTTCTCCTAAGCACCGTCCATATCTCTCATTCCCCTTTCCCCTGACTCTCAGTCTGAAGAAGGGCCTCGATCAGAAACATCACATATTCCTTTTCTCCAGATATGCTTCCTGACACGCTGAGTTACTGCAGTATTTTGTATCCTTCTTCACTGGAGGAAAGGTTGAACTATAGTCATAGAGTAATACAGCATGGAAACAGGCCCTTTGGACCAATTTGCCCACATTGACCAACATGTCCCATCTACACTAATTCCACCTGCCTGTGTTTGGCCTATACCCCTCCAAACCTATCCTATCCATGTACCTGTCCAAATGTTTCTTAAATGTTGTGATAGTATCTGCCTCAACTACCTCCTCCAGCATCTCATTCCATACGAGTTTCACACCTTTTCTGTGAAAAAGTTAGCCCTCAGGTTCCTATTAAATATTTCTTCCCTCATTTCAAACGTATGTTGAAAGGGTTCTCGATTCCCCTGATCTGGACAAGAGAATCTGTGTGCTTACCCAACCCATTCTTCCCTGCCTGCTCAACCTTTCCCTATAGCTCAGGACCTCGAGTCCTGGCAAATCAACAAATCATCTTCTCAAATCATAAGCAGCACTTGACCTTATATAGACTGCCTGCTTAAACATAAAACTCTGCATATTATCAAAATGAAAACCTTACCTGATTTTCCTGCCATGTTGCTTTGTGCTGCTGGAGCTTATTATTGAGAAGGTCCATGGCTTTACGTCTAACAGAGGGCAAGCTGTTACTCATCAGTCCTCGTATCACTGGAATGAACGTTTCAGTGGGGAGCAACGCATTCACCTGTATCAAGGGAAGAAGGGATCCTTAGTTGCGACCAAATCAGAATTGTTACTATAGCTCAATTATCATCGTGCTGTACAGAATGTAGCTGGCGACCTATTTGTGTGACGCTGGCCAAGACAGGCTGAATATCAGTCAGGACAAGATAAACTTCCTTTCCTTAGAGAAGACAAGAAATTCTGGAGAAACTCAGTGGGTCAGGCATCATCCCTGGAGCACATGGATAAGCAATGTTTTGGGTCGGGAGCCTTATTCAGACTTTCCTTGGTATGTTGTAATTGGATTCTTACGTCCACTTGAGAATTTGGGTTTATTATCTCAGGCAAGAGATGGGCATATCTGAAAGTACAGCACTGTTCAGGTCCGCACGAGTCAGCTTAAGTGCTCAAGAGCTGGGATTCTTAGCTCTCATATCAAGAACCCCATTCTTGATATGAGGTAGAGTGGGGGAATAATGTGTAGTCATGTGAAAAATGCTTTGTGCTTGATCAGACCACATGGGATAGATTTTAGACTTAGGATTGAGAGATCATTGACATATGAAGAACCAATGAGCAGATTGGAACAACATTTAGTTTGATTTAGAGACACAGCATTGAAACAGGCTTTGTCCCACCAAGTTGACGCTGACCATTCACATTATTATCCCACTTTCTCAACCACTCCCTACACGGTATGGGGATTTACAGAGGCCAATTAACCTACAAACCCGCACGTCTTTGGGGTGTGGTGGGTAACTGGAGCACCCGGAGGAAACCCATACTGTCACTGGAAGAAAGTGCAAACCCACGCAGCCAGCATCCAAGGTCAGCATTGAAACCGGGTCTCTAGCGCTGTGAGGTTGCACCACCGTGTTGCCCATATTATCTGAAGTCAGAATAATGCAAGGTAATCTGACTGAAATATAAGACCACGAGTAGTTGCATTCTTTACGTAGAGGCAACCAGGTTATGAGGATCAGTCAAGAAACTGGGAAGAAGGCCAAGTGTACAGGCAAGCATCGTATGAAATATTGTAATAGACCAAATCATTCATTAAAATCTTCTTCTTGTCTCCTTTGGTCCCCATTTGACTCCTTTTCATCTCTAGCCGCTGTCGACTCATCTGCCACTCAAAACCCCCCCTCACCTGTGTCCAATTATCACTTGCCAGGCATTGTCCTGCCCCCAAGACACACAAAAAATGCTGGAATAACTCAGCGGGTCAGGCAGCATTTCTGGAGAAAAGGAATAGGTGATGTTTTGGGTCGAGACCCTCTTCGGACTGAGAGCCAGGGGAGAGGGAAACTAGAGATATGAAAAAGTACAAAGACAAAATGAATGAAAGGTATGAAAAGAACAAATCAAAGGCAGCAATGATGATCAAGGAACGGTGGAGCCCACAATGGTCCAATGGACACACACAGTGACACTATGCAGGACGGCAGTGAATCTAATAGGACTAGGGTGGGGGAAGACATGGAGAGAGGAAATGCAAGGATTACTTGAATTTAGAAAAACCTATATTTTTTGTGTCTATCTTTGGTGTAAACCAGCATCTGCAGTTCCTACCTGTAGATGGTTTATATATGCAACCAATAATATAGTTAACGCCCAGTACGAGCAAGTCCTCTGTTTCGTAGGGGTGGCGAGCACAGGAGGTCCACGGGATAGGGTGCCCGCAATGTGCATCTCGGTGCCCTTCTTGTAGATGATGTTGAAATTGAAGCGCTGGCGGGGGCAACGTGAATCAGCTTGTTCAGGATTTTCACCAGTGGCTGGTGGTTGGTTTTCGACCGTAAATCTGCTGCCAAACTGGAAGTCTCTGAACTTGGAGCAGGCGAACACCACCGCGAGCAGCTCCTTCTCGATCTGAGCGTACCGCTGCTCGGTGTCCATCATGGTGCGGGGGGCATAGGAGACAGGATGTAACGATCCATCGACAGACTGAAGGCAAGCCGCACCCAGACCGAACTTGGAAGCGTCACAGGTGACGGTGATGGGTCGACTCACGTCGAAGAACGGCAACGTCGGAGTGTTAATCAATTTCGACTTGAGGCAGTCAAAGGCCTGCTGGTGATGTGGGAGCCAGACCCAGGTGATATCCTTTTTTGTCAGCTGCCGCAGGGGTGCACTCAGCTCACTGAGGCTTGGTACAAACTTCCCAAGGTAGCTCACCATGCCCAAGAATCGTTGTAGACCTGGCACGGCGGTGGGGGCTACCATCTCGGAGATGGCAGTTGCCTTCAAGGGGTCGGGTTTTAGTCCGTTAGAGGTGAAAACGTGTCCAACATACATGGCCTCTGAGACACGAAACCGACACTTCTTGGGATTCAGCTTCTGGTTGGCCTTACGCACTCTGTTTTGATTGTAGATGGTTTATATATGCAACCAATAATATAGTTACCTCAGTACCATTAACCCCGCCTAGTTAACATCAATCATAACGCCTTCCCCTCCCTGGGTACAGTTCAGTAGAAGAATGTAGCCAGTGCTTGATGATGTATGTAATACCCTGTGCTATCATTATTGGTTGCATATATAAACCATCTATACTACCTACACATTTTGTCCAGCCCCCACCACTTTTCCAGCTTTCTCTTCACACCCCCCCCCCCCCATAATCACAGTCTGAAGAAGGGTCCTATTGAAAAAGTCTGCAAGGCAGCACATCTGAATTTAAAGGTAACCTACTTTATCCAGAACATCGTATGACCGGTTGAGTAGAGCTCTCCAGAATTTAGCTGTTGGATCATCTGCATTCTCCTCCACACTGTGGGCGACCACATTAATGTAGCACAGAATCTCCTCCAGTAAACTAGGGAAACAAAGCAGATACATTGCCTTAGGAACGACAGAAAATAACACAGGTTTAATTGCATCTTGACGGTTATCCCTCATGGCTCACACTTCAAAAATTGTACATCATGTATTGCTAGTCCCATGAGAATGAGCACACGATATCCTACTTCTGCATTGAGATTCTTGCATTATTTACCTTTGATAGATACTTTCTTTGGCAGAATGCAGTGTCAATGTTATCCCAGCCTAAATGAAGGTGATTAGGCATTTCCCTTGTCAATCGATCACTTCTATTAGGCATTTCCCTTGTCAATCGATCTTCGTGATCACTTCTATAAACAGCTGAGATGGATCTCGTACAGTTTAATGAATAACAGCCTGAAAATCCTTGTACTGCTTCCAATGAACTAATATCCCTCTTTAAAACAGACCCAACACTGCACATAGCAACTCAGATGCAGTCTCACCAGTGCCATTCTTATTTACATAACGTACCTTCAATTAAAAAAGATTTACACAGATTTAGTATTCTCTTGACTAAAAATCTTGGCTGCAACTGCTAAGAGATTTGTGGCAACCAATGAATTAGATATCAACCACCCCAGAACAGAATCAGTGTTTTCAGTTCAAATGAACATTCGGAGGATGCCACGTACAAGAATGGGTAATGATCTTCAAAGTGAACACATCTGGCAGCGGTAGGGTTGCTGCCTTACAGCGCCAAAGACCTGGATTCGATCCCGACTACGATTGCTGTCTGTATGGAGTTTGTATGTTCTCCCTGTGACTGTGTGGGCTTTCTCCGGGTGGTCCAGTTTCCTCCCACATTTCCAAGACGTACAAGTTTGTAGGTTAATTGGCTTCAGTAAAAATTGTAAATTGTCCCTCGTGTGTAGGATAGTGCTAGTGTATGAGGTTATCACTGGTCCGCGTGGATTTGGTGGGCCAAAGAGCTTGTTTCTGGGTTGTATCTCTAAGGTCTAAAGATTTCTAGAGTGTCTTTGCAATTATGTGCATGAATAACACAAAGTACCTTTTACCAGTTGTCAGGGCAGCGTCTCCAATGTTGGTGCAAATTTAGCATAATAATATATTTAAGTCTCAGACATGTTTACATTGCATTATTCTGCTATTTGTAGCGATGTTACAAAGCCTACCTTCTAGCCGTGTGCACGACTGGTGCCTTTGAGGGGGGGGGGATTAAAATGCAGTTTTGTACTGCTTGTCGGAGGCGGGTTTCCTCGGGCTGCTAGCTGATGAAGAAATATCTATTGGACTTTCGTTCCCGGTTTATTAAAAATAAAAATCTGCTGGACAATTTAATAATTGGATGAAAATAAAAAAAGCGACTTTGAATGCCCTCAACGCCTACAACGTGACGGATCGCAAGAACGGGACAATACAACGGGTAAATTGTTTATTTTACATATAATCTTGCTTCTTGGGATGGCTTTAATCTAATTTTACGTTGCATAAATGTTATTTGGGCCCCATATGAACCGGCCATGTCTTTCCTGCCGTTATGGGGTTCAAATTCACCGCAAATGCAAGGATCCAATCGATCGCGTTCCAGAATCACCCACTCGCAAGATGATTAAAATGCTCTTTTTTTTGGACAATCATGTCATAAGCCGCGTAGTTACATTTTTTATTAGAGGCATGTACATATCATAGTCCAAACCACTACAAACTTTGTTAGCTGGGGTCCTCATTTATCGGTTACATATTAACATAAGCCGCCTAAATTGTCTATATTTTGTGTTATTCTCTCTCCATGATCATTATTTTTAAACTAAATATTCGCAACAGTTTGAGTCACATGTATTGTGCAAAAAACAATAATTTTGATTATATTTTGAGTGGATGTTTCTGGATTAATTTATGGGAATTAAACATTAAATTCCTCCCATTTGGCCTATAAGTTCATGACAGTGAGATTTAAAAATCATGTTATACAGTGAATTCTTGTGTGAATGTTATTTGGACAGAGGATATTTAAAAATGTTAACCTTTTCTTAAGAAATGGATAGATATTTAGATCTAGTAATTGAATTTAGATGAATTGATTAAATTGATTTGATGAAACTGATGAATATAAATTTCTTGTTGGGTATTTACTATTTGTTTTAGCGTTTAACTCTATTATTTCTACCCTTTTCTTCTAAAACTGCAAATATTAACTTGTTTCTGTTAATGCTGTTCAGTGTTTTTTTTAAATTTACATTATACATTCCATTATAAACAGATGTCTCCGAATAAGAAATGCATAATTGTCAATCCAAAAGCCCAGACATGCATAGCTAGAGTTCAACTTGAAGTGAATTTCTTTGTCATGCCCGAGTCTAAGAGGGATCTTAAAAATGGACACATCTTGTACTTGTATACCTCATTTGAAAAAAGTCTGTCTGAAACAGAGAAATCGCTGAGTTCACATTTCCTTTTGTCGGATGCAGAAGGATCTTCATTTGGTGCTGTTAACTCAAGAGGACTCTCGTTAACAGGACTTTGCTTAAGTTTAAAAAACTCAGCAATCCCAAGGAACTTGGAGCATTTATGATAATTTGTGATAAAACTTTTAAACTTCCAGAAGGCAGTCAACACATTTCTTTAGATGACATTCCACCGCCTGGTGCTCAAGATCCTGAATCCTTGACATCAGCTGAAAGCCAAGTGCCCATATTTCAAGACACTGAGGACATGGACGACGACAGTCATACTCTGCATCCTCCACTGAATCTAGCAACGCCAACGACAGCTGCTGCCTCACCTGAACCAATGCCATCGACATCTAGTGTTTCAACAAGATGTAGCAGAGAATTTCTAAGTCTTTCACCAAGGAAACAGAAATTGAAGAAAAGACTAAACTCTCTGTCCGCATCCAAGGCTGCTCTTACACTAAAGTATCACACAAAGATCAGTGAACTTAGCGCACAGTTGAAAATTCCCAAACGTGTAGTTAATCAAGCCTTAAAGAGAAAGCAAAACCAAATAGATTTAAAGGACAGAAAGATTCAGGAACTCAAAACCAAATTACGTGGGGAAACCTTTGTACGAGAGCTTGCTGAAACCAAGGCAGAGTTTTTGAGACTTAAAAAAGCACACAGCCAATTGCTGAAGTTTTGTGGCTGTAAGAAAAAGAGGAAAACTGTTTCAATTCACCACTGCAGAAAAGTTCATGAAAAATTAAAGGACGGGGAAGAGGATGTGAGATGCCTTGAATTTGTATCTTGTCCTCAAAGAAACAATCGAAACTCTGCAGGCTGCCTGTATTGTCAAGTCAAAGGTGGACCAGAAAACTTACTCTTCAACAACAAGGATGCATGTATTTGACTGTATTGTAAACAAAACTCCCACAGCAAACATTCCAATCCTGATAAGCCAGTTCTACAAGCTGAGTGGACTTAATCTGGATCATGTTCCTCGATGCAGTGCAGTTGAAGTTATGGCCCGAGAATTGGGAGTTATTGCTGAGTTGCAAACAGCAGAGATGATCCTAGCGACAAAGGGTTTGACTGTGGATTTTGATGCAACCACCCAGGAAGAGACCCACATTAACAGACCCACATTAACAGTGTACACTTCACCACCACAGACCAGCAGTCGATGAATTGGCTGATGGGACTGCTGAGGACTATGCTCAACATATTTGCGAAACAGTTGACAATTTGTGTAAAACTTACACTTATTTCAATGAGTAAGCAGATTTTCAAGACACCAGGCAAAAGATAATCGACAACATCTCAAACACAATGAGTGACAGGTGTGCAGCTAATCATGCTGCTATTGGGATTGTGAGTAGTGAGTGGGGTAAATCTTTTCGGAGCTCCCGCAACGCTTCTCCAGCCCGTGTCGCGGGGTTGGAACGACGGTCTTACATCGCCCAGCGCGGCTTTAATGGCCACGGGACATTCCAGTGCCCGCTGGGGGCTCCAACTTTCTGACTTTTGGGCCTGGGCGGGGCCGTACATCGCCTGGCGCGACCTTAAATGGCCGTGGGACTTACCATCGCTCGCCTGGGGCTTCAATATCGGGAGAGAAATGGTGCAGGGGAGAGAGAAGACTTTGCCTTCCATCACAGTGAGGAGGAGATTCACTGTGATGGATTTTTATGTAAATTGAATTGGTTGTATGTTTTGTAGGAATTGTCTTTGTTTGTATGGCTGTTTTGTATGAGCCTCACTGAGGTTCAAATGACATGGAATAAAATATTGTATTGTATTGTATCTTTGAATGAGCTCTACTGCCACTTGTATCCTCTTGACTCCATCGCAACATCAGTTCGCTCAGCCCTCAAAATGCAGAAACAATCCAGAGGAAAATTCTTGTTTGGGAAAGACTGTCTAGCAGTAAATGCCATACTGCAGATGAGCAAACTTAGAACAGTACAAGAACGGAAAAGGGGACCCAAAAGGATTTGTCGCATTTCTGGATGACAGGAACATCCCCCGAGGTGTCCTCCCACGGTACCGTGGCAACCGATTGCATATACTGTTTCATATTAGTGGCAAGCTCATAGAACATTATGCTGACTTTGTTGCCCTGCTGAATCGCGGAACATCCTGTGGGGGGTTGAATAGCGCCATCCTCCATGACTTCACTCAGGCTGAAGCAAAAGTAGAACTTCAGATATTAGGCTTACTTTGCAAATATCTGACTGGGCCTCGGATGAAGGGCTTCTACAATTCAAGCCAGAATCAGTCAACCATGTTGATGACATCAAAGTGGTTAAAGGGGTGATTGCTGCTCTAAAGGAAGCCACAGAAAATCCAGACAACTTGATATTGGCAAGGGAAGATTTCTTCAGTGAGGAGGTACATCTTGATGCCACATTGATAAAACTTCAGGAGCTACCAGTACATCCACAGTTCAGTTCAAAGATGAGGATCTGTCTTCAAGCTGTCATCACTGTGTTGGAGAGGCAGTATAGTAAATACTTTGAACTTGATGTAACTGACAAATTGATGGAGGAGACTGCATCAGCAAGATCACATAACATTGATGCGGTGGAGATAATGGGGATATTTAGCTCATCAAAACAGAAATCTCCCAATGCCACCATGTGTTATTTGTCATGTAGGATGTGGGCCTGCAAGAATAGAACAGTCAATTACCTTGTTAATCTTGAGGAGCAAAGTGGGGAGGAGGTGCTCTGTAAGGCAGTGACATGGGGGAGAGTGCAGAGGAACAGACGGAAGGAAAAACAGAAGGAATTGAGAGCAGAAATCTTCAAGCGACAGAAAGACAAGGAGCATGCTCAGGACACGAAAGAGAGGAAAAAACTAGGGAAAGAATTGAAAGAGACTGATTTAAACAGCTTTCGCAGAGATTATCCGAATTTGGACTACTCCAAATGTGATGATCTACAGGACATTCTAATGGAAAAGTAGCGGGTAGAAAGGTTTGGTTTGAAGAAAAGTTGAGGAAAAACAAGGTGTACAGAGTTGCTTATTGGTTGCAATCTGAGGAGTATGATGATGCTACTGATTATGGTATGCCAATGTACCAGCTAGCAACTGATCATCTCCATAAAGACTTGGTCTTTTGCTAGAAATTGTAATTTCTTTACGTATCTGTTACGGACATACAGCATATAATACAATAATATTAAAGTTCTGATCTTGAGAATATCACATTTTTGAATTTTCAAGGCAGTCTGGGTGTTTATTACTATTTCCGTCACAACGGTCAATTTTGTAATTAGCTACAATTAGGTTAACTAATTACATGCTTTAATTTCAGGTCATCCAAGTAAGATGTTTCATATTTGTTTCAGAATGCTTCAATCTATAATAAACTGAACATTTCATTCAGTTCTCTTAATTTTTAAGAAAGTTATGGGCTTTTGACTGTCCTCGATCACAGCTTTTGAGTTAAGTCAATGGAAAAGCAATAGGGAACAAGATGCTAATGTCCGAGTATGAAATGGCCATAACTTTTTTAATACTGAAGATATGAAAGTGAATTAGGTATCAAATTAAACTTCTTCATGCTTTATCTGATGGGATAAACTGCATACTTGATTTTTTAAATCTCAAAATTTTGTAACGTTACTACTATTTGATTCAAGCTTTCTATAAACACATGCGTATATTATTGTTGATGGTTAATGGATTGAGCTCAGACTTCAGTTTAGAATCTTGTTTGCAGGGTGTGCGTGTGTAGCGAACAATGCCAATAGGCTGAAGAGAGACATAAAATGCTGAAGTAACTCAGCAGGACAGGCAGCATCTCTGGAGAAAAAGTATAGGTGACATTTTGGGTCAGAAGCATCACCCTGACCTGAAATGTCACTAATCCATATCCTCCAGAGATGTTGCCTGACCCACTGAGTTACTCCAGCACTTTGTGTCTATCTTTGGTATAAACTAGCATCTGCAGTTCTTTGTTTCTACATTTTGGCTCACTGCCAATAGGCCTGACAACTTATTGAAATAGGAAGATGGACAGCCAACCTGCTTGATTTTCATGTTCAATTGCAACAGTAAAATAAACATGCGGTTTGTGACCAGCAGGTCGCATGATCTACTGGGAGAAATGCAAGTGGGAATTACATGACCGACTGGTGATGAAGCCCAAGCAAGCAATGGCCTGTTTCAATGTTCCACCATCCAAAAGCTAACAGCAGTCAGACTGGTCAGCCATATTAAGCATGCATACTATACTATTTCCCTGATTTACAAGCTGGAAATTGAAAGCAAGTGGTGAAGTTTGAGTGTAACGTTGTGGACATTCATTTCAGAGTGCAAACTAAAATACTCAACTTAAATCAGGCTTGATTGTATTGAATTGCTAACAGAATGCTCATCTAATAAGTACATGAGAACAAGTGCAAAAGTCTTGATATCCAACTCGGGTTACTAGGTACTGTTGATGATTTTGCAAATATTGAGCAGTTGAAGCAAATCAGTTAATTTAAGACAAAGAAATTGAGAGCATCACGGAATCTAGTAAAATATCTAAGCCAGACCATTCATTTTTATCAGTTCCCAAAATTGCAAAAGAATTGGCTACCTTTGTTGAAGCATCTGCAGTGACTCTTCTTCAGAGGTATTACAATCTGCAACCTGATATAAAAGGGTGATAGTGAGCATATTTAACATTTATTCACGGGATTTTCCTAGAACCACACTTGCATTGAATCCACAATACAAACGGCTATTCGACAAATTGATCAATGCGGCATTTATAGTCTCCATAATTTGTTTTTCAATCCATTATTTTCCCTCATTGCCTCCCACCTCCATTCCCACCTTCCTCATACACTGATATCAAGCCATATTCCTATAGTGTAAGTTTTATTTTAATATTTTGTCACAAGCACCATCATACTGCATGTTTTTTTGCATACTGCAAACAAGGAATTTGGTTTGACATTTCTTTTATGGACTATTATCCTTAATAGATCAGATTGACAGCATTATTAAAAAAAAATTAGCAACATATTCTGTACCTGTATAATTGTGACCTTGATACAAATTCCCTTGGAATAAAAGCAGACATGCCATGAAACAGAAATGTAGATCTGACATATAATGGACACCGGAAATCCAAGATAAAAACTAAATGTTAGGTGGATATGACCGGGAGCCCAGCCAGCAACAGTGGATAGTGAAAGACTTATTGGGGAGGGAAGGAGAAAAGGGATGTAGTTCATAACAGATCAGATTAAAAGGCAAACAATGTTGCAAATTGAAATTGATTCCAGAGGTTTGCTGGAGGAGTGCGAAACGATGAGACAGGTAAATTAATAACTAATAGTCATCCTTTACTGACAATGTTTTTGTTAGTGGTGGGATAGGACAAAGGAGATGGGAGAATTCCTTAGGTCGACACAAAATGCTGGAGTAACTCAGCGGGTCAGGCAGCATCTTTGGAGAAAAAGGACGGGTAACGTTTCCGGTCCTGCCCCAAAACGTTACCTGTGCTTTTTCTCCAGAGATGCTGCCTGACCTGTTGAGTTACTCCAGCACTTTATGTCTACCTTTGGAATAAACCAGCATCTGCAGTTTATTGTTTCTACAAGGGAAAATTCATTGCTGTGGGCTGGTGATAGTTAATTGAACTGAAATGTAAGTTAAAAATCGAACTGCACAATATATTTTGACAACTGGATTCCATTCAAGATCTTCAATATTAAAAACTCTACTTTTCAAGATATACAAATTGTTAATGTATAATCATAAAAAGAGTCCAATCATCGTTTAATTTGAAACAAAGTATACCTTTCCAATGAAACTGTTGGAGGCGAGATGCTGAGCCATGAACGAGACGGAAAGATACTTGAAATGCCGCAGCTCTTTGGCTGTGTGAGTGTCCACGTTGAACAGTGGTTCCACTTCATTTGCCTTCCTCGTCTTGTTCTTAGTTATGTTTGTTTTTCTCTGTTCTTTGGTTGCTTCTAAATGAATTTCCAGAAAATAATGGGGAAGGGTGTCCATTAAGCAAAAATGAATAGGTAAGGAACTCTAATAGTGTTAGGGTTATATATGAAACAAAAATCAGATTAGTATATAACTGGAAAAACAGCTGTGGCAAAATTAAGTTGATTTAGCAGGTTTCTGGAAGCCTTTCCAGAAAATGCTTGAACAGATTGCAAACTCGAAACAAGAAATATTTATAGTTTGCATCATGTTTCAGCATTTTCAGACTTAGTCTGAAGGGTCGGATCCTCAAAACGTCACCCACCCACGTCACCCGGAGATGCTGCCTGAGCCACTGAGTTACTCCAGTACTTTGTGTCGTTTTGTGTATACCAGCATCTGCAGTTCCTTGTTTCAACATTTTGACTTCCCCAGAGATGCTGCCTGACCTGTTGTGTTACTCCAGGACTTTCTGTCTTAACTGGAAATGTTAGCAAGTTAAGGTCAAATGAAAAAGCATATAACATTTATGTTATAATGCCACTTCTCTGGTTACCTTCAACTTTGATGGGAAATGGTACATCTGTGAGTCATTTAATAATATAGAAACCACAAAGAGGATGAATTAATTCTACCCCAAAATAAAATTACCTACATTGTAATGCATTCTTAATTCGTGAACCAATCCAATATATGAATAAAATGCAGGATAGACAAATCCAAAATTCAATTTACAAGACTGTTTATTGCCTGATTGCTACTTTAAAGGAGAAGCATTGGAAACCACAGATATCAGGCAGATCTTTATGCTACTTCTACAGAAGCTCCAATGAGCAAGCACTCAATGGCACGATATTTAGACTGCTGTGATATTCGGTATTATTTTTAAAAAGAACATTTTAAAGCAAGATATGCCTTCCATACTAAATCGGTTGTGATATGGCAATTTAATCATAAAACAGAAATGTTTTTCTCTTCACATTTTCAGAAGTTAGAATTTAATTAATCCTAGTCATACAGCATAGAAACGGGGCCCTTTGGCCCAACCTGTCCATGCCGACCAACCTAAACTAGTCCCACTTGCCTGCATTTGATCAATATCCCTCAAAACATTTCTTATCCATGTCACAGTCCAAGTGTCTTTACTTTAGACTGTAGAAATACAGCACGGAAACAAGCCCTACAGCCCACCGACTCTATACTGACCAGTGAATCACCCTGTATATTTGCACTATCCGACACACTAGGGCCAATTTCCAAATTTTTACAGAAGCCAAATTAACCTACAAACCTGAGTACCCAGAGAAAACCCACGCGGTAACAGGGAGAATTTGCAAACTTCGTACAGAGAGTACCCGCAGTCAGGAATGAACTGGGGTCTCTGGCTCCGTGAGGCAGCAACTCTACCACTGCACCACCCCTAAAGCGGTCTTTTAAACATTATAATTGTACCTGCACTCAACCACCTCCCCTGATAGCTTGTTCCATATACCCACCTCCCTCTGTGAAAAGATTACCCCTCAGTTTTCTATTAAATCTTTCCCTTCTCACCATAAACCTATGTACTTTGGTTCTTGATTCCCTTACCCTAGGTAAAAGACATGGTGCTTTCACCATATCAATTTCCCTCTTGATTTTATACACCTCTATAAGATAACACCCTAGCCTCCTGTGCGCCAAGGAATGGTCCTAACTTGCAAAATCTCTCCTTATAGGTACAGGTACAGCAGCAAGAATCTGCAAAGTCAGAATGTACAAACGTTTAATAGAGAACTTGCTTGGAAATAAAAACAGGGACTGTTTTACAAAATTTATTTTATAACATGTATTCCAACAATGTTTTGAAAAAAAGTTTTCCTTCTCGTGCAGATAGAACATGAATATTTTGAACGTGCTGTCCTGGCGCAACACACACGCCATATTTCTTCTAAAGTCACACAGTAATTTAACCACTGTCAGACAGGTTTGTCTTTTATTGATTGGGACATTATCTGAAGTTAACAACATGTCGTGTACTACTTACTTTCTTCTTTGTCTTCAGGGAGCTTGGCTAAGTAACGCAAAATGTTGATGAAGCTCTGGAGCTGTTCCTGAACAGTAAACTCGCAGCCAACAGTGATCCAGAATTCAACGTTCCTTTCCAAAACCGCTTCCTGTTACCATAGAAGCCACAGACTTTTGTTATGAGGAGATAAAGACTTTTTGCAAATTATTATTTTAAAAAAGATATGTCATCTAGTTTAGTTTAGTTTATTATTGTCATGTGTACGGAGGTAAACTGGAAAGCTTTTCTGTTGCGTGCTATCCAGTCAGCGGAAAGACTTAACATGATTATAATTAAGTCGTCCACAGTGTGCAGAAACAGGATAAAGTTGCATGTTTAGTGCAGGTTTAAAGTCTAGTAAAATGCAATTAAAGGTATTCCGAGGGTACCCAGTGAGGTAGATGGTAGGTCAGAACCACTCTAGTTGGTGATAGGATACCCGATAACAGCTGGGAAGAAACGGTCCCTGCACCAAGATGATACCAAACCCAGGCGACTCTCTGCATGCTAGTCCCAGAAGTAGATTTACAATCATTCATCTATCTGGTAAAGGGCAGGGTGCAAACATAGGCAACTGTTTTCACTGGAGCATGCATTCAAAGTGTCATACTGGCTGAATTCATCTTTCTCTGATACCCAAACTATCATTAAAATGTGTTCAGGTATAGTATGAGTACAACTGTTGTTATAGATATTTTGCAAATGTAAAAAAAACAAAAACAAATATTGTTTGATGGCCAAATTCTGAAGGTTTTCAATTTAATTATTCATGGTGCATCTCATGAGTGTCTTGAATTATCAGAAGACCAAACGTTTGTGTTCCACATAGCAACGAGCTTATGTATTTGTTCTTCTATCCCTCGCTGGCTATTGGAAGGCCTTTAATGCAACCGTATGTTAAAACAAGGAATTGCAGATGCAGGTTTACACAAATGGACACCAAGAACTGGATTGACTCATCAGGTTAGGCTGCATCTCTGGAGTATATCTTGAGTCTGAAATGTCAGCTATCCATGTTCTCCAGAGATGCTGCCTGCATAGATACCTGAAAACTGTAATATCTAGGTTCAAGAACAGCTTCTTCCCAACAACCATCAGGCTATTCCCTACAAACTCCAAATAAGCTCTGAACTATATTCTGACTTGGGGAAATTGTTTTTTATGTTTTTGCACTATTATTAGTATGTATGTATGTATGTATGTATGTGTGCACATATGTGAACATGTGCTGAACATTTTTTTTCATTTATTATATTGTTAACAGAGTACGATGTGTACATATCCTGCTGTGCTGTTGCAAGTAAGAATTTCATTGTTCAGTTAGGGACATATGACAATAAAACACTCTTGACACTGTGCGTCCTTCAGTATAACCCCATCATAGTGGTTGCACCACAAATATGCTCCTTTAACCCCCCTCTAGATTAATACCACCCAAGTGTCCAAGTGCTGATTCCTGCTTTCATCTGTCCAGTATTAAATACACCCACCTTTAACTCTTCACCATTGGTTGCTGAAGAAGCGTTCTTGGTTACATGTTGTTCAAACAGCAGCATCAGGAGGGCCCAGAGAAAGCGCTCCGCACTCACTGTGTCAATGAGCGTAGAAAGGACGGGCACTCGCCGGTGTTCAGGGACATGTGGCATGGCATCCACAAACACCCGGATGATTTTTGTCACCACATTTTCCACATTCTGTTTGATTTCTGCAGGGCCTTCATTGTCAGCCTGCAAAACAGGAATTAGAGTGAGCAGGATGCATGAAAAGAACTGGAGAGCAATCTTTGGAATTCCCTGTGCTGGATGGCTCTGCCGCTTCACTGAGCTTATTCAGGACCAAAATGAACAGATCGTGAAAAATTAGAGGAAATAAGGAATATGGGGAAGGGGCAGGAAATTGATATTAAGGTTGTTGTAATACCCTGCTGAATGGCACAACAGCTTTGAGAGGCTGAATGGCCTACATTTTTTAAATATATTCTTTTCATCCCCCTAATCCCACCCAGAGACCAATGTTTGCAAATACACAGGACTAGATGTTAAATCCAAGGTGCCAAATATCAATTTACTCCCGATGGTGATGGGAGCCTTCTGCACTCACCTATGCTCCTCCGATGTAGAGAAAGGCTAGGCAGACACGTCATTGGGGTTATCAAGTGGGCACCTACTTTCATCAACGTTTCGCTGATTGAACCCACGACGTCTCCAGTAGGCTCAGCGGTGCATTCTGGCGTCCCAGAACCACCCCCCTCTGCATCTGTCTAGTCGGTTATTTGGGAGACCAAATGGGGTCTTTCCTCTTCAGCCAGAGCCACTGGCTACTCCGCTCTGCTACCCGTGATGTTTCTTTGATGGCCTGGCGTAGGGCTTGTCCGCTGATCCCCAGGTCCTTCATCAGTATTAAAGTAGATGTTGCCACAAATCCTCGACATCCAACTTCTGCCGGGCAGATCTTAGCTCTCCAGCCCCGCTGTTCTGCCTCCGCTGCAAGCTCTGTACATCGCAGTTTATTTCTTTCGAAGGCTTCCTGCACAACATCCTCCCAAGGGACTGTGAGCTCCACAAAGTACACCATGCGCTGACAGTTCGACCAGAGCACAAGATCAGGCCTCAAGTTGGTGATGGCTATCTCTGATGGAACTGTAAGCCGTTGGTCCACATCCACCAGCATCTGCCAATCCCGGGCTGCCTCCAGCTGTCCAAGCCTGGCCCTTGGTGGAATTTTACATTGCCTTTGTCCCCCCCCCCCCCCCCCCCCCCCCACCCCCCGAACAAAGGCAATTGTCTTAACTGGGTTGGTTGTTCTGGGCGGCAGGGCATTGTTGGCTGTTCTCCTGCGTTCCAGAGACGCCGCCAGGCATTTGAGCATTTGATTATGTCTCCAGGTGTACCGTCCTTGGGAGAGGCTTACTTTACACCCAGTGAGGATGTGCCTAAGTGTGGCTGGTGTTGAACACACTGTTGCCAGGGTTGGAGCAGCAGCTCGGATGACAGTGTCCCTTGATTCTGCCAGGGTCATCTCTAGTCTGACTTTAGTGCACTTGTACTCCTCTGTGAGACTAGAAGAGGCAGCTGGAGTACCCCCTGACCGTACAGGCCTACACTGCTCAGGCACCGAGGAACACCTAACCACTTTCTCACGAAAGAGCTGATTGTTCTTTCTATCTTCTCTACTCTTGTGAGGGTGATGTCATACATGGTTAGTGGCCACATAAGGCGAGGTAGTAACCCAAACTGCAGGCACCAGATTTTCAGCTTTCCAGGCAGCATGGATCGGTCTGAAGAAGGGTCTCGACCCGAAACGTCGCCTATCTCCTTCGCTCCTTAGATGCTGCTGCACCCGCTGAGTTTCTCCAGCTTTTTGTGTACCCTCGATTCTCCAGCATCTGCAGTTCCTTCTTTAAAAAAATGGATCGGTCAATGTTCGCCAGACCTTTGATGACCTCTTGCCTAAAATCGTTAGCCTGATCAGTGTCTTTCAGTTTGGAGTTATACCATCTTCCCAGACTTTTGATTGGCTTCTCTGACACAGTTGGAATAGGTTCTTGATCAATGAAGAACCTTTGATCTGTCAGTTTGCCTTTGATTATAGAAATGCTTCTTGATTTGGATGGCTTGAATTTCATTCTAACCCCAGTGATGTTCTCTTGAAGCTTCCCTAAAAGGCGCCTTGTGCAAGGTGGTGTTGTTGTTATGACTGTCATGTCATCCATGTAGGCCCTGATGGGTGGTAGACGGACTCCAGACTTCAGCCGCTCGCCACCCACTACCCACTTGGAGCCCTTATGATGACTTCCATAGCCATTGTAAAAATCAATGGGGAGATGGTACACCCCGCCATAATGCCAATCTCCATGCAGTGCCATGTGGTCGTGAAGTCAGGTGTGGTGATACAGAGCTGCAGATCTTGAAAATAAGCCTTGACAAGGCTTGCGATAGTTTCTGGTATCCTGAAGAAGTCAAAGAATGCCCAGAGGAAACTGTGAGGGACAGTTCCGAACGCGTTGGCGAGGTCAAGAAAAATGACATGCAGATCTCTCTTTTCTTTTCTTGCAGTCTGGATTTGGTGCCAAATCATGCTGGTATGTTCAAGACATCCAGAGAACCCTGGGATGCCTGCTTTTTGGACTGTTGTATCCACAAGGTTGTTTCTCTCTGAATAGCTGGTCATCCTCTGAGCTATGATGCTGAAGAAAATCTTACCCTCTACATTGAGGAGACTGATAGGGCGGAATTGGCTGATATCTGTGGATTCCTTCTCTTTCGGAATCAGGATTCCTCCTGCCCTGCGCCATGCTTTGGGTATGACTCTCTTCTCCCAAGCCACTCTCATTAGCCTCCACAGGAAGCGAAGAACATCAGGAGCACCCTTGTAGAGTCGATACGGAACCCCATTTGGCCCTGGGGCTGAAGATGCTCTTGCCCGCTTTACTGTCTGTTCCACCTCCCTCCACGTTGGAGGACTAATGTCCATCTTGTGCTCCGGTTGTTCAATTGGTGGAATGTCCGATGGAATGGCTGTCTTCGGGTGTCTCTTGTCATCTGCATGCATTCTTTCCAGATGCTCGTCCAGCTCCTGCCTTGGTGTTTTCAGGTTTCCTCCCTTTTCCTTGATGAAAAGTGATTTTACGAACTTATAGGGGTCCTTGAAGAAGCGTGATCTCGTTCGTTCTTTCTTTTTTCGTGATTTCCGCAGGTACTCTGCTCGTCTCAGGGTTGCTAAACGGTTTTTGATGCTTCCCTGGAGAATGTTAATGCCCTCCTTCTCACTATCAGATGCCTTCCTCCACTGCTTCTTGAGCTGCCTTCTCTCCCGGATTAGGCATTCCATCTCCTTTTGCCGTCTGGACTTATTTTTTTCCAAAGCTGGTGCCTTTTCCTTTTTCTCCCTTATTCCATATCATTCTGCTCCATAGCCATAGATGATGTCCCCCATCTTATCAAGCTTTCTTTCAACTGTACACCTTAGACCCTGTAAGATACGGGTCAGGTCTACATTTATGGTCTCCCATTCTTTCTTCTCCGAGGCTCCAGGCCATTTGACGCGAGGTTTTCTTCCGCTGATTTTTTTCTCCATTGCTGGTTTTCTTGGCTGGATGGGCTCCGTATCTTCCTCTGCCTGCGTAATTGTGCTTGAGTTTCCTTCGTCAGGGGGGCTGATGCCCTGCGAACTTTGGTGAGTCTCCAGTCGCTGGACTTCATGCGACTTATTTGATTGACTTCTCAGGAAGTACTTATCAATGCGAGGTCCCTGTTTTCCCTCTCTCAAGCACCCTTTCTTTCCTTGATGTATTTTCAGGCTCTTTGAAGATGTTATTTTCATCCAGCCGCAGGAGCAGACCTGAAGCCTCTTCTCGGATGATGATTGTGCGCATGGTTCTCGTTGAGTGCATGTATTGCTCATGGTCATTCCGTTCCTAGACCTATAGCCGTGTTATCCATCAATGAGTCATCTTCTGCCCCCGCTCTCGCAAACTCTAGAGGTATTCTTTCTTAATTCTTTTCGTAGCCATATGCGGGTGTCTCCAAAATACTGAATAGTATTGGATCCTGCTGACATGGGTAGCTAGCCCATGCCTGCCCCAAGTGGGGTCTATGTATAATGTCTGTAAGGAGTCGCATTCAACATTTTGTAGTTTGCAACACTGACCATGTACAAAATGAGGCTGCAGATTTTTAAAGTTGATAAGTATAAATAGCTTAAGAAAATGACACTCACTCACCACGACATTAGGTAAATACTTATTAGTAATATATAGCTGAGATTTGTTTAAGCTCTCAAACAGTAAGAACTACTATAACCTACCCGAATAAGTGCGGGGATGACAGTCTGAACTGTCTTGTTTATGACCTGGAAACTGTAGCTGTCATCCAGTCGCATCACATTAGCACCCATGAAGGTGAATATGGGCATGATATTATGGAGAACCTTGTCCTGGAAAATAATGTCACAAATACCTCAAAAACAGAAACTGCTTAATGTTGTCGCAATAATGCATTTATGAGCGCTTGAAGCAAAACTAAAACTGAAAGTTTAGAGGGATATGGGCCAAACGCTGGCACTTGGGACTAGTGTAGATGGGACATGTTGGTCAGTGTGGGCAAGTTGGGCCGAAGGGCCAATTTCCACGCCGTTTAACCCTTTGACTATAAATGGTTAAAGTAGTTCATAAATCTGGTGGGTAACAAATGTATGAACAGCACATTGGCACAGCAGTCGAATTGTTGCCTTACAGCACCCGACGCTGACTATAGGTGCTGTCTATGTGTAGTTTGTACGTTCTCCCTGTGACCGCGTGAATTTTCTCTGTGTTCTCCGGTTTCCCCCCACAACCAAAGACATGCAGATTTATGTTAATTGGCTTCAGTAAATTATCCCTAGTGTATAGGACAGAATTAGTGTATGGGTCGGTCTGGACTCTGGGGGCCAAAGGGTCAGTTTTCGTGCTGTATCATTAAACTAAACTAAAAGAGCTAACATTTCGCCAGTTAGAACTCAGAAAAGGACACTTAACAAAACCATAAAAGGAAAG
Source organism: Okamejei kenojei (assembly GCA_035221665.1). Lineage (NCBI taxonomy): Eukaryota > Metazoa > Chordata > Chondrichthyes > Rajiformes > Rajidae > Okamejei > Okamejei kenojei. Next base: position 51,623,549 of record CM069138.1, read on the forward strand.
GGTTTAATTGTGGGCACTTGCACTTCTGTATTTAATGACTTTTTCAACTAGATTTAATGCATAATAACCATATAACCATATAACAATTACAGCATGGAAACAGGCCCTCTCGGCCCTTCCAGTCCGTGCCGACCATTTGTTTTCCCCTAGTCCCATCTACCTGCACTCAGACCATACCCCTCCATTCCCTTAACCATCCATATACCTATCCACTTTACTTTTAAATGTTAAAATCGATCCTGCCTCCACCACTTCTGCTGGAAGCTCATTCCACATAGACACCACCCTCTGAGTAAAGAAGTTCCCCCTCACGTTACCCCTAAACCTCTGTCCCTTAATTCTCATGTCATGCCCTCTTGTTTGAATCTTCCCTACCCTCAATGGGAAAAGCTTATCCACGTCCTCTGTCTATCACTTTCATCATTTTAAAGACCTCAATCAAGTCCCCCCTTAACCTTCAGCGCTCCAAAGAATAATAACCCAGGCAACATTCTAGTAAATCTCCTCTGTACTCTCTCTATTTTGTTGACATCCTTCCTATAATTAGGCGACTAAAATTGTACACCATACTCCAGAATTGGTCTTACCAATGCCTTGTACAATTTTAACATTACTTCCCTACTCCTATATTCAATGCTCTGATTTATAAAGGCCAGCACACCAAAGGCTTTCTTTACCACCCTATCTACATGCGATTCCACCTTCAGGGAACTATGCACAGTTATTCCTAGATCTCTCTGTTCCACCGCATTCCTCAATTCCCTACCATTTACCATGTACGTCCTATTTTGATTTGTCCTGCCAAGATGTAGCACTTCACACTTATCAGCATTAAACTCCATCTGCCATCTTTCAGCCCACTTTTCCAAATGGCCCAAATCTCTCTGTAGACATTTAAAATCGACTTTAATATCCACAACCCCACCTATCTTAGTATCATCTGCATACTTACTTATCCAATTTTCCACCCCATCATCCAGATCATTGATGTACATGACAAACAACAGTGGACCCAACACAGATCCCTGAGGCACCCCACTGGTCACCGGCTTCCAACCTGACAAACAGCCATCCACCATTACTCTCTGACATCTCCCATTCAGCCGCTGTTGAATCCATCTTGCTACTCTGCCATTAACACCCAAAGATTGAACCTTCTTAACCAACCTTCCATGTGGAACCTTGTCAAAGGCCTTACTGAAATCCATATAGACAACGTCCACTGCTTTACCCTCATCAATTTCTCTAGTAACCGCTTCAAAAAATTCAAGAAGGTTTGTCAAACATGAGCTTCCAGGCACAAATCCATGTTGATTGTTCCTGATCAGACCCTGTTTATCCAGATGCTTATATATATTATCTCTAAGTATCCTTTCCATTAATTTGCCCACCACTGACATCAAACTAACAGGTCTATAATTATTCTTTGAACCCTTTTTAAACAACGGAACAACATGCGCAGTACACCAATCCTCCGGCACTATTCCCATTTCTAATGACATTTTAAATATTTCCGTCATAGCTCCTGCTATTTCTACACTAACTTCCCTCAATGTCCTAGGGAATATCCTATCAGGACCTGGAGATTTATCCACTTTTATATTTTTCAAAAGTGTCAGTACTTCCTCCTCTTTGAATCTCATCGTTTCCATAGCTACTCTACTTTTTTCCCTTACCTCACAGAGTTCAATGTGCAAAGGTTCCAAGACATCGAACTCCAATGCTTGCTAAACCCATCTCTGCCCCCTGTGTTGCAAACCCTAACACCCTGGCTCACAACAGTGTCAGGCATCAAAGACCCCATTGCTAAAATGAGTAGCGGCAGACAACATCACTGTAATATTCATAAGGTCAGGCCACATCTGTGGAGAGAGAAAAACAGGCTCATCTGCCTAAAATGTTGAATTTTTCTCTCTCCACAAAATGCTGCTGATCTGTTGAATATTTACATGTTTTGTGTTTTTATTTTAGATTAATCATCATCTGCAGGTGGCTCGTCCTACATGCTTCATTATTTAATATAATTTTGGTTATCTTTTACCTCACAGCCATTACAAAATGATCCAACGGCAACATCCTTTGACAATAATCTGATGCTGATTAAACTTACAGGGAACATTCCGGCAGCAGCACCCAGGAGCAGCAGTGCATGATGATGGGTCTGAGGCACATCTGAACCCCTGACACATTGAACAATCAGCTCCACATTAAACTTCTCTTCATCGAGAACATCTGTAAAACCAAAGTTGAAAACGCAGGTACTTAGGATCTTGCAATAAGTATTTATGCAGCCCCCGTAATATTTGGAAAATGATGAGAAATATTTATAAAAGATACTTAGGGTGGCACAGTGGCGCAGCAGTAGAGTTGCTGCCTCTACCGTTGTAGGTTAATTGACTTCTGTAAATTGTCCCTAGAGTGTAGGATAGAACTAGTATATGCGTGCTCATTCGTTGTCATGGACTTGGTGGGCCAAAGGGCCTGTTTCCATGCTATATTTCTAGACTAGACTCATATTTAATACATCTGGAATTTGTCATGAGACTAAGAGTTTAACACCCAATATTAACAAGGAATGGCACAACATTATCTGCAATCCCCTGTTTGTATGCCACGGGTAATACAATTACATTCTACAACAAATCAAGCAGTTATACCTGAACCAGTCTGGACATTAGTTTTCAATACATCCTATGGCGGCACTGCGGCGTGGCAGTAGAGTTGCTGCCTTACAGCGCCAGAGACCCAGGTTTGATCCCGACTGTGGATGCTGTCTGCATGGAGTTTGTACATTCTCCCTGTGACCATATTATCAGAATATAATAACATCGCAGAGGAATAATTTCAAACTGCTTACCATTGCTTATCTTGGAACCATCGGGTGACAGCTTCTGGCAGAGGTTCAGTAAACAATTGAGGATCAGCTGCTTCGTGTACTCCAGACTGCTCTGCTCAGACAATGCAGGATCCAGACATCTGAGTCATGACAATGATTGTCTATTAGTTCTCAGTCATAATCAAAATAATTGACTTTCCATTTTCACGCACAAAAATATAGAACGGGCCATCATCTCCAAACTCCACTAAAGAAATTCTCAACCCTTGTCAAGAATGGTCACACAAACCCCAAATGTATCCCATCAGGGCAGCACAGTGGCACAGCAGTAGAGTTGCTGCCTCACAGCGCCAGACACCTGGGTTCGATTGTGACTACGGGTACTGTCTAAACGGAATTTGTACGTTCTCCCTGTGACCGCTTGTTTTTTCTCCGGGTGCACCGGTTTCCTCCTACATTCCAAAGACGTACAGATTTGTAGGTTAATTAGCTTTGGTAAAATTGTAAATTGCCCCAAGTATATGGGGTAGTGCTAGTGTACGGGAAGAGCGCTGATCAGCGCGGATTCGGTGGGCAAAAGAGCCTGCTTCCAAAGTCTGTCTCTAAAGTCTAAAGAAGGGACCCGATCTGAAACATCATCCATCCATGTTCTCCAGAGATGCTACTTGACGGACTGAGTTACTCCAGCACTTTGCGTTCCCAAATGACATAAATCTCATAATATAAAATCTGACAAAACTCTTATTTTGTTGTTCTAAATAAATTAGACAAGTACTAGGGTAAGTAATTTTCACTGTATTAGTCCAGATCCAAACCATTCATTACCTTGACATGGATATAATATGATGTACTTTGTTGGTTTTCTATACACAGGAACTGCTTTATTAAACAAATGCGCAAGTCTCTTCACCACATGCATGGTGGCATTTCAAGGTATTGACCAAATACTACCTTCCAGAGATGAATGAGGGATGAGACATGAAGGCTGACCTTCCCAGATGTACATTGTCAAAGAATTAATGAAAACTACTCTTGTCCTGTTGTTAGATTCAGCACTTCACACAAAAACTTCAAGCAACTCATTACATTTTATCTCCTTTTATACCATAGTGCGTGTGAGATCTAAGGATACTTTGAAGGTGATACATTATACCTTGGTGAAGATTCCAGTTTTCTCCTTTTAAACTTGCCTCACCTACCATTTCCTGAACGTTAAAAAGCAAGGAAGGGTAAATTGTTCAAACTACCTGGCCATTCCTTGCAAGGAACCTTAGAGGTTTAGAGGGATCTGGGCCAAACACAGGCAGGTGGGACTAGTGTGGATGGGGCATGTTAGTCGGTGTGGGCAAGTTGGGCTGAAGGGCCTGTATTCACGCTCTGAGTCTATGATCTTAACCATGCTCCAGCCGACAACAGCAGTTGTTCATTTCAGTAACAACAGGAGGAGGTTGTTTTAATTTTCTCCGACTCTGAATAATTTGGCACTCATACCTGGACAGAAGGCTGAAAAGGCTAGGAACGAGAATCTGAGCTTTTTTGAGTTTCTTCTTGTGCTGCAACAACTCCAGGATGAGGGCGACTCTCTGCCAGTTAATGTTATCCGTTAAAGAAAGGGGTTCCAAATTCGGCATGTCTTGCGCTTTCCTTTAAAAAAAAAACACACAAAGTGAAAAGCAATGGCAATGAATGTTGAAGAGTTTATAGAAGTTAGACTGCGGAGAATCTTTCCAATTTTAATAGGTGAAATTCAGTTCTGATGAATTTCACAAAAGGGAAGAAGGGTCTGGTTAATTTATTAATTGCAACATGAAGTCCACTCGAATTTTAACAGTGACGTTAATGATGAGGAAGCACATTTCTCCATTTAATTTGCCACAATTCTAGGAGCATTGCGCAACTATTGAGTTGCTTTCAAATTTTGCAACAAAGAATTTCAGATTACCACATAAATTATGCACATCTTCCGCTGGGAGAACGAGATGCTCTCTCACACAGAGCGATTAAGTAAAGTGAGTTTATATATTCCAAAGTCATTAAAGCATGCAAAATATACAGGGGCGGAACAGAGGCACAGTGGTAGATTTGCTGTCTTACAGTGCCAGAGACCCAGGTAATGTCTGTAAGGAGTTTGTACGTTCTCCCCGTGACCTGCATGGGATTTCCCCGGGTGCTCCGGTTTCCTCCCACACTCCAAAGACAGACAGGTTTGTAGGTCAATTGGCTTCGGAAAACATTGTAAATTGTCCTTAGTGTGCAGGAGAGAGTGTACGGGGTGATTGCTGGTCGGCGCTGACTTGGTGGGCCAAAGGGCCTGTTTCCACACTGTATCTCTAAACTCTAAAAACACAGTGGCGCAGAGGTAGAGCAGCTGCCTTCCAGCTCCAGAGACCTGGGCTCGATCCTGACTGTGGGTGCTGTCTATAGGGAGTTTATACGTTCTCCCTGTGACTGCGTGGGTTTTCTCTGGCTGTGTTCTTCCCATATTCCAAAGATGTGCAGGTTTGTAGGTTAATTGGCTTCTGTAAAATTGTCCCCAGTGTGTGGGATAGAACTAGTGTACAGTGATCGGTGTGGACTCAGTGGGCCGAAGGGCCCGTTTCCATGCTATATCCATACTTTAAACTAAATTACAGACCATGGAAGCTAAAATGTTGTTTCCATGTTATTTATTTTAATGGTAAAAGTTATTTTAGACATTAACCAAAATGTCTTCAATGGACACTGTTGCTACTTTGAATTGTCCCTCCCTTCGAGCTGAAGCTGCCCAGTCACCCTGAACAGTGACAAATCAAGAAACACTGGGATCAGGGAAGGTGATGAGGAACAGTGGAATTAACTTAAAAGTTACGTTGGACATGAAGGAGGGCCAATGTGCATACATATGGTGGGAATTGTTATAAATTAAGCAACACCCCAAAAGTACCCACATTTGGAACCAACCTTTGCTGCAGCATTTTCTGCCTTCTGGTCTGTTGAATGGTCGCACGACTTTGAGATTTTTCCAAAGGTCCGAGCTCCCTGGCAACTTGCTCTGCATCAACCACAATCTGCACCGTATAAAAAATAAAAAGTAACTGCTAGCAACATTTTGCATTTTTTACTTTCAATTTATAACTTAAAAGAGACAAAATAATATATTGATAATAAAATGATATATTAATAATCCAAATTTAGATGGAGCAAAACTCATCTCTGTGTACAAAATATACAGTATTTTATCTGTTGGTAGATCAACAGTAAACATAGTGAACATTACATGCCTTTGTACCAAAAGGCTTTTGGAGCATTGACTTTTATCAGTCAGAGTACTGAGTATAGAAGTTGGGACATCATGTTGCAGTATATAAGACGTTGGTGAGCGTATTATATTTGGTTTTAAGCACCATAATATTGGAAAATGTCAGGCTGGAAAGGGTGCAGAAGATTTACGAGGATTTTACCAGGATCCGAGGGCCTGAGCTATCGTGAGAGGTTGAGCAGGTTAAGACTCTCTTTCTTGGAACGCAGAAAGATAAGGGGGTGATCTTATTGAGATCATGAGAGGAATAGATCAGGTTGGTGCACAGAGTCTCTTGCCCAGAATAGGGTAACCGAGAACCAGAGGACATAGGTTTAAGCTTAGGAGGGAAAGATTTAATAGGAACCTGAGGAGTAACTTTTCACAGAAAGTGTGGTGGATGTATGGAATGTGCTGTAGGAGGAGGTGGTTTCTATCGCAACGTTTAAGAAACATTTGGACAGATACATGGATAGGACAGATTTAGAGGGATATGGGCCAAACGCAGGCAGGAGGATTAGTGTCGATGGAGCATATTGGTCAGCTTGGGCAAGTTGGGGCGAAGGGCCAGTTTCCACGCTGTATGATCCGATGACTCGAGGTAGTGGGGCTGGTATTTGACTGTTTAAATAATAATAATAATAATAATAATATCTTTTATTGTCATTACACATAAGTGCAACGAGATTTGGTTTGCAACTTCCATTCGATGACATAACTTAATTGACAAATAAAATTTAGGTTTAAATTTAAATACCCCGAGAACAAGGTTTGTTAAAATGAACATTAGACCAGTAAAATCAACACAGACTAAAGTGCGAGGTCGGGGGAGACAGTCCATGGGGGTGGGAGGGGTACTCAGCAGGGCCGGTTCAGAGCCGCTATAGCTCTGGGAATGAAGCTGTTCCTGAGTCTGGTGGTGCGGGCGTAGAAGGCCTTGTAACGTCTGCCGGAAGGGAGTAGTTTGAACAGTCCATTACAAGGGTGAGAGGCGTCTTAATGTATGCTGACGGCCTTCCTGAGGCACCGTGTGTGGGTGCAGGTGCAAACTGCAGGTATGGGGAACAGGTGCTCACCAAATGTCCGAGCACCACGATGTGTTGACTCGGAAGCAAACCCCTCCACCCCTAACCTTGCCCAAGGATGCAATGCAGTCCATCCAGTGAAGTGAGAAGCGGTGCCGTCAGGTGAGGAAGGGGTGAGCTATGTCTCGCTAAGATATAGTGCATAGCAGTCACTCAATTCACTAAGGTAGACGAGCCCCCTGCAAACATCACGCAGATCTGTCCTGGGAACAGCACTTCCAGTGAACAGTTGTGAGATAGTTGCAAGCTATCAAGTCAGTTTTATTCGTCACGTGCACATAAAGTGCAGTGAAATGAATTTCCCAGCAGCGGTACAATAAAAAAATAGAACACACAATACAAATTTAACACAAACATCCACCACGGCATTCATCACTGTGGTGGAAGGCACAAAATTTGGTCAGTCCTCCTCCATTATCCCCCGTGGTCAGGACCACAACCCTCCGCAGTCGCCGCTGCGGGCATCCAGATGTGCAGACAAGGTAATTCCAGGTAAGTCCTGAACCTATCTGGTGAGACCTCAGACTGTGGAAGGGCCTGTGTTCTATGTTCTATGTCAATAACAGCAATGCTGGATGGTAACCACGCGGGCAAAACCGCACTGCATGCACGTGGGAATGCATCTGCGTGTTATATTCAGATGGGCCTTGTCTATCAGCTGGGAGCAGGCATCTCAATGGAAGACTATGCCAGACAAGCTCAGGCAGCTTGCCAGCTAAATGATAAATTCAGCCAAAAGTCTTCTGATAGATAACGCATATTACAAACTTTGAATCACAATACGTTGTATCATCAAAAGTGCCAGGCAGTTAATTGCATCACATCACTAAATTGCACACTTTACACTCTCCTTCATAAAGTTCCAAACCAAACCCAAGCAACAATTTTGTTACATAAATCTCACTGTAAGTATAAAACCAAAAAGAATGCACATTTAATAGTTGCCTTCACTCACCGCCTTGAAAATACTGCTTATTGCTTGTGCACAGATTGGGTTTTTAGTTTGGTCAAGCAGGTCAAATAGCACTCCCAGTAATCTCTGCTGTATGTTCACATCAGGCAGTGCTGCAAAGAACTGTTTTGTGATCTAGAGAAGATAAATTAAGTAAAACTTCTTAGTTAAAGGCAAATCTTGGTACCATAGTTGTAATAGTTACTTGCACTTAAAAACAATAGTAAGAAAATTAATTCAAAATGTCCATAATTTTCCTGCAGAAATGTAGAAATTGATGTTAAGTTTCAGACTAATTTTTAAAATAAATTTAAACAATGAATTCCCCGCAGATGAAATTGCCTATTCAGATCTGGCCCCTTAATTCAGTGGCCTGATAGGCTATTTCAGTTGGAAATTAAGGAGCGAGAGTCAGAATAACAGTTCTTTTCCATGAAAGACATTTGTGTAAGTAAGGGTGTCAGGGGTTATGGGGAGAAGGCAGGAGAGTGCGGTTGAGAGAGAAAGATTGATCAGCCAGGAGTGAATGGCAGAGGAGACTTGATGGGCCGAATGGCCAATTTCTGCCCCTAGAACTTCTGATCCAAATAGGTTTTCAAGGTTATTACTGACACAAGCTATCCCATTTTAGATTTTTATAAATTACTTTGAATGTTCCACCTTTCATGATGGTATTCAAACTTCATGTATAGTCTTTAACAAGATTCCACTGAGGAAAACTCATTGCTCTTGTTGAAATGTTGGAATAGAATCCTGTGCTTTCCCTCAATGTTCACAACACAAAATACCTGTCCAAATGCAGTGATCTGCAGTGCTGGTAAGCCTTTGTACACTTCCTTGGAATTATGCAATACATTGATGAACAGATCCAGACTTTGGGGATTTTTTGCCAGTAAAGTCGCAGATTGTTCGTTGTACTTTGAGAGAGCCATGTGCAGCAGAAGGGCTTCATCTTTGAGGAGAACGTCAGGTTCTGTTCCAAGCAGTCTCTCCATTAAGGGTAACAAGCTGGAGAGAACCATCTGAAAAGTAATTAACTATAAAATTAAAATAGTACGTGACAAAAACTTCAAAATTAAACAACAATTTTTAAGCAGGAATGGCAATAAAACTATCAATGCTTACTGTTATTACGTCACATGCAACTGGTCACAGAATTGAACGAGAGTCGCTGTTGGTGATTCAATGTTTATCCATTACTTATGATTGTCCAAGAGATTTAAGGGAACATTGATATTGATGCAAATTTAAGTCACCTTCAAACTAGTCCCACTACAAGGTGCCACTGAAATCACTATGCTTTGTTGCACAAGGTCCAGATGAGTTTTGAATATCATACTAAGCCGAATCCATGCAGGTCAGTGGACCATGCCAAGCAAGATGAGAAGGCAGGAGAATGAATAGATCTGCCATAGTCGAATGCTGGAGCAGACTCGATGGGCCCAATGGCCGAATTCTGCTCCTACATCTTATGATCTTATGAACCGACAACTTTCCTTTTAGTTGTGAAATAAATACACCTTTGCTTAACAAATGAACGGACAACTGCAGGAGGTCTGTTGGTGCGTGGTAAAGTGCTGAACTCTGAAGAACTTTACAATAAGAGGCATTTCTTGCTGTATGAACAGACATTACTGTACAAGAATGTTTGACCTCATACAATCATGGAGATCCTTGTGAGATATAAGCATTTTAAAATTAATTATGTAATTAAATTCTAATACTAAGTTGACTAAATTTACAATTTAATAAAAACCATTTTCTAATGCTATTTACTCAGATTGTACTAGAAAATAACTAAACTGACCTCTCCATTCACTTGTTCAAATGCTTTCAGCAAATTACGTGTGATATATGATGGTTGTCCACGATCTCCAAAATATTGCAGAAAATTCTCAAGACCTTGCTTCAGCTTTGTGCGCTGTGACCTTGCTGGTCCACTGGGAGTTAAAGCTTCCTCAAATAACATGCCAAGAGCCTGGAAAAATGACACAATGGAGTAATAAACCATACTGTATCTGGAAACAGCACAGGTAGCAACAAGCGGTTGCCTCTGATACACATTAAAACTTAGCTTACATAACCATTAGGAAGATTTCCCTGGATCTTTCAAAAAGAAAGAGAAAGATAAACTTATTTGTTAAATTGCCTACTTGTTACTAATTTCAACTGTTTCGGTCGATTAATTAAACAACATAATTGAGACGTGATACGCACAACTATACACAAATATAATTTTAAAAAATCAATTGCCCAAAATTATGAGCACCCTTTCAATAGACAATAGACAATAGGTGCAGTAGGCCATTTGGCCCTTCGAGCCTGCACCGCCATTCAATGTGATCATGGCTGATCATCCCAAATCAGTACCTCGTTCCTGCCTTCTCCCCATATCCCCTGACTCCGCTATTTTTAAGAGCTCTCTCTTGAAAGCATCATGAGAACCTGCCTCCACCTCTGACTCGCCATTCTCTGTGAGAAAAAGCGTTTCATCGTCTTAGTTCCAAATGGCTTACTCCTTATTCTTAAACTGTGGCCCCTGGTTCTGGACTCCCCCAACATCGGGAACATGTTTCCTGTCTCTAGTGTGTCCAAGCCCTTAACAATCTTATACGTTTCAATGAGATCCCCCCTCATCCTTCTAAACTCCAGAGTGTACAAGCCCAGCTGCTCCATTCTCTCAGCATATTACAGTCCCGCCATCCCGGGAATTAACCTTGTAAACCTACGCTGCACTCCCTCAATAGCAAGAATGTCCTTCCTCAAATTAGGGGACCAAAACTGCACACAATACTCCAGGTGTGGTCTCACTAGGGCTCTGTACAACTGCAGAAGGACCTCTTTGCTCCTATATTCGATTCCTCTTGTTATAAAGGTCAACATGCCATTTGCTTTCTTCAATGCCTGCTGTACCTGCATCCTTACTTTCATAGACTGATGTACAACGACCCCCAGATCCCATTGTACTTCCCCTTTTCCCAACTTGATGCCATTTAGATAGTAATCTGCCTTCCTGTTTTTGCTACCAAAGTGGATAGCCTCACGTTTATCCGCATTAAACTTCATCTGCCCACTCCCCCAACCTGTCCAAGTCACGCTGCTTTCTCATAGCATCCTCCTCACAGTTCACACTGCCACCCAGCTTTGTGTCATCTGCAAATTTGCTAAACGTTACTTTGAATCCCTTCATCCAAATCATTGATGTATATTGTAAATAGCTGCGGTCCCAGCACCGAGCCTTGCGGTACCCCACTAGTCACTGCCTGCCATTCTGAAAGGGACCCGTTAATCCCTACTCTTTGTTTCCTGACTGCCAACCACTTCTCTATCCATGTCAGCACTCTACCCCCAATACCATGTGCCCCAATTTTGCCCACTAATCTCCTATGTGGGACCTTATCAAATGCTTTCTGAAAGTCCAGGTACACTACATTGGAAAATTATCACCAATGCACCCACGATTTCCAGAGCCACTTCCTTAAGTACCCTGGGATGCAGACCATCAGGCCCTGGGGGTTTATCAGCCTTCAGTCCCATCAGTCTATCCAACACCATTTCCTGCCTAATGTGGATTTCCTTCAGTTCCTCTGTCACCACAGATCCTCTGGCCACTACTATATCAGGAAGATCGTTTGTGTCCTCCTTAGTGAAGACAGATCCAAAGTACCTGTTCAACTCATCTGCCATTTCCTTGTTCCCCATAATAAATTCACCCTTTTCGGTCTTCAAGGGTCCAACTTACCTGACTTAAATGTGTGGGATCCGCAATGATTTCTTCTGCCATATTAACAAGACTGTTGACAACCACATGAAATGCGGACCCTGGTACTTTTGCAAATCTCTGCAGACAGGCAATTGCTGCCCGACGCACCTCCCTCACAGGGCTGCCCAGAGTAATGACTAAGGAGACTACCACTGGGAAAACAAACACAATTCAGTGATAAATTGGCATTATATATTTTTTTAGAATTAGAAGTGTTTAATGGCATGGATTAGGAAATTAATACCTTGCGATGACAGAAATTCATTCCCAGCAGAATCAAGTAGCGCGCAGCCCACATAAAGAGCTCTGGTCTGTAGTATCACACCAACTGGTCTGTTCAACTGGTCACTAAGGTTATAATTATAGGTCCACAGAAGTGACAAGAACTTGAAGAGATGATTAGGTTCTCGCAGATGAATCTGCAATATCAATTTTCATAAATTATAGAAACAAATGAGTTTTAGTAAAACAGATATATGATAAATATATTTTGTTCAAATCTACTTTCGTTTCCTCTATCTACAATTGTTGAGATAAACCTCAAATATATTGATCAAATTCAGGTAGTGATTATATATGGTCAAATCCAAATTAAATCAAATTATTCAACCTTTTTTTTTTAAACCTGTTGGCAAATTGAGCAAAGGTCCAATATTTCATCTGGTTTGTAATTCTGCCTATTTTATTATATGCAAATGAAATTAAACATTCGGAAGAAGTAAAAATATTTGCAAAAACAGAATATCTAGGGTGGCACGGTAGCGCAGAGGTAGAGTTGCTGTCTTACAGCGCCAGAGACCCGGGTTCGATCTAGATTACGGGTGCTTGTCTGTACGAAGTTTGTACGTACTCCCCGTGACCTGTGTGGGTTTTCACTGGGTTCCTCCCACACTCCGAAGACGTACAGGTTTGTAGGTTAATTGGCTTGGTATAATTGTAAATTTTCCCCAGTTTGTATAGGATAGTGTTAACGTGCGGGAATCCCAGGTCAGTGCGGACTCAGTGGGCCGAAGGGCCTGTTTCCACGCTGTAGCTCCAAACTAAACATTTCTTTACTTTTCTAACTCAAATAGATGCAATGGGATCATTACTCATGACTGTGCGCCCAACAAAATTACATGGTCTATAAGCGCACAAACAAATTGTATTGTACTTTCAATTAAGTGAAATTCTAAATCTAAAGTTTCCATCTGAACTAAGCTTTAACTGCACTTCTTTTGATTGGTTAAAAAAATGCAAGAATACACAATTAAAATGAGGGAATGATGGCTTTGCCTGGATATGTGAGTGGAAACTATACGTGGTCCATGCTGTGATGGTTAGCACACTGGATTCTGAATCCAGCAAACTGCAGCACAGTGAGTAAAGCCAATGTCTCACACATCTGGAGACTCGGGTTTGAGACCTCGGATTACTGACTGTGGAGTTTGTATGTTGGCCCAGGTGCTCTGGTTTCCACCTACATCCCAAAAACGTGCAGGTCAGTAGGTTAATTGGCCTCAGTAATTTCACCAGTTGTGTGGGTGAGGGGTAAAATCTATGGGGAAATGATGAAAAGGTGGGGGGTGGGGGGATAAAATATAGGATTAGTGGATGTAGGTGGTTGATGGACGTCAAGGACTCAGTAGACCAAAGGACTATTTCTGTGTTGTCTGATTCTAACCCTAACACATTCAACAAACTTATGTTAACGTGCCTTCTTTCATGTCTATCCCAGTAGTTAAATTAATAGCATGGGTGAACTATCTATTCACCTGAACCAGAAACTGCAAGAGAATCCTGAAGCTTATGACGAGGCTTCCTTCACTTGTACCACTTGCAAGAAGATCAAATATATCAATGAGAAGATGAAGATAATTACAGCTGTGTTCATCCAAACTTTCAGGGTTCCACCAGGACTGTTCTGAAAAGATTACAAGAAAGAAAGGTTAAGAATGCCAGCCAAATGGTTATGCCAATGAAGTTGCAAAATGGAACCCAACTAAATCTCCAAAGTTAGACACAACATGTTGGAGTAACTCAGCGGGCCAGGCAGCATTTCTGGAGAGAAGAAATAAGTGACGTTTCAGATCGAGACCCTTCTTCAGATTGAGAGTCATGGGAGAGGTAAATTAGAGGGATGACAATGTATAAAGAACAAATGAATGAAAGTTATGAAAACAAATCAAAACCTGCAACGATGATCAAGGAAAGGTGGAGCTCACAATGGTCCACTGTGTGCTGTGGAAAAAGTAATAACAAGTGGATGCAAATAGTGAAACTGAGTAGTAGGACAACTAGAGTTCCTCAAAGTGCTGGACAACCTTGGCAGGCCAGGCAGCATCTGTAGAGAGAATGGACAAAGTTTCAGGTCGGGACGAAGGCGGCTTCTGACCCAAAACTTTGCCTCTCCATTCCCCCCAAAGATGCTGCCTGATCCGTTGAGTTCCTCCAGCACTTGTTTTGCTCAAGATTCCAGCATCTGCAGTTCTTTGCTTCTGAGCTAAATCTATTTGAACAGGGGAAAAAATAACCATAAGGCATGGTGAAAGCAGCTGCATTTGAGATCAAGGTGACACTGGATTGAAACTTATATTTGTTGGAAAAACTCTCATTGGTTTAAATTGTACATGATGGGGGAAGAATCCAAATATCAAGCAGTCACTATCTCCATAGCCCCATCATCTCCACATGCCCATCATCTCTATGTGCTACTTCAATAACCTTTTTGTGGCGAGTCAGAAATGGGCAGATCACATTTCAGTTCCTCTTGCAACTATGCTGGAAATACAGCAGCCATGGACAATACCAAGCTCTTGCTTGTCCTAACAAATGACAGGCCTCAATACAACTGTTGGAATGTTGCTGAGGGAAAATGGTTAAACATTATATAGTAAACCTGAGTGAAGCAAATCATACAAGTGCTGTAGTTGTAAGTTATAAATCTGCTGATGCAACGTTTAGATCTTAAGACTTGAGATACACAGGGAAACAGGCCCTTCGGCCCACCAAGCCTGCGCTAACCAGCACTATCCTAAAAACTGGGGATAATTTACAATTTACTGAAGCCAATTAACCTATAAATCTTTGTAATGTGGGAGGAAACCGGAACACCCAGAGAAAGCCCACGTGGTCACGGGAAGAACATACAAACTCTGTACAGACAGAATCCGTAGCCACGGTAACGCAGCAACACCGCCGCTGCGCAACTGTGCTGCGCTGAAAAGTTATTTCAGCTAATCATTCTAAAACTGCTCATTGGCAAATGACTTCATAATCTATTGATTGCCAGTGAAAATGTAAATGCTGTACAAAGAGCACCCTAACCTTATTTACATTTACAAACATAGAGCGGTTGATGATCCCCTGTGCTGAATAAATGTTTAAATGTTTGCTACACCCTAGTATAATTGGATAGATAAAAAATATTTCTCACGTTATCTACAAGCAAACATGGCACATACAGCACAACAACATGGGGAAAAAGTCCTTAAACCCACAATGTCTGTGCTGAATATGAAACTATTATTAAACTATTCTCCTCTGCCTGCATGTGATCCATATCCCTTCATTCCTTGCATATCCACGTGCCTATCTGAAATCATCTTAAATGGTACTGTTGTATCTTCCTCCATCACCACTAGTATTATAATAACAATTAAAAGGCATTTGGGCAGGTACATGGTTAGGAGAGGTTTAGAGGGATATGGGCCAAACGCAGTAAGGTAGGACCAGACTAGATGGGGCGTGGTCGGCCTGGGCAGGTTAGGCTGAGGGACCAGTTTCCATTCTGACCACACCTGGCAGCACATTCCAGGCACTCCCACTGTGTAAAAAAAAACTTGTCATGCACATCATCTTTAAACTTTGAAATGTTGAGAAAATGTGCAAACATCCAATACTCAAATTTTAGCGGAAACACTTCCACTTGATGGGTTTCCATTTTAATATTTTAAGAAATTAGTAAAGCCTGCAAAATACCCCTGCCTAAATTCTGAATATGCAATAATGGTAAAAGTGTTTACATTGTCAACATGCAATCTCCCTCACAAAATACCACACCTTTTAGCGATTCAGGTGGTTTGAAAGCCATGATTAAGTTTCTCAGCAACAAAATGAGTAGAAATCCAGCTTCCATCCTCCCACCATCGTCAGTCTTCATATTCTCCACATACTCGGTCACCAGATCTATCGGTACCATGTTCCCTTCAATAGAATGAAGATGCCACTTTTGCAAAGGGCTCTGTAATATTGAATGAGTAAAAGGATTATGCTCATATTGAAAATGTCAACCTACTGATTTTTTCCATGAAGAGTAGGAAATTTTCTGTCCGGAGTATGGTTGGAATCAATCATCCAAGATTTCCCTTGGAATACTATCGTTATTCATCTAAAGAGGAAAAGACACAAATCCCTCAATTTTCAGACTGCCTTTTGTTGAAATAGGTTTATAAATCCAATTCAAAAATGTCCTCAGCTGCCAAGTGAATTACTTTTACATAAACAGAATTCTTTGGCACAGTGGCACAATGTTTGAATTGCTGCCTTGCAGGGCCAGAAACCCGGGTTCAATTCTGTCCGCGGATGGAGCCTCCGTGGAGTTTCTACGTTCTCCCTGTGACCCCGTGGGTTTCCTATAGATGTTCCGGTTTCCTCCCACATGCAGAAGACGCATGAGTTTGTAGTTTAATTGGCATCTGTAAAT
This sequence comes from Okamejei kenojei, assembly GCA_035221665.1. Lineage (NCBI taxonomy): Eukaryota > Metazoa > Chordata > Chondrichthyes > Rajiformes > Rajidae > Okamejei > Okamejei kenojei. The sequence goes on from CM069138.1 coordinate 51,640,146, forward strand.
TATTCCTAGTGTAGGGACTGGATGTGAAAGTGGGATCACAAAGAACTAGTGTGAATGGATGATCGATTGTGACTCAGTGGATCGAAAAGCCTGTTTCCGTGCTGATGATAGACACAGAGCTGGAGTAACTCAGCGGGTCAGGCAGCATCTCCGGAGCAAAAGGATGGATACATTTTGGTTCGGGACTCTTCTTCAGACTGAAGTCAGAAGAAGGGTCCCAACCCGAAATGTCACCCATCCTTTTCCTTCGCAGATGCTGCCTGACCCGTTGAGTTACTCCAGCATTTTGTGTCTATCTTTGGTATAAACCTGCATCTGCAGTTCCTTGTTTCTATTGTTTCCATGTTGTATCTAAACTAAACTAAACAAAACATATTAAAAAGTATTCTGGATTAAATTAGTGCCAAGTGACAATAATGGGGTTAGCTCAAATATGTTAACAGGAACAGTATCTGTTTTTACACTATAATACATATTCCAACAATTTAATTGCACTCTGTCAGAGATTTTTACATAAAAGCTTGGGATTAATGAAAGATTAATGTTATAAACCTAAAGATGTACTCTTCTTTTCCTTCTCACCATAAGACTATGCGCATTGGTTCATGATTCCCCTACTCTGGGAGGGTTTACATGGAACTGCACTGGAGTGGAAATTGATGCCATAACCCTGCGGTAATCCTAGATAAAATGCACAAATGGATTTTAACCAACTTTTTGTTACAACAGCCAACTGGAGAAGCTCCAAAGAAACTTGTGGCACAAAGATTTGCCAACAGGGAAAACAAGCAAAAAAACATTTAAAAAAAAATTCAGACTAAATTTAGGAATAAATTCTTGCCACCATCTGTTTTAAATGTTATAAAGCTACAGCACTCAAAACATTAAAGACTCTTACTCTGTCTTTGCTTTTTGCAACTAGTTTCTTCAGTCTTATCTCCAGAACAGCGTACATTTGTAAAGCATGTTGCAAATTTTCTGGATCAGGCTGCATCTCCAAGGTCTGGACCAAAGCAAAACTCAGTACAACAGAGGTCAGCTTCTGCTTCAGGTTTGAGGGTTCCCTTTCAATGATTTGCAGAATGTTCTTTATCTGCAATCAAAGCAATTATTATCGTAAAAATTCTCAGAAGTGATTTTCACTGCTCACTATGATAATTTTCTCTTTTAATATCTGTTCAGTATCAGGAAGCCATTAGAACTTAAATCACCATTGTTGCTTCATAGAACATAGAACAGCACAGCAAAGGAACAGACCCTTCAACCGATGACGTCTTCCTTTAACCATTGGTCAATTTAACCTTTTTTTTGCTTAAGTGAGTTTGTAAGCTTGTCACACAAGTGTTTTTGTTGGCAATTAAATTGGTGGTTATTTTATTTTCAGCTGTTCTGCAAAAAACCTTTTGAATCATTATTTTCTGATCAGAAATACATTGCATAAACATGAATATTTTCTCTTCCCACTCCGAGATAGTTGTGAGGTACAAGATTCATGAACCTCTCTTGCAATATTACTGTGGCGCTGCCGGTAGAGCTGCTGCCTCACAGCGCCAGAGGCCCGGGTTCGATCCTGATCTCAGGTGCTGTCTGTGTGGAGTTTGCACATTCTCCCTGTGACCGCTTGGGTTTTTTGCAGGTCACAAGGAGACCTGCAGACGTCCGGTTTTCTCCCACATCCCAAAAATGTGCGGGTTTGTAGATTAATTGCCCCATAATGTGTGGGGAGTGAATGAGAATGTGGGATAACATAGAACTAGTACGAAAGGGTGATCCATGGTTAGTGTGGACTCGGTGGGGCGAAGGGCCTGCTTCCATGCTGTATCTCTAAATTAAACTATTTCACATGCAATTACTTCTTTGTATTAGCCACGAGCCTTATGCTTTACATTTTTCACAGACATGTTCACTCTGTAAAAATTGTGTTTTTACACATTGTACCACTAAGATTCATTTTAAAGTTTACTTCTCTTACCATTTGAGTCCGCACAGAAGGCTCCATCATGCACAGGTTGTTCACCAGGAGCTGAATCATTTTCTGGTTTGCTTCGCCAACAATTTCCCTCATGTCGCAGCTCTCCAATAATTCTTCAAGTGCTGTTAACACAAGTTGTTTAGCTTCAAACAGAGTCAACGCACAAGTAGTAACAAAAGCAAGAAAAATGCCCCTGAGTAAATCAATCACGTGAAGCAAATATAAAGATCCGTAATCTATTTTACCTATACGTAAATGGACACATTGAAATTTGCAGTGAGCAAATCCTCCATACAATCACCCATAAAATTACCAATTCACAGGAGCATGTATATTTACTCATTTAAATGCCACTATATGTAAAGATCTAGATGAATGGACACCAAATAGCTTAAAATATACATAACAGTTCCAGATCTGTGGACCATTTTACCCATGTTTATCATGTGTACTCTTAAGAAAATCCAGCTAAAACATATTTTATCTTCATTCTCACTTCCAAATGGTGGATGCAGCAACAGAGACCTAACTGCCCTGGCACTGTGTATAAAAACAATCTGTTTCCATGTTCCATCACAACATTTAAAAGGCATCTGGTCAGATACATGGATAGGAAAGGTTTAGAGAGATATGGGCCAAACGTGGACGTGGGACTAGTGTAGATAGGGAAGCTTGGACAGCATGAACAAGTTGAGCTGAAGGGCCTGTTTCCATGATGTATGACCATCTCTGGAACTCTGTTCATCAATTTCATGCTCAACTCACCAAATGAAAAGCAACTGAGAACTGAACCCCAGGGAACTCCACAAGTAACAGCCTTACAGGCAATAAAACCTGAAACATTACCCTTTACTTCCCAGCTTAGAGATAATTTTGGAATCAATTAGCCACTCCCCCTCACATGTGGGTTGAAAGACCCAATGAAACAAAATGCTCTCATTCTTAATAGGATACCTTTGTGGATGTTGCAAGCTGCATATTTAATTAGAGATGCTTAAACAACAAAGCACTGGAATGCAAAAGGGGCTTGAAGGGATGACATAATGCAGACATGAAATGATCTACTGCTGAAGAACACAGCCATTCACATTCGTCATGAAGCACACAATACTGACGTGAGCACTGAACAACCATACATAATTAGGGCAGCATGGTGGTGCAGCCTTTCAGAGCCAGAGACCCAGGTTCGATCCTGACTACGGGTGCTGTCTGTACGGAGTTTGTACGTTCTTCCAGTGACCTGCGTGGGTTTTCTCCAGGCAGTCCAGTTTCCTTCTGCACTCCAAAAATGTACAGGTTTGTAGGTTAATTGGCTTTGGTAAATAAAATGTACATTGTCCCTAGCGTGTGTGTCGGATAGTGTTAGTGTGCGGAATGTTAGTGTACGGAGATCGCTGGTTGGCGGGGACTCAGTGGGCCAAAGGGCCTGTTTCCACACTGTATCTCAAAACTAAAACAAAAATTATACCTGGCAACAAGTTTCAGTGTTTCAGAAAAAAAAGTGCTCCATGTTTCAAATAATATCAGCATTCTGTACAGTGTGTGACTGGAATAAATCCCCAATCGTACTCCCACACAGATCAAAAAGTTTGAGATGATTATTTCATAGTTTCAAAATGATAGTTGTTTGAGGTAATTAAGGGTAAGGGGACAACTTTTACCTGCAGGCCAGTTGCGAAGCAGTGGATTCATGGAGCAGAGCTCCGAATTAACAATAAACTTTGTTATTTTCTGCTCAACTGATTGTTTTGCTGGGCTGGTCAGCAGCGTGTAAGGCAACAGTTCCATCCATACCAGCTGTGTCAGCTTTTCATTCCCTTGAAGCAGATCTGCCACGCTTAGAAAATTTACTGCCTCTTCAAGAATAATATACCTAGGGGCAATTACAGAGCAGGAAGTTGAAATGGCAATTAATATTTAAGCAAAACACATACAATTAATCTGTGTGATTTCTAGAAAGGCAATGAAGCAACATCTTCACACCAATCAGTTTAACAATAAAATGCAATGTCTTCTTTGCCCATCAGGTGGCGATCCTGTGTAGCTGCATGCAGGGTTACACAAAATGCTGGAGAAACTCAGCGGGTGCAGCATGCAGTTCATTGTAAAGTCCTATTCATTCACTGCATTGAACTTTCCAGTTTCCAGCATCAGGTTAAAGTGCTGCAACCATATCCCTCCCAAATTTAACAACTTGAAGTTCACAGCTCTATTACCAACGCCTCTACTTCTTTAGAAGGCTTAGGAAATTCGGCAAGTCCCCAACAACCCTCACCAACCTCTGCAGATGTGGCGTAGAAAGCTTTTTATCGGGATGAATCACAGCTTGGTTTGGGAACAACTCCATCCAAGACTGCAAGAAATTGCTGGGTATTGTGGACGTCGCCCAGATCGTCCAACAAACCATCCTCCCTTCCATTGACACCTCACACTGCCTCGGCAAGGCCAGCAGCTTAATAAAGGATGAGTTCCACCCTCTTCTCCCCTCACCCATCAGACAGGAGGTACAGAAATGTGAAAACACACACCTCCAGATTCAGGAACAGTTTCTTCCCGGCTGTTATCAGGCAACTGAACCATCCTATCAACAACTAGAGTGGTCCTGACCTCACCCCCCCCCCCCCCCACCTATCCCACTGGAGATCATTTAATCAAACTTTACTGGATTTTATCTTGCACAAAACGTTATTCCCTTTATCATTTATCTGTATACTGTAGATGGCACGGTTATGATCATGCATTGTCTTTCCGCTGACTGGCTAGCATGCAACAAAATCTTTTCACGGTACCTCTGTACACATGACAATAAATTAAACTATTTCAGATCTATTTATGCTCACTCTAAACTTATAAGGTACATCACAAAGCTTTAATTTTATCACCAGCAGTGGATGTGTTAATGTGACAGCAACCACTGTGGTGGGGCGAGGAGATAGGGGTCATGTTTTAGCTCCTGGCCCATATTTTGTGACTGCTGCAAAGCATGAGGGTGGGATAAAGCAAAGTTCAATTATCCTCAGTCAAAGCTGAGCAAACACGAATGGCCCTCTTAGTGGCACGTATTATCTATGGAAATGTACTTATACAGACAGTTCCTTCATAACGGGGAGAAAACGGTTTGGGGTGGCACAGCGATGTAGCGCTAAAGCTGCTGCCTTGCAGTGCCAGAGAGCTGGGTTCGATCCTGACTGTGTGTGCTGGCCGTATGGAGTATGTACTTCCTCCCTGTGACCATTGGGTTTTCTCCGGGTGCTCCCTTTCTTTCCACACCAAACAATGTACAGGTTTGTAGGTTAATTGACTTTGGTAAAATTGTAAATTGTTCCTGGTGAGTAGGATAGTGTTGGTGTGCGGGGATAGCTGGTCGGCACAGACTCAATGGGTCGAAGGGCCTGTTTCCGCACTGTATCGCTAAACTAAACCCACATGATTTCAAGCAGCTATGAGACGATTTATAAGATTCAATTGATGCTCTATTTCAAGTGGAAACAGTAGTTTCTGACATGACAATTGTAAATTTTCCCTTGTGTGTAGGATAGTGCTAGTATATGGGTGATTGATGGTTAGCATAGACTCGGTGGGCTGAAGGACCTTTTATGTGCTGTATCTCTAATGACTAAAGAAAAGTTGAAAGTATAAAATCTCATTATTTTTAAATATTCTAATTATCTGTACACTATTTAAACCAAACACCCTTGTTCCTAGAATTATACCCACCAGTATTCATTCTCAGAAAGGTCGACACGTTGAAGCAGTGACAGAAGAGATGAAACTGTCTCTTCTTGACCAAGCTGGCTCGAGAAAGCCTAGGAAAGGAACAAAATTGTGTTTAATCCTACAGTCTAATGAGTTCTCTATTATGCAAGATTGAAGCATTGGACTACAACTGCCATTATCAACCAAAGTTGATTGGTAATGAATCATTGGTGTTGACATTCTGCTCGAGGTGGTCTGAATGACAAAAGTAGTTGTTTTTGAATTACTGTTATTAACTGTGAACAATTAAGCAAAGGGTATCTGTACCCTTTTGGGCTGGGTTGGATCCTGACGACGGGTGCTGTCTGTATAGAGCTTGTACGTTCCCCATGTGACCACGTGGGTTTTCTCCAGGTGCTCCGATTTCCTCCCACACTCCAAAGACGTACAGGTTTGTAGGTTAATTGGCTTCCGTAAATTGTCCCTAGTGTTTAGGATAGAACTAGTGTACGGGTGATTGTTGGTCGGTGTGGACTCAGCGGGTAGAAGGGCTTGTTTCCACGCTGTATCTCTGAAGTAAATTGTGCATGAGGAGTCCAAGTTTATTTTGCACCAACAATAAAGAACAGCACTTTGAAGTGTAGCACCAGAAATATAATTTGTATAGACTTTGCAAGTTAATTTGTGAAATGCTCACTTGCATTGAGGCAAGTTATCTTCAGAAATGGAAATTCTTCAGAGACACAAACAAGTGTTTAATACAACTGACTTCTGTTGATGACGTTTTACTCCCATCCAAGTTTAAAATAACATACATTCTGCTAGTTAAATAAGATGACCCAAAATGATGAGCATTGGAGTTATGTGGAGTTTTTCCTTTGCTTTGTAAATAGCGTCAAAATATGCCAACTGTGCATCTGTGGATTGTGCAAAAGAATGTCAATAAAGTGACAATAAAGAACGATTGAGTTAAATAATGGGTAGAACATCAGGAACAATTCCCCAACTGTTTTACCAAGTAGCAAAGTGGTCTCCTTTAGAAAAGCAGATACACCGCAGTTTAACATCTTGTTACGCTCCGGTGTTGTGGTGTGGTGGGCAAGAGGGTTACCAACTAGAGGATAGCTGACAAGGCCCCAAAAGCCCTGTTTATTGCTGTATCTCAAAATAGTAAGCAAAGTTACCAGAACAGATCAGTCAACTCACCTCCAGAGCTTGTAGAGCAGCAAGAACTACTTCTGGACTGTCATCTTTTATCCTTTCCAAAATACTTTCCTTCAGAAAAGTATTATCATATCCCTCCTTTAAAAGAAGTTTACAGATTAATAACTACTCGTGCTTAATTCCATAATCAAATAGCTGGCGAGCTCCAGTAATAATCCAATGTCTATGGTAATACATTTGACAACCTTTAATAGGCTGACACCACTATCGAGCTGTTGCCCTGAAAAACAAGCTTATTATGAAATCCATTGTTGGTGTGCAAACAAAATGCAAAAATAATTATCAGAAATTTTGCCAATTTCTTCTCTAGGGTTTACAAATTATAAAACCATATTATTTAAATGAAGCAGGATTTAGGGAGATTAAATTTCAATTATTAAAGGTCATGATAGTATGCTTACAGCAGAGGAGTCTATTTGGCTAGTCAAGTTCTAACTCCCATTTCCATGTAAGAAAATCCTCCCAGTGCTCCACTCCAATTAGCACTGAAAATTGCCTCCAATACTACTCTGACTACTACTGTGTAAAAAATTATACCTTTGTTCTTGACGACTGTCGATGGGAGCAGTTTCTCTCTACATCTGCAAACCATATCATTCAAGATTATAAATATCACTATCAGATAACACCCCAATCTCATCTGTTCTAAGGAGACTAACTCCAGCATCACCCGTCTATCCATTTCACTTAAATCACGTATTTCTGGAAGAATTTGAGAATTCTTTGCAAAACCTGCTCTGAAGCCTTTACATATTTCGCAAAGATTATTTTAAAAAAGCAATTTTTTTTAAATAAAGGAAATCGAGGCACACACTCTAATTGTGACATACAGGAACTGCGAAAACATACATGAATAGTGTACATAACGCAGTGGTACCCGAAAGAGTACAATAGTGCAGCGGCAGAGTTACTGCCTTACAGCACCAGAGACCTGGGTTTGATCCTGACTCAGGATCAGGAGTTTGTACGTTCTCCTTGTGAACATGTGCATTTTCTCCGGATGCTCCAGTTTCCTCCCACACTCCAAAGACAGACAGGTTTGTAGGTTAATTCGCGTTGGTAAAATTGTAAATGGTCCCTAGTGCGTAGGATAGTGCTAGTGTACGGGGGAATTGCTGGTCGGCGCGAGCTCGGTGGGCTTTAGTGCCTGTTTCTGCCGGGTATCTCCAAAGTTTAAAAGTCTCAAGATGAAATATGATTAAAAAATGAAGTGGAAACCCACCCCTTCCCAAACAATCTACATTTCTTTTCAGTGTCTTTAATTTAACTTGTAGGACATTCCCAATCGTCTTACTGCCAATTAAGTAGCTTTCAAATGGGCAGGATATCGAGGATATCATCCTTTCTCTCCTTTCAAAGAGTGCCATGGGATCATTTACATTCACTGGTGAGAGAAAACTCAAACATCTCAAAACATACCTATAACTCGGAAAAACAAACTGAATTAAAATCAAAAAGACACAAAATGCTGGAGTAACTCAGCGGTTCAGGCAGCAACTGGGGAAAAGGAATAGGTGATGTTTCGGCTCGGAACCCTTCTTCAGACTGAAACATTACTTCTACCTTTTCTCCAGGGCTGCTTCCTGACTCTCCAAGTTACACCAGCATTTTGTGTCTATCTTCGGTATAAACCAGCATCCGCAGTACCATTCTACACATGCTGAACTAAATTCAAGGGTCTAAAATCAAGATATTCTCTGTCAACTATTGACTGAGGCATTTTAATATCTTAATCTGACGCAACCGAAAATGGGCATCATAGTGATGCGCTCGGTAGTGCAACATCTCAGCTCCAGCATCTCTGTTCAATGCTTCACCTCATAATGCAGCTCTCTTCAGTGAAGTATTAAACCAACATTTTTGTGCCGCGCAACACGAGCTGCTGATTCAGAGGCTGGGACGCTGATAATATGGCTGAACAGGAGTTAGTAAACCTTGCATTACCTGAGAGGTTTTAATGATCTCCTTTAAGTGCTCCATGGCAAATCTTCGAACGTTAGGCTGTGGGTGATTGAGACTCAGCAATAGCGATGTGTCTGAATCTGTTAATAACTAAAATAGTGAAGGAGTTAATAAAGTGAATTTTAATTTCTCCCCCCAAAGTCGTTGACTTTTCTGGGAAATTATTCCATAGGCCCCAAACTTAAATGACCTTGTACTTACAAAAGTAAAAACATTGTATGTCAGAGGCTATTGAACCGACAAAGACAACTGTAAAACATTATGAACCCTTCTAAAGCTCGTCCAGCAAGAGTCAATAGACAGCTATCGAGAGGAAGAACCATATTCATCTTCCTCTCTATAACCCTGATTACAGATGACAATAGGAGTGCAGGTACATAGTTCCTTGAAGGTGACATCACAGGTAGATAAGGTGGTCAAAAAAGCTTTTGGTAAATCGGGCTTCATCTGTCAGAGCATAGAAGTTGGGAGGTCATGTTGCAGTTATATATGATGGTGAGGCCGCCACTGGTGGGGAAGGATGAAGACCCAGAGTTCAGTTCTCAGTTTGGTCAAAGGAAATACAAGGGAAATCAAGATGTGGTATTTAGGTGTTTAAAAAGTTAGTTAGAGCAAGGAAGAAATCGCAAGTCCTTCCTTCTCCTGGCTGGGTGAAGGATGCCACCATCATTTACAAGTAACAAATGTTGGTACTAGAAACAGACATAGCCACAGGGATAGACACAAAGTGCTGGAGTAACTCAGCAGGTCAGGCAACATCACTGGAGAAAAAGGATGGGTGACATTTCGGGTTGGGACCCTTCTTCAGACTGAATGTAGGGGATGGGGTGGAAGATACGTCCCAATAAATTTCATAATTGGAAAGTCCTTGGGAGGACAGCAAGACTAATTACTTCTGATGAAGCAAGAAAACAAGAGTTTGTAAAGTTGGAGTTTAAGTGCCATTCAGTTGTAGCATCAAGTCAGTTACAAAGGGATCTCCGTAAAGGGGGAAAAAAAGGGTTCATCTCCAACAATCCACATCATTTCAATCTAAGTTGACACTCCGATTGCAAAAATATATAAACTTCAATTCCTCCTCCAAATTGTCCAGCAGGGTGATGCTGGGTCAAATTTGAGGTCAGAGGCTGACATATTCCCCAGTGTAACCTGTGTAGATGTTGGAGAGCAAGGGAGAATGAGAGAAGTTGGCAGTTAAGAAATATTTCCATCTATGTCAACATTTATGTGACAAGGGCAATACAGTGGCACAGCGGTAGAGTTGCTGCCATACAGCGCCAGAAACCCGTGTTTGTTCCTAACTACAGGTGTTGTCTTTACAGTTTGTACGTTCTCCCCATAACCGCTTGGGTTTCCTCCCACACTCCAAAGGTGCACAGGTTTGTAGGTTAATTGGCTTTGGTAAAATTGTAAATTGTCCCTAGCGTGTAGGATAGTGTTAGTGTACGGGGTGATTGCTGGTTCGTGCGGACTCGGTGGACTGAAGGGCGTGTTTCCGCACTGTATCTCTAAAAGTACAAATTAAAAAAGTGACATGAAATAGGACCCTTATTAAAAAGATAAACAACTGCGCAAACCTATTGCAGCTTTGGAAGGTATAGCAGTACTTTCCATAGAAGCCATAGAAATGCTTATGATAAACGGCAAATTCTCAAAAGTATTATCTTTTAAAAAAAGGGCAGTATTAGTTTATATCATGCAATGAGATCAGATTAAAAACACAGATCGTTTCAAAAGTAAATTTAATTATAAGGGGCCATGATCATCAGTTATACCTTCAAATTGTGCCAAAAGAATCTACATTTATCGCAAAACAGATATTTAAAAGCTCGGCCAGATCCCCAAGCATTAACATCAATTTTACCTGATGCTTAGCACTGCTCAAAGACAGAGCAATAAACCGGTTGAAAACATCTTGCTCTCTCTGGCTTGTCAGTCTATTTAGTTGTCTTCCCAATGAAAATTCATAAGCCTTGGGGTACCTATATTGAAATTTACAAAAGACATAATTAGGAATATTTAACAAAATTGATTTTAAAAAGAAAATGTGTATTTTAGTTTCCAGCTGAGCAAATGCAATACCGTACAGTGTTATTACAATAGTGAGGGTGTCAAGGGTTATGGGGAGAAGGCAGGAGAATGGGGTTGAGAGGGAAAGGTAGATCTGCCATGATTAAATGGCGGAATAGACTCGAAGGGCAGAATGGCCTACTTCTGTTCCGATGGCATGCATTAAAACCTCAAGGGTGAAAGGGCAGGACTTTGGACTTTTTCTGTTGTAAATGGTGCCAAAATAGGGCAACGGGTGCAAGAATTTCATTGTTCAGTGCATATGTGACAATAAAGAAGCATCGAAACATAAACTTTAGCTTTTGAGAATATGCATCCTTTCCTTTAAACCATCTAGTCCTAGACATCAAATCAGCCTCAGGCTGTTTTGAAATGGTCCTTCATTGGCAAGTGGCACTGTCCTAATCTTTTCTGTGCTAACAAATGGGTGAAGCATGGCAGCATATTTGTGAAGCAATACAGCTGAGAGTCGACATGCATTGCAGCCCTTTCTCCAAAAACAAACTGTGCCATCATTTTGCAGTCAAAGCTTGAATTCTTTAAAGGCAGATACATCCATGACTTTACAACATACAAGTGCCTTTAGCTTGCAAAGGTGCCGCACATACTTGTATTTTGAGTGCCTGCACATATAGTTGGAATGCAAGCTGAGTTTACCTTGTTTCCAGAAGTCTGACCAAGGGCATAGTTTTCTGATTTAATGCAGAAAGACCGTCGGGGTCAATATCCTGCGTCGAATGAGAAATATACTCCTCAAGAAGCAGGCTGGAAAACAATTCAGATGTTGCATGAGCTGAATCAACAACAAAGATAAATGAACCACAGCAATAAAACTCTGCAGAACTACAGCTAGATATTTATCTATATAAAACCTTCCCAAAGATTGCTGGCTACGGGTCCTTGCGGATGATATGTGTGTTTAACAGTTGCAATAACACATTATTCAGCACATTTATCACATGGCAAATCTACTCCAAAGAATTTGACGCAGATAATCTATCACTTGTTAACACAAGATTTGAGTGTTAGTTTTATTCTGAACCAGCTAATCTCCCCTAACACAAACCAAAATTCATGAAGCATTCATTGTAAAATATTTCTCCTTAATACTTAGTTTGCAATACTTGGTTTAAAGTTATACAATGCATAATTATAATAACTGTTATTTATTTCATTGTTTTAAAGTAGTTTCACTGGGAAATTAGTTTAATCCTTACAATTAAGAATATTTTGTTTTAATTGTGCATGGTTCAGAGCATAAGCATTATTATCAGGCATTAAGCCAGCATCATTTTCATTCTATGTTTAATAAAGGATTTTATGAATTTTATTTAATGTGGGGAATGAGTAACAATCAGAACTATGTGATCGGATAAGTGAGCGTAAGAGATGACAAAAGGCTAAAGTGATACCAGGATATGTGTAGAAAGGACCTGGATATGCCAGTTTACACTAAAGATCAACATAAAATGCTGGAGTAACTCAGTGAGATAGGCAGCATCTGGAGAGAGGGAATGGGTGATGTTTCAGCTCTCGACCCGAATGGGACGGGGAGTTAAAGTGATCACCCCTTTCAGTCCGCCTAGGCCTACACAATCGCTCAGTTGCTATAACCAGAGTTGCCAAGTTTTGTCAGACCATTTCAGAATTCTAGTACCTGAAAATCACCATTTTGCTGAGGAAATCAGTATTTTAACGCAGTACCATTTTGCAGATTTTTTTTTTGTTTTTTATGTTTGGTCATACCCAAAATGCATACAAGAATGCATAGGTAGACAAAAATGCTGGAGAAACTCAGCAGTTGAGGCAGCATCTATGGAGCGAAGGAAATAGGCAACGTTTCGGGTCGAAACCCTTCTTCAGACAAGAATGCATAATTTTCCTTCGGAGTCACGTGAGTGACTACGTGAAGAAGAGCCCGCCTCACGCTGGTAACGGCATTACGTCGACGCTGACGGCAGAAGGTGGAGCTGCAGTAAGGAGCAGCTCCTCGCAGCGGTCGGAACGGCCCGCAGGTAAGAACAGTAAAGTTGGGATTTCTTAGCGGGCGCTGGGTAGGTCCAGCAGTATAGGAAATATATTAAATTAGGTCAGAGTCATATTAGTGCTGGTTAAGCCAATGATGAGGTAAACTTATATTCGCGGGTATAAATGCTTCCTGGGGTGAAAAATAAATATACGGGAAAGCTAGTGCGGAGCCGGTTCCGATACCGGTGGCCGCAGATATACCCGTTTAGCGAATTAGTTTACAAAATGATAACCACGGAGAGAAATGCTCCCGAATATGAAAAATGGAAAATAAAATAAAATAAAAAATCTGAGAGGCCCGTGGTTCTGATGACTCTGACATTGAAAAGTCCTCCAGATAAGTAAACTATGTGGAACTGATTATGGAGCATATGGAGAAAGTTCTCCAAATAATTATGAGACTAGGGTCAAAGTACCCTGAAGGTTCCTAAAATTAGCCCTGAGGGGTTAATTATTCTGAATATGGCCATGGGCCTAATTGGAAGTTGGAACTCGGACCCAGGATTTGGGCCGAAGAAGTCTCATGGGATGAAATACCAATTGATTTAGGGCTGCAGAAGGCAGACCCTGTTGATGGTGATTTGCATTTTGAAAGCACACCACAAAATAAAAATAAAAATAAAATGGAAAAAATATGAAAAGAGGCCAAAGATGCCTGGAATAGCAAAAGGTTTTGCTATTATATGAAGGAAGTGGTGAGGCTATGGAAGAAATCCTAGCTGCCAACCATATATATATGGTAATCTCACCAACTTCATGATTTTGTGATGATTGAAATATTAAAATTGCACAGCACAGGAAATTGTGCCTCATTGGAAGAGCCTACGGTTTATCCGTTAATATGGCATCCATGACTCCAAATATGAGAGCGTCAAATAGTGAGGTTTAAAATCCTCACAAATTATTCTGCTGCTATTATGGCTTTTGGGCAGATGAAAGGAAAACATAAAATAAAAGACGCTATTGTGCAATTCTTTCTATGAAATTTTATATAATATAAATGGCTATTTGGCCCATTTTTCACCCAAGGTTGCATACCTGTGTCGAGCAAGTGGTGTTTAAGCTCTTGGTTATCTGTTTGGAATAATCTGCCTAACTTATTGAAATTGGATGAAAAGCTAAATATTTTAGCTGCATGAAACCTTCGTCTTTGGACGAAAAGGTATTTTCGCCCAGAAGGGGATTTGATATTGGAAATAGAGGCAGAAATATGTCAAGGAAGTTTTATTGTATTGCACAACCAAATACTTACCCGAATTCAGGGGATAAGGAGACCACCACGCTCATATGCAGAGGAATTAAAGACTTGTTCCCTGCTTAAAGAAACTGCGGATTAATCTCCAGTTAGAGGGAGATTACAAAAAGTTTATTAAGACTGGCTTACTATTATTTCTGATCAGTATATTACGAGCAGTTTCATTAACTACTATTACTCTTAAAAAAAAAAAAAAAGAGGTTAATCCTCCTTACAGAATAAACCTGCTTATGTTTCGTGTTTTCTGCAATTGAAAAAGCAGAGATTTATGTTCACATTGCCTAATTATCTGGAAAAGAGGTAATGGAAAAGATTTTGAACACAAGCATAAATTTGTCTTTAATGTTAGAAGGCATTACAGATGATGGTTGCAGAAGTATTCTGGACCTTACAGGTCTAAATAAGTTTGTAGAATACAAACATGTTCAAATGGAGTCATTGAATACTGCAAAATATTTAATTCAGCAGGTTGTTATATGGCTAAGATTGATGAAAAGACGCCTATTATTCTGTACCTATGCATCAGGTTTCGGTAGTACTTAAATTTTAATTGGTTGTGACAATTATGGCAGTTAAGCTTTGCCAAATGGACTGAGTTCAGCTTTTTTACTCTTTACAAAAACTGTTGAAACCAGTTTAGCCCAATTAGAGCACAAAATGCACATCATTATGGCTTATCTCAATGACATTCTGGTCATTAGTGATTATCAGGAGTCAGCTGAGGACTCAGTTTCAGTTACTAAAGCTTTGTGGTAAGCTAAGGTTCTTAATTCATTTAATTAAGCCCCAGCTGCAGCCAGCACAAACAATTTACTTTTGGGGTTTGTAATTAACTCAGTGACTATGTTAATACCTTTACCAACAGTTAAAGTCGATGATATTTTGGTAACTTGTCATTATCTCATTCAAAACCTTATCCTTCCATCCGAGAAATGGTGACAACCATTGGTGAACTGCTAGCAGCATTTTCCTGCAGTAGAATTTGGTTCATTACATTTATTGATATCTTCGAAGGTACAAGATACAAGCTCTCAAAGAGAAGGCAGGCCATTTGACAGGCCTATGTAATTAACAAAAGAAGCTGTATTGGAATTTACAATGGTGGGTTAAAAAAGGAAAATGTCCCACAAGCTGCTAATAAATATTATGATTAAACAGCCTGAAATGGTTTTACATACAGATGCTAGTGCTCTCGGATGGGGGGCCACAGATTTATCCTCCAGTTGTGGAGGTAGATGGAAAACTGAAGAACAAGTGTTTCTCCAAGAGTATGGTATTAACTATTGGGGAGTTATTGGGGCCTTTTATGGGCTTAAAGCATATTGTTGTGCTAAACAAGGTCTGCATGTGTTAATACAATTACACAATAAAACAGCTGTGGTTTACATTAATCACATGGGGAGAGTTTGGATCAGTAATCATGTGATTGTCTGGTCAATGAGATATGGCAATGGTGTATTGGTCGGCAGATATGGATTGCAGTAAGCTATACTCCAGGTAAAGACAATGTGGTAGCAGATGAAAGGTCCAGGATTTTTAAAGATAATACGGAATGGATATTTTAAGCCAGCAATATTTAAGAATATTGTTCGACGATTTGGGTTGCCAGAAATTGATTTGTTTGCATCCAGGCTTAATCATCACTTGCCTCATTATGTGTCTTGGGAACACGATCCGGACGCAGTTGCAGTAGATGCATTTTTTACACTGGGGAAAAATGTTCTTTTATGCTTTTCCACCATTTGCTCTGATCCAGAGATGCTTGAAGAAAATAGAGCAAGATTCAGCTTCCGGATTGTTGGTAGTGCCAAATTGGCCAACTCAACCTTGGTTCCCAGTTATGCTGAATTATGATTAAAGAACCGTATATGCAGATTCTTAACTGTAGTGATATCTTGACTAATCCAGTAACAAATGAAGATTACCCATTATATGCATATATGAAATTGTTAATCTGCAGGTTTTGACCAGACCACTACAGGAACTGGGATTGTCGGACCAAACTTGACAGTTATTGGCACATCATGGCGAGATAGCACACAGAAACAATATATGACACATATTAAGAAATAGGAAGAATTTTGCACACAGTCAAAATATTTCTGATGATTATGTGAATGTTACTCATGTTTTGGAATTCCTTGCCAATTTGCGCTTTGGCCAACATTTAAGTTACAGTGCCATTAACACTGCACACAGTGTCTTGTCGTCCTATTTAGGACTTATGACGGGTGAGAAATCAATTGGGTCGCATCCATTAATATCACGATTCATGAAAGGAATTTTTCACATGAATCCGCCAAAACCTAGATATACAGAGATTTGGGATGTGAGCATAGTACTTGCTCTACTTAGAGAATGGACGCCAATTGAAGGTTTGTCATTGGGATAGGTTAACATTGAAATTGGTCATGTTAATGTCACTGGTCTCAGCCCAAAGAGTGCTAACTTTACAAAATGTTGCGTTTAGACTGTATGCATGTGACTACAGATAACGTTGTATTCTATGTTTACGATCTGATCAAACAAAGTAGACCAGGGAGATCTGGAACAAAGGTAACCTTCAAGCTTTTCATATTGAGCTTGCTTTGTGTGTGGTTAGACATTTGAACCAATGTATTAAAGTAACGGACACTTTTCGAGGAAACGAAAAAGACATTGCTGCTTACGCACAAAAAGCCACACACAAAAGCTTCAGTTCAAACTATCTCAAAATGGTTGAAACAGGTGTTGGTTTTAGCGGGAGTAGACACTGATGTCTTCAAATCTCACTCCACCAGGGCGGCAGCTACGTCCGCGGCGAAGGGGCGGGACGTACCTCTCGAGCATATTTTTAAAAAAAAATCGCAGGGTGGAGTAAAGAAGAAACTTTTTCAAAGTTCTACAACAAACCTGTTCACACTATGACATGAGCTTTGGACACGCGGTGTTGGGAGCACTATAATCACCTGCTTTGTTTGCTATTAATTGCTATAATCAGTTGTGTAGTCACTGATATCTTTTGTCACTTGTAATCATTTTTCCCTCAAATATAAGGAGGGTATTATATGGTTTTTCAGCCATTAAAAAAACTTAATTGTGAAAAGATCTAACATTTGTGTGCTTTCTCATGTATGTGTTTTACTTAGCCGGGACTGTCGTTACGGATTAATTCTACGACATAAAAAACACAGAAAGCTTTAAAACTCGTCACGTAGTCACTCACGTGACTCCGAAGTAAAATAGTAAGATTAAACGAGAACTCACCTGTTCGAAGTTTGATCGTTATTTTACGAGGAGTTACGGATGAGGGATTACGTGCCCTCCACTCCACCCTCTGTAAAATAAATGATCAAATGGTGGTTCTAAGTCTTTTTATGAGCCTTACTATGTTACTCCGGCTTTGGTGTTCTGTGTTTTTCATGCCGTTGCTTTGAAGTATGCCGTTACCAGCGTGAGGCGGGCTCTTCTTCACGTAATCCCTCATCGTAACTCCTCGTAAAATAACGATCCAAACTTCGAACAGGTGAGTTCTCGTTTAATCTTACTATTTTCTCTCCTTCTCCCTTTCTCCTTCTCCCTCCTCTCTCCATCCTCTCCCTCTCTCCTCCTTGAGCCCACCCACTGTTCTGTAAAATCAAGGCCAATCCCAATGTAACTGCAATCCCATTGGTAACCTATCACCACTAGGCTTATCCAGAATTCTACCACTGCCTGAAAAATAATCAAAGTCTCAAGAGAATTCCAGACTCATTGTTATATGAACATTTTCCGGAACAGTCTGTGACCCATAGCACTGTGGCCGTAGCGCTATAAGTAAAGCCCAGAGCGCCGTGTTTAAAGCCTACAGCGCTCCAGCTGGTAGCTCTTTATTTAGATCCCACAGCGCTCCAGCCGACAGCTCTCCATTTAAATTCCCACGCATTAAACTGACAGCGCTCTGTTTAAACCTGGAGCTGGACAGGCAGCGACTCTGGAGAGAAGGAATGGGTGACGTTTCTGGTCGAGACCCTTTTTCAGACTGAACTGAACTCCGTATTTAAAATTCGTATTTAACAACATAAAATTCGTACATCAGTAATCTTATCGCATATCCGTACAAAATACGGAAAATCCGTACTACTTGGCAGCTCTGTACAACCCTTTAGCTCACCCTCCCATTCCCATACTGACCTTACTGTCCTGGCCTCCTGCACTGTCAGAGTGAGGCCCAATGCAAATTGAAGGAACAGCACCTCATATTTTGCTTGGGCAGCTTACAACCCAGCGGCCAACTTCAAGTAACCCTTGCTTTCCCTCTGTACTTCTCCCATCCTAGTTCTCCGTCTAGTTTCACTGTCCTTCTTATTCATTTTACTGATTGTATACCTCCTTGTCACCTTCCGCTGCTAACAATGAACCATTCTACATTTCCTTAATATCACTGCTTTGATCTGACACTTTCACACCTTACCCTTCCATATCTCCAGACTTCCTCTCCCCCGACTCTTAAGTCTTAAGAAAGGCCTTAACCCGAAACGTAACCCATTCCTTCTCGCCAAAGATGCTGCCTGTCTCACTGAGTGATTCCAGCATTTTGTGACACTGGGATATGAAGGTTTAGATTTTTGTGGGCAAAGGCGGTATCTAAAAGCAGTGATGTTATGCCACATCACGCATGAGCAGGCAATCAAATGATGTGCAAGAAGGAACTGCAGATGCTGGTTTAAACCGAAGATAAGACATAAAAAGCTGGATTTTCTCAGCCGGAGAGAAGGAAGGGGTGACGATTCGGGTCGAGACCATCAAATGATGTTGGTTTGATTTGAGGAAATGTACATGTTCAACTATTTTTTTACAATGAAATACTCTACAATTTTGCTTTCCTACAAATTTTAAGCGGGGAACCATATCTTAGAAGTGGACAAATAATCTGAGAGAAAAAAAAAAATCTGTAATCTGATTAACAAATAAGTAGCCAAGAAGAAGAAATATAATCAGCAAAATCTCAATATAAATGTCAATTGCAAGGAATTTCATTGCAAAAATATAAGCAATCAAAATGCTATTAATATTTACTTGGCTACAGTTTGATCCAAGTTGTTCTCCAGGGTAATATTCTGAAGTATCGCTTCCAACAGTTGGAGATGTGTTTGGGAACCAGGACCTTTATCCTCCCTTTCGGCTGTTTCAACAAATAAAACAAAATAATTTAATCAAATTCAGGCCAGCAAGAAAGATTTTTTAGTAAGTGAGTCTGACATTCAGTTCTTAGTAGATTCAAGCTTCAAGTACAATTATGTATATTGAATTGGGAAGAGTTCACAGGTTAATTATTACAGCTAGAAGATATTGGCAGCAGAGGATATAACGTTCACAAATTGGTCATGGCATTTTATTGTAAAACTGACGAAAAGCTTCATTACGTCATGTTTAGTTTAGTTTACTTTAGAAATACAGCGTGGAAACAGGCCCTTTGGCCGACTGCATCCGCGCTGACCAGCAAACACCCATACACTAGTTAATCCGACACAGTTGGAACAATTTATAGAAACCAATTAACCTACAACCTGCACATCTTTGGAATGTGGGGGGAAACCAGAGTGCCTGGAGGAAACCCTTGTGGTCACAGAGAAAACTTACAAACTCAGTGTAGACAGCACCCGTAGTCAGGATCAAACCTGTCTCTGGCGCAGTAACCATACTGTTAGAACACCGTACTGTCCAGTCTTTTGCTCTTCCAATTCTCAAATGTTTGCTTTGTTTAATGCAAGCATTAAGATTTTCTTAACCATTAAGGCCTATTTGCGATGGCAAGCATGCAGCAAAAGTACAACATGAGCGGCCTGCTTGGCACCCAGATAGAAATGGTTAATTGAAGTCAGCCAACTCACATCTATTAGGTGGGAATAACCCCATGGACCATGGATGCACAAGGTGTAAACAGGGGAAGAGGAAAGGTCAAGAGAGCATTGGTTATTGGGTATTATACAGTTATGGGAGCAGGTATGTGCAGATGCAATTCTAGTTCGGCACGTTGCCTCCCTGGGGCCAGGTCAAAGGAAATCTACATGATGCTGAGGAATGTTTGGGAGGAAAATGGAAGAAAGAGGATGATCTTCTGGAGGTTGTGGCCCACACTGGTATCAATGACCTAGATAGAGAAGGGGATGAGGGCCTGCAGGCAAATTTCAGACAATTGAAGGTGAGCCAGATCTGATAGATGAGGGAGATTTCCTTCCAAGTGACACAGGTACATTTTACATGTTAGCAATGACCATTTTACAGTTGCCGTAACAGAAATAAATAAAGGTGGAACTGCATCAACTTAAATTATCCAACTACTGTGGTGGCATTCAAAGTCAACGTTTCAGATGAACAGTCCAGGTCAGAGAGTTGTGGACGTAGCTCAGACCATCACACAAACCAGCCTCCCTTCTATTGACTCTATCTACACTTCACGCTGCCTCAGCAAGCCCGCCAGCATAACCAAGGACCAGTCTCACCCCAGTCACTCCCTCTTCTCTTCTTCCCTCCCCCATCAGGCAAGAGGTACAGTAGCTTGAAAACGCATACCCCCCGATTCAGGAAGTTTCTTCCCAGCTATTACCAGGCAACTCTCATCAGCTGGAATGCAGTCTTGCCGGCACTGGGCCTGTACTCGCTGGAGTTTAGAAAAATGAGGGGGGGGGGGGGGGCAGCTCATTGAAACAAACAGCATAGTGAAAGTCCTGCATAGAGTGAATGTGGAGAGGATGTTTCCATTAGTGGGAGAGTCAAGAAGTCATAGCCTCAGAATAAAAGGATGTTCGTTTAGGAAAGAGATGAGGGGAAATTTATTTAGTCAGAGAGCGGTGAATCTGTGGAATTCTTTGCCACAGAAGGCTGTAGAGGCCGTCAGTGGATAATTCTATGGTATAGATAGATTCTTGATCAGTACAGATGTCAGAAGTTATGGGGAGAAGGCGGGAGAATGGGGTTAGGAGGGAGAGACAGATCAGCAATGATTGAATAGCAGAGTAGACTTGATGGGCCTAATTCTACTCTGATTCCTTATGACTTTGCATCCACCTCACTAGAGACCTATCTATCATTAATCAGACTCCAATGTTATATCTTGCGCTGAATATTGCACCCATTATCCTTATCTGGGCACTGCAGGCGGCTTGATTGCATTCATGCATAGTCTTTTTTCTGACTGGATCATATGCAACTAAAGATTTACATGTACCTCAGTTCACACGACAATAATAAACTAAACCCAACCACTAATTCCAGTAATAACAATATACCACATGAATATATCAAATGAATGTGATGTCTATATGATTTTATCATGTCTACGTGTGCATGCAACCTAGAATGAGTGTATTTACATGTATTTTTAAAATCACAACAGTACCTTTGATAATGGAACGGATCAAATCAGGGAGAAGATGATGGAGCAGAGGACAAACATTATACCGAGCATCAATCTCTTGAAGATTTGCGATAAGGCCTGGGACGTTACAGAGGTTATCAAAGGTCCTGCAAAATAAAGACCATCAAGATAAGCCAATGGTGCATCTAAAATTCTTATCATGCGTGTCTCACTCTCCCAAATAAAACTCACTTTAGTGAAAAGACAAGAAGAATATGGTAGTTGGGCAAGTAGACCAAGCAGCAAATAGAGCACGTGAGCGACCAAGTACAAGTGTGTGGGTTACTTCACCATCAGTTACCCAAATATGCTGCAGTAAGCTTAAGGTTTATATAGAAAATTATTGTACATGAGGGACTGGATAAATGGCAAGTTCTCAGTATAGAGTCTGAAGTTGAGCAAAGAAAGCAATGAATGTTCAGACATTCTTTTAAATGCAGCAGTAACCAGCTTATTGAGAAATGTAACATTCTGATTGATATTGTCTCAAAAAGATGTCGATAATAATCAAGCTGTTTCACAAAATGATTATTTCAGTTACTAATGTTGCACATCAAGTTAAAATAGTCTGAAAATGTATGAGTTCTGAGCACACCTCACAATGTTTTGCAATATGCACTGCTCTCAAATATATTTTTTGCTCAAATAATAGTATTTGAAAATTGTTATTCTGAGGAAATATACATCACTAGCACAATAAATTAAAATAACAGAACATTGCTAAGCATTTCATGTTGAAATGAAAGCAACAAATCACTTACTTCTGACTAATATGTTCAGCCTTTTGATGCTGCAGTAAAATAATCAGGCAGCTTAAGCCCTCTCGTATCAGAATTGGGATCTTCACAAGTGCCTTGCTGAGTTGCTGAGCCAAAGTGTTTACCAGAGAAGACTCTAAAACAACTTTCACAGCAAGTTGAGAGATTATCATGTATGTAGCAGCTCGATAATCCGCCAATGAGGATTTCAGTCCCTACAAAATTAGAAGAAAAGAACATTGCCCAACATACATCAAACAAAGCTAAGCCAAGGTGGGAGTGCTGGACATCAAAAATAAGTGAACAATCAGAGTATACAATGAGACATGGACTGTTATCTCATATACCTGAGCTCAATTGTTAGGTGATTTAAGGAACAACAGCTACATCAACCTATCCATGTAATGGTCCTATCCACATTTTGTTGAATTAATACTATATTTGTGAACTTCTTCAATAGAAAGATATGGGCAAGGTTAAGTAGTAAGCAATCTAAATTCTTAAACATTTCACGTTAGTATCATACAGCACGGAAACAGGCCCTTCAGCTCAACTTGCCCATGATAACCAAGATGTTCCATCTACACCAGTCCCACCTGCGTGCATTTGGTCCATATCCCTCTAAACCTTGTACCTGTATTTTAGATGTTGTTATAACACCTGCCTCAACTACCTCCTCTGGCAGATTGTTCCATATACTCACCACCTTCTGTCCCTCATGTTCCTAACAAATATTTCCCCTCATCTTAAACCCTTGGTCCCTGGTTCTTGATTCCCCCCCTACTCTGGGTTAAAGACTCTGTTCATATACCCTATATCTTCTCCACATGATCTGATACACCTCTGTAAGATCACCCCTCAGCCTCCTGCGCTCCAAGGAATACAGTCCTCGCCTGCTCAACCTCTCCCTCCACCTCAGGACCTCAAAACTTGGCATTATCCTTGTTAATCTTCCCTGCATCCCTTCTAGCTCGCCAGATGGAAACCAATCTCTCTCACTTGCATTAACTTCATCCACATGCAAAATATGTTACCTTCTGGATATATGGAAGCAACTTGGCGACAATGGGGTCAGTTACTTTATCCACTGCACCCAATGCTGCAACAATGGTGGATGCATAAAACGAAAACAGAACTCTCAACTGCGCTACACTGTTGGGATAATCAACGTGTGCCTGGAGAAAAAGACAAAATAAATCATAGTTAAGATTACTTGAAATTAGATTTGTTATTTAACATCCAAAATGCGTAATTTTTCTCCACGGCTCTAGTCCTTAAACTTCTGCTGTTCTCATTTGGAAGACCAGACAGAGAACAGCCAGACTCGTTATTTGTGAAGGACGTCACACACCAGTCTGGTCTGTGACGTCCTTGTTGTTCTCGATATCCAAATACCAGCAGCAAATACAGGCAGCAAAGGCAATTATAGGGACTTATTCTCTTCCCTTCTATGAGACATCAAGACCAGCAACAAAGATTTCTTGATCTCTTCACTTATCCAACCTCCACCAAAGATCATAAACACTCGATCTCTACAATTCAGGTGCAAGCCATGCAGAATAGTAAGAGTTATTTGTTTTATATTTGATGGTACTTTTGCCATCACTCACTATGTTTGCATGAAAAGTTATTATGGAGAAAAATATTCAAAGTAAATTTCAGGAGCAAAAAAGATTACAATTTGAATTTGTTTAGAACATACAAACCTTGACTGTCTTGGTTACCAGATTACAGATAAAATCCATAAAGTCCAGATCTTTGTAACAATGTGTGATTAAAGTGCTTCTTGCCAATGGGACACCAGGTTTCTGTAGAACAATGAGATATGCAACATTTTATTAATAGATTGAATGATACAGCATGCATGGAAGCTGGCCCTGCAGCCCACGCCAACCAGCGATCACCTGTTCACACTCGTTCTGTTATCAAACTGCATCCATTCCCGACACAGTAGGGGCAATTTACAGAGGCCAATTAACCTACAGGCCCACACAACATCTTTGGCATATGGGAGGAAACCGGAGCTGCAGTGTCACAGAGCGAACGTGCAAACTCCACACAGATAGATAGCACCCAAGGTCAGCACAGCGGGTGGGGCAGTAGCGTAGCGGTAGAGCTGCTACTTTACAGCACCAGAGACCTGGGTTCGATCCTGACTACGGTGCTGTCTGTATCGAATTTGCACCCTGTGACCTCATGGGTATTTCTGTGTGCTCCCGATTCCTCCCTCATACCAGAAGATCAACAGGTTTGGCTTCAGATGGAGACCTCCTTAGTTTCTCAGTTTTGCTCTCGCCTCCCACCTCCCCATAGCACAGGCACAGAGCTTGCACGCCACTGGCCTCCACATTATGTCCTGACATTCCCACGAGCTTCAATGCGATCCCACCACCAGTCAGATCTTCCCCTCCCGCTCACTTTGCTTTCTGCAGAGACCACTCTCACCATAACATGTTGATACTACGCACACCCCTCTCTCTTGCCAGTTACCTTCCCCTGCAAAGGCAGGAAGTGTAACAACTGTCCCCAGGCCTCCTCCCTCAAACCCATTCAACCCAACCGAAAGTCCTTCCAGCTGAGACATGCACATCCTCCAAACTTATCAACTGCAGCATGGGCGCTCTCGATGTCGCCTCCTCTACATCGCTGAGACGAAGCGTGGACCAGGCGTCTGCTTGGCCAACCTCATGTGCTCTGTTCATGGAGGAGTTCCCTGGTTTCTAGCCATTTAAATTCCCCTTCCCATAACAACGTGTTCATTCTCAGTCTCTTCCACTGTCAGAGCCAGGCCACCAACAAAATGGTAACCTACAACGCTATGGCACAAATACTGAATTCTTCATTTTTGGGTCACCCCACCCCTCCCTCCTCATCATGGCAGTTTTTCCCCCCACCCCTCAACAGACAACTTTCTTTCCTCAGGCCCCCCCCCCCCCCCCCCCCCCCCCCCCCCCCCCCAACACTCCTGTCTACTCGACTCTTTCCCTTCCTCCATCTGCAACAACCTTCACTTGTTCCAGGTGACCCATTGTTCTTCCCCCTCTCCCTTCTACCCACCATCTCTCCCTCTGGTTCTGCATTTCACTCATCTTCCTTTGTCAAATTCCACCGTTTTCCCCCTTTTGTCTTCTCCACTCATCACCTCCAATCTTGGTTACAATCTCCACTCTTCGGGCTGAAAGGTCTGTTTCCGCGCTGTACCTCTAAACTAAACCAAAACACAGATGCTGCCTAAACTGATGAGGTCCACCTTTTGCATCGGCAACATTTTACAGATTTTACAAGTATGATTCATTCGACCAAAGATTCGCACACCCTAGCTTTGATGAACTGTTTGAACATTATGTACCTGTATGCAACATAGCCAGTTCCATCGATAAGTTGGGTCTTTGAGTTTAAGAAGTTGAATGGTCCTCACAAACACTTTGGTCTCATGAAACGGAAGAATGCAGCCAATCAAACTGTCCTGGTTATACAGATGGATATGAAACCTAGAAAAATAGATGCACACTGTTGTGATGGTGACTAAGCCCCTGGAGATTGAAAATGGTAGATGTAAAAAGGCCTTTATTCAACATTGAAAAGACATTTGGATAGGCACATGGATAGAAAAGGGTTAGAGGGATATGAGCCAAACACGGGCAGGTGGGACAAGCATAGATGGTACATTTTGGTCGACATGGGCAGATTGGGTTGAAGGGCCAGTTTCTGTAAAAAAGAACTGCAGATGTTGGTTTAAATCGAAGGTAGACACAAAATGCTGGAGTAACTCAGCGGGTGAGGTAGCATATCTGGAGAGAAGGAATGGGTGACGTTTCGGGCCGAGACCCTTCTTCAAACTGATCAGACTGGCCAGTTTCTGTGTTGTATGAATCTATAACATGAGCAGAACTTCTGGAGATAGCTCTCTCCACTGACACTCAGCAGTACTTTTACACTTTTCAAACATAAAGATAATATAAAGATAGGGATGAACAGTAGTGCAGCGGTAGAGTTGCTGTTTACAGCACCAGAGACCTGGGTTCTATCCTGATTACGGGTGCCGTCTGCATGGAGTTCTCCCTGAGATGCGTGGGTTCTCTCTGGGTTTGTAGGTTAATTGGCTTCAGTATAATTGTCCTTAGTGTCTAGGATAGTGTTAATGTATGGAGTGATTTTTATGTAAAAATACAATGTAAACTTTGAGTATGTTGCTTCTCATGCATTATGCAGAGCTTTGTTCCCCTTACCAAAACATGTATGCACTTGGCATAGAGTTATTGCAGCAAATGGTTCTAGATATGGCAGTTTGTTGTCTGAGGAAAGCATGGGTAGACTAGGCCTATAATCTCCAGAGTTTAGAAGACTACGAAGGGGACTCATTAAAATTTACAAACTTCCTACAGAGCTGGATAGGCTGAATGCTGGGAGCACATTTCTCCTGAATGATGAGACCATGAATCGTGGTTTCAGAAAAAAAGGTAACTTAGGACAAATGCAGATTGGTGCTTTTTGGAAGTCCCTACCTGATACGGCTTAGCAGTTTAGCATGGCACAGCAGCACAACTAAGGAAAGCCAGCTCCACACAGTTCCAGAAACCCAGATTCAGTGTGGCCCTTGGAAGCTGTCTGTGTGGAGTTTGCATGTTCTCGTTGTCACCATGTGAGATTCCTCTGGGTGATTGGTTTTAGCCTCATCCCAAAGTCTTCCAGCTAGGTGGGGACATTGGCCATTGTAACTTGCTCTTAATCTATGGGTGACAAGTAAAATTTGAGGACAGCTGAGGAGAATGAGGTGTGAATAAAACTTGAAGGAAGAAAGTAAATGGATGCTTGGTAGGTAATCAGTGCAGATGTGGTGGGTTGAAGGGTTTGCTCCTGTGCTGTATGACTCTATATGGGGATTGTTGAGCTAAAACATTGCCCATGATCTTGATAAACAAAGAAGCTATCAAGGGCCAAATAGCATATTCCTATTCGTGCTCCTATTTTATGATTTGATTGAACCATCAAGAGATGGCCAAAGGTCTCCATTTATTAACCCAAGTTAATGTGTTAGGTTTTGGGCACCATGTTATTGGAAAGATGTTGTCAAGCTGGAAAGGGTGCAAGAAGATTTACTAGGATATTGCAAGGATTCAAGAGCTTTAACAATAGAGAGAGGTTGGACTTTATTCCTTGGAGTGCAGGAGGATGAAGGGTGATCTCATAGAGGTGTTCAAATCATGAGAGGAATAAATTTGGTAGACGCACAGAGTCTCTCGCCCAGAGTAGGGGAATCGAGAACCAGAGGACATAGATTTAAGGCGAGTGGGGAAAGATTTAATAGGAACCGGAGGGATAACTTTTTCATGCAAAAGGTGGTGGGTGTATGGAACAAGCTGCCAGAGGAGGTAGGGTAGGCAGGTACTATCGCAATGTTTAAGAGACATTTGGACAGGTACATCGACAGGACAGGTTTAGCGGGATATGGGCCAAATGCAGGCAGGTGGGGCTGGTATAGATGGGACATGTGTGGGCAAGTTGGGCCATAGGGACCAATTCCATACTGTAAGACTCTATGACACAAATTTTTCGTCCACTTGTTTGGGGTGGCACAGTGGCGAAGCGGTAGAGTTGCTGCCTTACAGTGCTAGGGACCCGGGTTCAATACGGAGTTTGTACGTTCTCTATTTCTCGGGAGCTCCAGTTTCCTCCCACACTCCAATGATGTACAGATTTATAGGTTAATTGTCTTATGCAAATTGTAAATGGTCCATCACACGTAGGATAGTGCTCCTGTACGGGCATCGCTGGTCAGCGCAGACTCGGAGGGCCTGTTTCCACACTATCTCTAAAACAAAATGATTGTCTAAATTATAAATCAGAACAATGTTACTCGTTACCTGTGAATAAGCCATTCAAGGCATTTCTGGGCAGGCTTTAGCATGAAGAATGGAGATAAACGTATTAGAAAACTAGTTATATTCTCATCGAGCCGGGCATTCACTTCTTTAGTCTGGACACTACGCTCAAGACCTTTGGCAGCTTGGCTGAAGAGTGTGGACTGGAACTCTTCAAAAGATGGATCTATTCCTATAAGTTCCTCTAGACCAGTACATCCTGTGATTGAAGAAAAGAGCATTGGAAAGAATGATTAAATAAATACAGGGACACATTATTACATAGCTTCCTACTTATTTTAATCCAATTAAAAATAATGATAGGTGTCACACTTTGTGCTATATTTTCCAATCTTTACAAAATTGCTTACGGCAACTATTTAAATAACTTAAGGAAACAGAAGAGGTTATTAAACTCAATGGTATTAAGGAAAATAGTTCATATAGTGACAGAAGTGGAAGCAACCTGTGTTAATGACCATCTTAATTAATGCTTTCACTTCTGTCACTTTGATTTGCTTTAATTCCACATTCTTCCACATCACGGAATCTATCTATCTATACATAACTAAAACACTGATCTTGTGCTCTTCCGGTTTATGCGTTTTTTCTATTTGTGCAAAAACGGTACGCGATAGCGCTACGATTTTTCGCCAGCTCACTCACCATCTCCTGTGCCGCGAGTGCACCAAGTTTTGTAAAAGTTAGCGAGGTTTAAAAATCTTAAAAACAACGTGTGCGCAGATCGATCACCTGTCCTGCTAGTCAGCGCCGTGCAGGTTAGTCTCTTCTGTCACTCCCCGGGACGGTTCGCCCCTTCCTGCGCCATCGCGTCTTTACTGGAGCTGAGGGACGCTGTTGACGGCCGGCGGAAATCTCCAACCGGATACAATTTTCGGAGGGCGCGGAAGCGGCCTGGCCCGGCACGGGAGATGTCGCCAAATGGAACACCGATCGCATCGGAGGAGAGCGTCCAGTGCCCGTTGTGAGCCCCAAACGCACCGCCATCGCAACACCCCGCAACTCCAGCCCCTTCTCCTCTGGCCCCCCTCACTGGCTCTTGCCCCCCTCCCCCGTGATAACCCCCCCTCTCCTATGCCATCTTTTATGAGCTCCCCCCCCCCCCCCACACCATATTGAAGCTAATGAATGACTAGCTAAAATGCGACAAATCTAATAGACAATAGGCGCAGGAGTAGGCCATTCGGCCCTTCGAGCCAGCACCGCCATTCAACGTGATCATGGCTGATCATCCACAATCAGTACCCCGTTCCTGCCTTCACCCCATATCCCTTGACTACCCCACTATCTTTAAGAGTATCTAACTCTCTCTTGAAACCATCCAGAGTATCGGCCTCCACCGCCCTCTGAGGCAGAGAATTCCACAGACTCACAACTCTCTGTGTGAAAAAGTATTTCTTCATCTCCGTTTTAAAGGGCTTACCCCTTATTTTTAAACTGTGGCCCCTGATTCTGGATTCCCCCATCATCAGGAACATGTTTCCGGCCTCTAGCGTGTCCAAACCATTAATAATCTTATGTGTTTCAATAAGATCCCCTCTCATCCTAAATTCCAGAGTATACAAGCCCAACTGCTCCATTCTATCAACATATGACAGTCTCGCCATCCCGGGAATTAACCCTGTGAACCTATGCTGCACTCCTTCAATAGCAAGAATGTCCTTCCTCAAATTTGGAGACCAAAACTGCACACAATACTCCGGGTGTGGTCTCACTAGGGCCCTGTACAACTACAGAAGGACCTCTTTGCTCCTATGCTCAACTCCTCTTGGTCTGAAGGCCAACATGCCATTCGCTTTCTTCACTGCCTGCTGTACCTGCATGCTTACTTTCAGTGACTGATGAACAAGGACCCCAGATCCCATTGTACTTACTCTTTTCCCAACTTGACATAGAAACATAGAAATTAGGTGCAGGAGTAGGCCATTCGGCCCTTCGAGCCTGCACCGCCATTCAATATGATCATGGCTGATCATCCAACTCAATATCCTGTACCTGCCTTCTCTCCATACCCTCTGATCCCTTCAGCCACAAGGGCCACATCCAACTCCCTCTTAAATATGGCCAACAAACTGGCCTCAACTACCTTCTGTGGCAGAGAATTCCACAGATTCACCACTCTCTGTGTGAAAAACGATTTTCTCATCTCGGTCCTAAAAGACTTTCCCCTTATCCTTAAACTGTGACCTCTTGTCCTGGACTTCCCCAACATCGGGAACAATCTTCCTGCATCTAGCCTGTCCAACCCCTTAAGAATTTTGTAAGTCTCTATGAGATCACCCCTCAATCTTCTAAATTCCAGCGAGTACAAGCCTAGTCTATCCAGTCTTTCTTCATATGGAAGTCGTGCCATCCCAGGAATCAGTCTGGTGAACCTTCTCTGTACTCCCTCTATGGCAAGAATGTCTTTTCTCAGATTAGGAGACCAAAACTGTACGCAATACTCCAGGTGTGGCCTCACCAAGACCCTATACAACTGCAGTAGAACCTCCCTACTCTTGTACTCGAATCCTTTTGCTATGAATGCCAACATACCATTCGCTTTCTTCACAGCCTGCTGCACCTGCATGCCTACTTTCAATGACTGGTGTACCATGACACCCAGGTCTCGCTGCATCTCCCCTTTTCCTAATCGGACACCATTCAAATAATAGTCTACCTTCCTGTTTTTACCACCAAAGTGGATAACCTCACATTTATCCACATTATACTGCATCTGCCATGCATTTGCCCACTCACCCATCTATCCAAGTCATCTTGCAGCCTCCTAGCATCCTCCTCACAGCTAACACTGCCCCCCAGCTTTGTGTCATCCGCAAACTTGGAGATGTTGCATTTAATTCCCTCGTCCAAATCATTAATGTATATTGTAAATAGCTGGGGTCCCAGCACTGAGCCTTGCGGCACCCCACTAGTCACTGTCTGCCATCCTGAAAAGGACCCGTTCACTCCTACTCTTTGCTTCCTGTCTGCCAGTCAGTTCTCTATCCACATCAATACTGAACCACCAATACTGTGTGCTTTAAGTTTGTATACCAATCTCTTGTGTGGGACCTTGTCGAAAGCCTTCTGAAAGTCCAGATATAACACATCCACTGCTTCTCCCTTATCCACTCTACTAGTTACATCCTCAAAAAATTCAATAAGATTCGTCAGACATGATTTACCCTTCGTAAATCCATGCTGACTTTGTCCAATGATTTCACCACTTTCCAAATGCGCTGCTATCCCATCTTTAATAATTGACTCGAGCAGTTTCTACACTACCGATGTTAGACTAACTGGTCTGTAATTCCCCGTTTTCTCTCTCCCTCCCTTTTTAAAAAGTGGGGTTACATTAGCTATCCTCCAATCCTCAGGACCTACTCCAGAATCTAAAGAGTTTTGAAAAATTATCACTAAGGCATCTGCTATTTCTGGGGCTACTTCCTTAAGTACCCTGGGATGCAGCCTATCTGGCCCTGGGGATTTATCGGCCTTTAATCCATTCAATTTACCTAACACCCCTTTCCGGCTAACCTGGATTTCACTCATTTCCTCCATCTCATTTGACCCGCGATCCCCTGCTATTTCTGGCAAATTATTTATGTCTTCCTTAGTGAAGACAGAACCAAAGTAGTTATTCAATTGGTCTGCCATGTCCTTGTTCCCCATGATCAATTCACCCGTTTCCGACTGCAAGGGACCTACATTTGTTTTAACTAATCTTTTGCGCTTCACATATCCATAAAAACTTTTGCAGTCAGTTTTTGTTTCCTGCCAATTTTCTTTCATACTCCATTTTCCCTTTCCTAAGGCAGCGGGGCAATGATGCCGGTGATGTCCGAGGAGCGCTGACCTTACTTCCTCCACATTCCCCCCTCTCTCTCTCTTGTACGCCCCCATCCACCTCCCTTATCCTGGGACCCCTCCTCTCCATCCCACACTGATCCTCATTCCCGCCTCTATTCAGTCCTCACTGACATCCCCTGTGCTCCCCTCCCCATCTACACCCCCCCCATTTATTCATCCTGCACAGATCTTCCTATCCACCTCACATCGATTCTCATGCCACCCTCCATCCACCCTACACTGGTCCCCCAATCCATCCTGTACTGACCCCCTTCCCATCCATCCTGCACTGCACCTCCATTCATCCTGCACTGCTCCCTCCATCCATCCTGTACTGATCCCCCCCATTCATTCCGTACTGACCACCCCCCTCCATTTATCCTGCACCGATCCCCCCCAACAATCCTGTAGTGATCTACCCATTCATCTTTTACTGAATCACCCCATTCATCCTGTACTGATACCCTCATTCTACCTGCACTGATCTCCCGATCCAGCCTGTGCTGCCCCCCCCTCCTTCATTTATTCTGCACCGATCCCCCATCCATCCTGTAGTGATTCGCCCATTCATCTTTTACTGATCCTGTACTGATCCCCTCATTCATCCTGTACTGAACCCCCCATTCATCCTGTAGTGATCCCCCCTATTCATCCTGTACTGTACCCCCCATTCATCCCGCACAGACCCTCCGATCCACACTGTACTGACCCCCTCCATTCATCCTGCGCTGATCCCCCCCAAACCATCCTGTACTGATCCCCCCCCCCCCCAATTCTTTTTGAATGGGGGGATCAGTCTGAAGAAGAGTCTTGACCCGAAACGTTGCCTATTTCCTCCGCTGAGTTTCTACAGCATTTCTGTCTACCCCCATTCATCCTGCACAGATCCCATCCATCCTGCACAGATCCTTCCCATCCATCCCGTACTGATCCCACCATTCAACCCCACTGACATCCTCTGCACTCCCCCCTCACAATTTTACCTGCTCCAACCAACACGCACTAATTCACCTGCCTCAATCCATCCATTCCGCACCGATTGCCTTCTCAACCCCCCCCCGCCATCTATCCATCCCGCACTGATTCACACCCCCCCCCCCCCCGCCCCCGACCCTATTGTGCTGGAAATGTCTTCAGAGCAAACATTGACTAGGTTTGATAACGGAATGCAATCAAATGTGTTTTAATTCCCAATGTTATTATTTGTTTTAGCTTAGAACGGAGACAAGGAAACACTTTTTCTCACAGAGAGTGGTGAGTCTGTGGAATTTCTCTGCCTCAGAGGGCGGTGGAGAGAGGTTCTCTGGATGCTTTCAAGAGAGCTATATAGGGCTCTTAAAAATAGCGGAGTGAGGGGATATGGGGAGAAGGCAGGAACGGGGTACTGATTGGGGATGATTCAGCCATGATCACATTGAATGGCAGTGCTGGCTCGAAGGGCCGAATGGCCTACTCCTGCACCTATTGTCTATTGTCTATTAAAGATGGATTAATTAAATTGTGAACACGTGAAACATTAAAACCGCAGTATTCGATTATCACTGCTACCGTTGACACGTTATTACAGAATTCATTTTAACGGCAAATCAATGCTCTTAATATGGAGTATCAGTACTGTAGTTATTTAATGAGCAACATTCACAACTATAAGTTGGATTTATCCAGGTTTTACTTCTACAGTCAGTCATATATTTCACAAATTTGGTCAGGAGATATTTCAGATGAAGTTTTAACATTAATTCTGAAGTGGGAATGATGGAAACAGCGTTCATCAATAATTTTTTTTAAATCTGGTGCATACAAACTGGCTATCTTCATTGCTGTTCACAACACATACATTAAATCTGAATGTCTGGTAATGTGGTGTTTTGACACCTTCTGGTAATGAAAACTTTACAAGCTCTTAAGTGTACAACATCTTTTAATGATAGCACTGACACCTTCAAGCACGGCTACCTTTTTCTACCGTTATGATTGATGTTAACTGGGCGGGGGTTAATGGGAGTGAGGTAACTATATTAGCATTACCAAAAAGCATTTGCTGCAGTTATGTCCTTCTCTTGTCAGTTAGTGTAATGTTTAACCTGTCAGATGGGTATAGTCGGTTTTAACAGCTATTATCATAAAATGTCTTTAGAAATTTCCTTGCAACCTGTATATTTTGTTGTGGTTAAATTATGTGGGAAGCGAGAGCGTTTCTGTGCCAATAGCAATAACGACCCATGCTATGGCCATGTCATGGTAATTTTCGGTCCTTCACAGAAAACATGCTTGCATCAATCTGTAGTGTGCATGGTTAAGCATATATGTTGCCATGGTCGAGGATTTATTGACACGGGTTGATCATACGCTGAATAATCCAACCACATTTTTGTTTGGAAATGGAAAGAACTAATAGAAATTGCATTCATTGCAATGTGTAAAAAGAGTTGAGATACTGTATTATAATTTTGCTGCATGTCATTGTGGTATATATCATGTATTGATTTGTGAATATGTTTAGTTTGTGACTTTATTTGAAGCAGAAATAATATGTGAATGCTTCATTGAGCATAATTCCGACTGGTAACTACGCACTTCGTCTGAGCACATTATCGCACGCGTCATGCAAGCCGTCTTAAGTGACCACCTAAACTGTCATTTGGCAACCTAAAAAGCTGCCATGGTGGCCCGGCTGGCAACAGGGAAAAAAAGTTAAGCGAGAGCCCTGATTCACCCAACCTGTCCAAGTCACCCTACATCCTCATAGCATCCTCCACACAGTTCACACTGCCACCCATCTTTGTGTCATCTGCAAATTTGCTACTGTTACTTTTAATCCCTTCATCTAAATCATTAATATATATTGTAAATAGCTGCAGTCCTAGCACCGAGCCTTGTGGTACCCCACTGGTCACTGCCTGCCTTTCTGAAAGGGACCCGTTAATCCCTACTCTTCGTTTCCTGTCTGCCAACCAATTTTCTATCCATGTCAGCACCCTAACCCCTATACCATGAGCTCCAATTTTGCCCACTAATCTCCTATGTGGGACCTTATCAAATGCTTTCTGAATGTGCTTAAAGATTTCAGAACTGGATTGTCCACAAACTCAAGGGATATCCCAACCTGCCTCATTGCAGACCCTGCACTTAGTTTATTGTCAAGTGTACAGATGTATGGTGAAAAGGCTTTTGTTGTGTGCTATCCAGCCAGCGAAAAGACGAGTACATTCGAGCTGTACACAGTGTACAGATGCGGGTCAAAGGGAATAATGTTTCGTGCAAGATAAAGTCCAATTAAAAATAGTCCAATGGTCTCCAATGAGGTAGACAATAGTTCAGGACCGCACTCCAGTTGTTAGTAGGATGGATCAGTTGCCTGATGACAGCTAGAAAGAAGCTATTTGTGAATCTGGAGGCGTGCGTTTTCACACTTCTGTACCTCTCGCCTGACGAGAAAGGGAAGAAGAGGGTGTGTCCAGGACGAGACTCGTTCTTCATTATGCTGGTTGCCTTGCCAAGGCAGCGTGAAGCGTAGGGGTCAATGGAAGGGAGGTTGCTTTGTGTGATGGTCTTGCCTGCTTCCACAATTTTTTGCCGTTTCTTGCGGTCTTGGATGGAGTTGTTCCCAAACCATGCTGTGATGCATCCCAATAAAATATTTTTTATCTGCACTTTCTCTAACTGTATTTAGAGCTATAAACTGTAATACTTTCTGCTGCACTCAGGTGCTTTTCCTTTGCACTGCCTCTTGCACTTGTGCAATGGTTTGATTGTATTCACACATGGCATGAATTGACTGGATAGCATGCAAACAAGGTTTTTCCACTGGATTTCGGTACACGTCACGTGAATAAACTAATACTAATAACAAACACATATTCATACTTAACCCAAAATTTGATTGAATTGGTTTGAAGTCAAGTTGCAGTTTTATGGGACTTTGATTTGGCTGCATTTGGAGTATTGTGTACAGGTCTGGTCGCTCCAAAGCAGAAAATATTTGGAGGCTTTGGAAAGGGTGCAGAGGTGGTTTGGCATAACGATGCCAGTATTAGGGGGTATTAGCTACAGGGAAAGGTTGGACAGACTTGGATTGTGTTCTGTGAATGCCGGATGTTGCGGAGAGACGTGATAGAAGCATAAAAATCATGAGAGGCATAGATAGGGTAGACAGAGAGAATCTTTTTCACAGGTTGGAAAAAAATCAAATACCAGAGGGCTTAGCTTTTAGGTGAAAGTGGTAATGTTTGAAGGAGATATGCAGCCAGGTGGCGCTTTTAAAAAAAAAACCGTATGGTGAGTGCCTGGAACTCACTGCCAGGGTTGGTGGTTGAAGCAGATACGTTGGTGGAATATAAAATACTTTTGGATAGGCATATGAATATGCAAGGAATTAAAGTATATGGGTTGTGTGAAGGTAGACAAGTGATGGTGTTGGCATCATGATCGTCAGACATTGTGAGCCAAAGAGTATGGAAGTCATATGCAGTTATATAAGCCATTGGTGAAACCACATTTAGAGCATTGTTTTCAGCGTTGGTCACCAGATGAGAGGAACGATGTTGAAGGGGTTCAGAGAAGATTTACCAGGATGTTGCCAGGACTTGGACTGAGCTGCAGGGAGAAGTTAAGTAGGTTAGGGCTTTATTCCTCAGAGCACAGGAGGATGAGGGATGATTTTATAGGAGTGTACAAAATCATGAGGGGAATAGACGGGTAAACATACAGAATCTTTTGCCCAGAGTAGAGGAATTGAAAATCAGAGGACATAGGTTTAAGGAGAGGATGGAAAAAATTAATGGGAACCTAAACTGAAGGGTAATTTAGTTTTTACACAAAGGGCGGTGGGTGTGTGGAACAGGCTGCTGGGGGGAGGGGGGGGGGGGCTAGATGAGGCAGGTACTATCGCAAACTTAAAGAAACATTTAGACAGGTACATGGATAGGGTAGGTTTCAAAGGATATTTGCTAAAAGCAGGCTGGTTGGACACGTGTAGATGGGGCATGTTGGATGACGTGGTCAAGTTGGGCTGAAGGGCCCGTTTCCACGCTGTATCAATATGGCCTATTCTTGTGATGTACTGTTCTATGTTTAACATTAATAAAATGATTTGGTTTGGGAACTGCTCTGCCCAGGACAAGAAAGCTCTGCAGAGAGTAGTGCATTCGGCTGAACACACTATGGGAACTACACTCGCCCACCTGCAGGAACTATACATCAGAAGGTGCAACTCCAGAGCCAACAAGATCATGGGAGACCCCTTCCACCCCAGCAATGGACTGTTCCAGCTGCTACGCTCAGGCAAACGCCTCCGTTGCCATGCTGTGAAAAGGGAGAGGATGAGAAGGAGTTTCTTGCCAGAGGCCGTTAGGACTGTAAACTCCTATCTCACCAGGGACTAACTTTACTGTACCATTTTACTGTTGTGTGGTGTCTTTTTAAAATTGCTGTTTTTTTTCTTTTTCTCCTCC
Organism: Okamejei kenojei; assembly: GCA_035221665.1. NCBI lineage: Eukaryota > Metazoa > Chordata > Chondrichthyes > Rajiformes > Rajidae > Okamejei > Okamejei kenojei. The sequence goes on from CM069138.1 coordinate 51,677,655, forward strand.
TACAAATATAATATCTGAATATGTGATTCTGTTCCATTCTGTTTTGTAGTTTTTTTTGCACAATGCGCAAGCATTGCCACTTTGCATTTCACTGCACATCTCGTATGTGTATTTGACGAATAAACTTGACTTGACGTTCAACATATCAAGATCTAGAAAGGCTGCAGGTGGATTTGTAGTACAGTGATAAACTGGCAAGTGCTACCAATAAACTGTGCCATGTTTGACGACAGTGGTAACAGCTTGCAGGGTAAACATGCTGAGGAATGGTAATGTAGATGTATCCAGCACTTACCTATGGCAAAGAAAGTTTCCCTGTCAATAGTAGCAGCTTCCTTGCAGTCAAACAACAATGATGCTATTTCTTTGCGAGAGAAAAGACTTGAATCAGTTTGGGGGAGCGCCAAACGCTTCAGCTGATAGGCTAAAGAAGTCATCCTGCCTTTCCTAAAACAAGTGGGGAGAAGAAAAATTAGTTCATGTTCTTCGCCTGGCAACTTGATTTTTAATAACTTAAATTTGTCGTTTGTTTTCTAAAAGATCCTTTTTATTTCAAAGGACATGGATTTCCATAGCACCAATAATGCCTCCTTCAGATAGACACAAAGTGCTGGAGTAACTAAGCGGGTCAGGCAGCATCTCCGGAGAAATGTTTCGGTTCGAGACCCTTCTTCAGACACTTCCGTCCCCTTCAGAGCCATCACAAACCATTTTACAGCCAGAGACATACTTCTGGCGTAACAGAGGAGAAATTGGAGACAGGTTGCACAACGGAAGCAGAAATGTGACAAGATAATCTACTTTCAGATGTTCTTTGGGTGATTAATAACTTTCCTCGTCTCATCTGACATGGTGCAATCGGATGTTATTGATCGAAATGAGCAAGTACTTGTCAGGATATAGACACAAAGAACTGCAGATGCTGGTTTATACCAACAATGGACACAAAGTGCTGCAGCAAATCCGTGAATCAGGCGGCATCTCAGGTGAAAAAGAATGGGTAATGTTTGGGGTCAGGTCAGGAGAGAACGTTTGCTGGTTAGTTACCTAAAATAAGGAATTCAATGTTCATACCATTGAACACTCAAGCAGAATATGAAGTGCTGTTCCTCCAGTTTGCATGTGGCCTCACTCTAGCAATGAAGGAGGCCCAGGGTAGAAAGGTCAGTGTGGGAATGGGAGGGCGAGTGGCTAGCAACCGGGAGATTTAGCAGACCAAAACGGACCATACTGACCTCTCTGTCCTGCACCTCCACCATTGCCAGACACCACATGCTCCCACCTAGTTTCTCCAATTTTAGGTAACTAACTGACAAACAAACCCCCCGCCTTCCGTGGCCCACTTGGATGTGCACCCATTTCTCCCTTTTCCTTTCCCCCTGCTCCCTTCCACATATATTCCCTCCTCTGGCTTCACATTTCACAATTCTAACATCGTTATCTCACACAGGGAACTGGAGATGCTAATTACCCCTCAGCCTCCAATGCTCCAGGCAAATAAAAATCCCTAGCCTATCCAACCTCTGCAGACAATTAAGCATTCCAGTCCTGGCAATATCCCTGTGAATCTATTCTGCAAAAAAAAAACCCCACCGTGTGCTGGAGTCACTTAGCAGGTCAGGAAGCATATTTAGAGAACATGGATAGGTGACGTTTCGGGTCGGCACCCTTCTCACGACCCAAAATGTCTCTTTTCCTTGTTCTCCAGAGATGCGGCTTGACCCACTGAGTTACTTCAGCACGTTGTGTCTTTTTTTGTAAACCAGTGCCTGCAGTCCCTTGTGAGCAAGTACAGGCTCGGTTTGATGTGGGATGACAGCAACTATGCATCTTTGGAGCAATCATCTATTCATCTGGCAAGCAACAAATCTACTGTGAAGTACTTTGCTGGAAAACACATTTAATCTGATGAAAAATGTCTTTTACTAGAATTTTTCTTAACCCATTTGATAGGTCTGAATGGATTGAAGAATCAGGGCAATTTATCAAGTTGTGTCTTATGTTACAGCAATATTTTACAATGCTTACCTATTTGTAAACATTTCCAATTATTGTTACATTACACTAAACGGAATTTGTTAAAAACTTACAGATTTGTCTGTTGATTGTCAACCAAGATTGACAGATTCTTAATTAGTAAGGGTGTCAGGGGTTATGGGGAGAAGGCAGGAGAATGGGGTTGAGAGAGAAAGTTAGATCCCGAGTGCGTGTAGGGTAGTGTTAATGTGCGGGGATCGCTGGTCGGTGCGGACTCGATGGGTCGAAGGGCCTGTTTCCTCGCTGTATCTTCAAACTAAAATCTAAACAAGTATAACTCGAAATGGATATAATTGGATATAATCCTTTCTTCTTTCTGGAAAGAATATGCAGTTCCCCTATCAAACTATCCAGATGACTACTGTAAAAGAAAAAAATCGATAGATAGGTTCATTTACTTTATGTTTCTTTTTTATATCTGGATGCATCTCTCGAGTGATTCCTGAGCCCAGAGCTTTTTCTGCATAGATTCCTTTTGCCATACCTCTCCCCCATAAACTGAAATCTGTTTTCCCATTGAGATATTTTTTGTTGAACTCCACTCATTTGCTCAGAGTAGACAGGTATTACTAGGTATCCAAGACACGGCTCCTAAAATATCATAATTTCCTGCCCAATTGCGAGCCCTGTTCACTCTGACCATTTGCAGATTATTCACAGCAATGTCAGGTATAAGTATATTAATATCTGCAACATGCCTTGGAAAAGAATGGAGGAACAGGTGTTAAATATGTTCCTCCATATCATTCCTCGAAAGGAATGAAGGAACAGATGCGTGTGTACAGAGTACTATGTTTAAATATTCTATTGTGCTGCTGCAAGTAAGAATTTCATTGTTCTGTTTGGGACATATGACAATACAACACTCTTGAGACACAGCATGATATCCACATCGATCACGGGCGTTTGTCAGTCTGAAGAAAGGTCCTGACCACACTAGTTCTACGTTATCCCACTTTCCCGCTCTGTACACACTGGGGGAAATGGCCTATGGGAAATGGCCTACGTCTTTGGGATATGGGAGACAAACCGGAGCACAGAGGAAACCCAAGCCATCGTAGGGAGAACGTGCAAACTCCGCACAGACAACGCCCAGGATCAGGATCAAACCTGGGTCAGTTGTGTCGCCCTGTAGATTACTATAAAAGGCCAGTTGTTGGCATGGAGACGGAAGGTTAAAGGGCCTATTTCCGGGCAGTTTCACAATTAACTGCCTTGTGTGCAGACAGCTTAATTATGTTGACAAATTTTAATTAATGAATCAACAGAGTTCATGTTAATTGGGCACACTCTCTGCGCACACTTACTGAAGACTTATTTACCAACTGGTGACTTCCATTTGTATATCCCCGATATAGATTTGCTGGTAAGCAATATTACCATAACACTAGAGGGCAAAGCAACGGAAAACAAAGGATTGGACCCTGGTCTCTGACACTATGGGACAGCAGCTCTACCAGCGGCGCAACTGTGTCGCCCTCATTTTTGATGTTTGTTCTTGCAACTAGACTATGCACAGAAGATAGCCACTACTTCCATGTCCAGTATTTGCCCTGTTTGGAGATACCCATGAATTCAATTTCTTAACCTTGTTGAACCCATTAGTCAACTTTCAGGAGACATCCAATAAAAATCCTCAGACTCTCCCGACAACTTTGTTCTGGGTTTTCCACTTCACTTCTAATAAAGATTCTAAACTCTTGGCTCCAGTTTCTCACTGTCAAATAAGCTGCAGCAACTCAAATTTAGACACCAGTTAACAAGTTAAGTAACTAACAGGACTTTACGTTAGACTTTAGTTTAGAGGAACAGCAGGGAAACAGGCCCTTTGGCCAACCGAGCCTGTGCCGACCAGCGATCATCCCGTACACTAGATCTATCCTACACACTAGGGACAACTTACAATTTTACCGAAGCCAATTATCCTACAATTAGCCAATTGTCTTTGGAGCGTGGGAGGAAACGGGAGAACCCTGAGAAATGGGGAGAACATACAAACTCCGTACAGACAGTACCTATAGTCAGGATCGAACCAAGGTCACCGACGCTGTAAGGCAGCAACTCTACCGCTGCATCACCGTGCCGCTGTTAGCCACGTTTTCTCAATACTGGACTGAAAATGGCTTCTTGACACCAACAACATCCACATTCAACTAAAAACAGGCTACTAAGACTTACTTTCATCTTTCCTCTGACTTAAAACTAACTTGCTTTCTACCTTTCCATTTCTGGCATTGGCTCTTTCACCTGATGTGTCCCATTATTTCTCTTTCCACAGATGTTGGATGACATTTTCAAGCAGCTTTAATTCCAGATTTACTTAATGTCTTGAACTTAAATTCTCCAGAAGCCATTCTGGTCCAGCCAGGCTGCTAGTTCAGTAATTTAAATGTATAGGTAGTTCAGCTGAAGCATATGTTTCCATAATGCAAATCAAATATAACTCAATTGATGAATTATGGAAAACTATTCACATTTTTAACTTTGACAGTAAAAGATTAAACAGGAAACTGAGGTGCATTCTTTTTTGTAGATGGCAATTGGTGTATGTAATGAGCTGTCAGAGGATAGTTGAGGTTGGTACTATCACACAATTTAAGTAAGATTTTAGATACAGTGATAGGAGAGATATGGGCCAAATATAGGCAGGTGGGACACGTGTATGTTGGTCGGCGTGAGCCGAAGGGCCTGCTTCCACGCTGTATGACTCTATATGGGCTGAATTGGTTAGAATGCAATTTCCATTGGAAAATAGAGAACCATTGAAAGTTACTTTAGAAGGCAGGAAAAAAAAGCTGCCTTGATAAGAATTTGTCAAGGAATAAAAACGGTTTGTATGTAATCTCCGCATAGTAAGCAGACATCATTGATTCTTAAAAACACAGGCTGTCAGTTACACCATGTGCGATCAATGAAATTGACAAAGCATTCGCTTCCATTGACAGTGGTGTAATTATACTCTATTGTGCATTGTAACATATAGTCTTTTGCATCTTTAGCTTGCAGTCACAAAAATAACCTGATAACCTAAAAATATATATTTTAAAAAACCTTTATGTGCCCCAGCCCATCTCCTGCCCCCGCCCCAGTGCACGGTCCCCAGCAAAGATACCAGAGCAAGATGGTCCACTCGGCTAAAAAGCCGTAGTAGGTATTGTACGATCTTCGGTCCCCAGCTCTATAGTCCCTGCCCCCCATCAACAGTCCCTATTCCTGCCCCTATCCCCAGCCACCGTCCCCTGTCTCCAGTCCTCAGATCCCCTTGTCCCACCCGCATCTCCAGTCCTCACATCTCCCCGTCCCCCTGTCTATCCATCTCCAGCCCCCTCGTCTCCCCATCTCCAGCCCCCTGCCCTCCAACTCCCGTCCGTCTCCCCAACTCCAACCCCCCTCCCCAACCCATCCCCGTCCCCGTGCCCCATCTCCAAACCCCCTGCCCTCCAACTCCCGTCCCCGTCCCCGTGCCCCATCTCCAGCCCCCTCGTCTCCCCATCTCCAAACCCTCTGTTTCCCCAACTCCCGTCCCCCTGCCCCCCCCCCCCCCAATCCCCCTGCCCCTCCCCCCAATCCCCCTGCCCCAACTCCAGTCCCCGGACCACATGCTGAATAACGGCCGCTGCCGACCCAGCCCCGGCAGGACGGCGACCCCCGGCTGCTGCTGACGAGGGAACAGTGGCCCCGACCCCCCGACCCCCCGGCCCCCCGGCCCCCCGGCCCCTCGGCCCCCGGGCCCCCGGCCTCTCACCTCGCCGCTCAATCTCCGCTCCAACGCTTTCGGATCTTTGCTCCGCCGGTCGCCGCCTCATGCGATGCCGCCGCCGCTCGCCGCCCGGACCTCCACCCGCAGCGCCCCCGCTGCACAGGAGACGCCGCCGCAACCAAAGATTCGGCCGCAACTCGTTGCAAGAAGTTGTCAAAAGGACATAAAGCAACTCTGCAGGTCAGGCAGCATCTCTGGAGAACATGGTTTCAAGTCGGGGCCCAACTTCCATTTGATTGTAGGGAGAAAAGAAAGCAGGAAAGTGCCTTATGACAATTCAACATGTTAATTGTACTATATAAATTGAAATTGTTGCAAAATTTGCTAGTGCTTTGTGGTACTTGGGTCAGGAGTGTGGTGCAGTGGAGACAGCTCGCTCACTGTACATTAACCATGTTGAATATATAGATATGTGGACATCTGCATTATACCTGCTAGAGTCAGTTATTAAAGATGGGATAGCAGTTCATTTGGAAAGTGGTGAAATCATTAGACAAAGTCAGCATGGATTTACGAAAGGTAAATCATGTCTGACGAATCTTATAGAATTTTTCGAGCATGTAACTAGCAGAGTGGATAATGGAGAACCAGTGGATGTGTTATATCTAGACTTTCAGAAGGCCTTCGACAAGGTCCCACATAAGAGATTAGTATACAACCTTAAAGCACACGGTATTGGGGGTTCAGTATTGATGCGGGTAGAGAACTGGCTGGCAGACAGGAAGCAAAGGGTAGGAGTAAACGGGTCCTTTTCAGAATGGCAGGCAGTGACTAGTGGGGTACCGCAAGGCTCCGTGCTGGGACCCCAGCTATTTATAATATATATTAATGATTTGGACGAGGGAATTCAATGCAACATCTCCAAGTTTGCGGATGACACTAAGCTGGGGGGTAGTGTTAGGTGTGAGGAGGATGCTAGGAGGCTGCAAGGTGACTTGGATAGGCTGGGTGAGTGGGCAAATGCATGGCAGATGCAGTATAATGTGGATAAATGTGAGGTTATCCACTTTGGTGGCAAAAACAGGAGGGTAGACTATTATCTTAATGGTGGCAAATTAGGGAAAGGGGAGATGCAACAAGACCTGGGTGTCATGGTACACCAATCATTGAAAGTAGGCATGCAGGTGCAGCAGGCAGTGAAGAAAGCAAATGGTATGTTAGCATTCATAGCGAAAGGCTTTGAGTATTGGAGCAGGGTGGTTCTATTACAGTTGTACAGGGTTTTGGTGAGACCACAGCTGGAGTATTGCGTACAGTTTTGGTCTCCTAATCTGAGAAAAAACATTCTTGCCATAGAGGGGGTACAGAGAAGGTTCACCAGATTGATTCCTGGGATGTCAGGACTTTCATATGAGGAAAGACTGGATAGACTTGACTTGTACTCGCTAGAATTTAGAAGACTGAGGGGGGATCTTATAGAAACTCTTAAGGGGTTGGATAGGCTAGATGCAGGAAGATTGTTCCCGATGTTGGGGAGGTCCAGAACAAGGGGTCACAGTCTAAGAATAAGGGGGAATTCCTTTAGGACCGAGATGAGGAGGACATTTTTCACACAGAGAGTGGTGAGTCTCTGGAATTCTCTGCCACAGACGGTAGTTGAGGTCAGTTCATTGGCTATATTTAAGAGGGAGTTAGATGTGGCCCTTGTGGCTAAAGGGATCAGGGGGTATGGAGAGACGGCAGGTACAGGATACTGAGTTGGATGATCAGCCATGATCATATTGAATGGCGGTGCAGCCTCGAAGGGTTGAATGGCCTACTCCTGCATCTATTTTCTATGTTTCTATACATACTTCTTTCATGTATCTCTTGAAGAATTGTCACATTTAAATTCCTGCACATATTAGCATTTCTTTGCCTGGAGGGCCATGAGCACAGACTGCCAGTGCTTTGAGCTTCTGGTCATTCTCATTATTATCATGTCTGAATCATTCATATATAACGCAGCAGTGATTACATAGCTCTCTCTTTTTTCTCTTTCTGTCTCTCTCTCTCTCTTTATCTCTCAGACACACTGCATCTCTTTCTGTCTGTCGAGATGGTGGCTTCATCCAGCCTAGGTGCCACATTTTCGGGGGCAATCCTGGGGATCATAAGTGCGCTCTTGTAATTTTGACCAGATTAAAGGAGGTGCTGGACTATCAGTTTCCGGAAAATTGGTGGTGGACCTGTATTAATTTATAATTTGTGCAGCAATATATACATTTGTAAATGTGTGTTGTTGAAAGTTATTTGCCTCCAAGGCAGCAGGGGTGATGGTTCTTTTGGTTGCTATTCTAGTCTGAAGAAGGGATCCAACCCGAAATGTCATCCATCTATATCCTCCAGAGCCTATTCTAGTCTGAAGAAGGGTTTCGGCCCGAAACGTTGCCTATCTCCTTTGCTCCTTAGATGCTGCTGCACCCGCTGAGTTTCTCCAGCTTTTTGTGTACCCTCGATTTTCCAGCATCTGCAGTTCCTTCTTTAATGCTTCCTGATCTGTAGGGATCAATGAATATAGATTAATATATTCATATAAATCAATTAATATGAAACTATATTCATTGGACTACAACCCAGCACTTGTTTCAGGTATCACTATTTGATCTTTGGTAGGTGGCAATTTGATTGTCCTCAGAAAGCATTATGTTGCAGACGTGTATATTCAGGACATAAATAACATTTGTAAAGGTTAAAAGTTGGCCTCAAATAGATTTGTATGTTAAAGGTATTACACAAAACGTGTGGCGGCACGATGGGCACAGTGAGAATGTCGATGTCTTACAGCGACAGAAACCCGGCTTTGATCCTGACCACAGGTACTGTCTGTTTTTTTCCCACACTCCAAAGACATTCAGGTTTGTAAGTTAATTGGCTTCAGTAAAAATTGTATATTGTCCCCAGTGTATAGGATAGTGCTAGTGTACGGGGTGATCACTGGTCGGCGTGGACTCGGTGGGCTGGAGGGCCTGTTTCCACACTCCATAATAAACCAATGCCAAGAAAAAGTTGGTTGCTTGCAACAATTAAGGGGAATTGATCCTCCAGAGGAAAAGGACTTTATCAAATGTCTTTACTAGTTGCAGAAGTGGTGCTTCTATTATTAAAGAACTCGCTATGTTCAGCAATAACATTTTAATTATAGAATCATAGAAATGTAAGCATAGAAACAGACCATTTTGTCCCTTGACCTATGCCGACTATGACGCCTCTTCCCATTTGCCTGCATTAGGCCAATTTACCTGGTAAACTTTCATATTCAAGTACCTGTCCAAATGCCTTGAAAATGTTGTAATGATATCTATCGTTACATCAGGTCATAAGTGATGGGAGTAGAATTAGGCTATACGGCCCATCAAGTCTACACCATTCAATCATGGCAGATCTATCTCTCCCACCTAACCCCAGTTCCCTGCCTTCTCCCCATAACCTCCGACACCTGTACTGATCAAGAATCTATCTATCTCTGCTTCAAAAATATCCACTGACGGACTCCACTGCCTTCTGTGGTAAAGTATTCCACAGATTCACCACCCTCTGACTAAAGAAATGTCTCCTCATCTCCTTCCTAAAAGAACGTCCTTTAAGTCTGAGACTATGACCTCTAGTCCTAGACTCTCTCACCAGTTGAAACATCCTCTCCACATCCACTCTATCCAAGCCTTTCACTATTCGGTAAGTTTCAATGAGGTCCCCCCTCATTCTTCTAAACTCCAGCAAATACAGGACCAGTGCCGACAAATGCTCATCATAGGTTAACCTACTAATTTGTTGGATCTTCTGGTAGTTTGTTCCAAATATTTGCCATTCTCTGTGCAAAATACCCATCCCTCAGATCTCCTATAGGTTTCTCCTCACACATCTTAAAGCTGTGTCATCTAGTTCCATACGTTCTTGCCCTTGGAAAAAATATTCTAACTATCTATCACATCTGTGTCTCTCATAACTTTATGAACCTCTTTAGTCACCCCTCAGCCTCTCACATTCCAGATGGTGGAGAATATATTCACATACTGAATATTAAATTGATATATTTGTTACCAAACAGGCCTCACTGAAGCATCCAAAATGGATCAATAAACTATTTAATCATTACATCTTATTTAAGAAGGAACTGCAGATGCTGAAAAATCGAAGGTAGAGAAACTCAGGGAGTGAGGCAACATCTATGCAGCGAAGGAAATAGGCAACGTTTCGGGTCGAAACCCTTCTTCAGACTGATGTGAGGGCGGTGGGGGGGGGGGGGGGGGGGGGGGGGGGGGGGGGGGGGGGGGGGGGGGGGGGGGGGGGGGGGAGCAGGAAGAAGAAAGGAAGAGGAGGAGCCAGTGGGCTGAGGGAAGAGCTGAGAAGGGAGGAGAAAATAGGGACTATCTGAAATTAGAGAAGTCAATGTTCATACAGCTGGGGTGCAGACTGCCCAAGCAAAATATGAGGTGCTGCTCCTCCAATTTACGGTGGTCTTCACTCTAGCCATGGAGGAGGCCCAGGACAGAAAGGTCGGATTCGGAATGGGAGGGGGAGTTGTGCTGAGCCACCGGGAGATCACGTTGGTTATTGCGAACTGAACGGAGGTGGTCTCACCGATGTGGAGCAGTTGGATGCAATAGATGCGGTTGGAGGAGGTGCAGGGGAACCTCTGCCGCACCTGGAAAGACTGTGGGTCCTTGAATGGAGTCAAGGGGGGAGGTAAAATGACAAGTGTAGCATTTCTTGCGGTTGCAAGGGAAAGTGCCCGGAGAATGGGGTGGTTCGGAGGGGAAGGGACTAATTGACCAGGGAGTTACAGAGGGAGCGGTCTCTGCGGAAAGCGGAGAGGGGAGCAGATGGGAAGATGTGGTAAGTGATGGGATCACGTACGAGGTGGCGAAAATGTCGAAGGATTATTTGTTGTATGTGACGGCTGGTAGGGTGGAAGGTAAGGACAAGGGGGACTCTGCCCTTGTTACGAGTGGGGGGATGGGGAGTGAGAGCAGAGTCACGGGCTATAGAAGAGACCCTGGTGAGAGCCACATCAATAGTAGAAGAGGGGAACCACCGTCCCTGAAGAATGAGGACATCTTCGATGCCCTGGTGTGGAATACCTCATCCTGGGATCAGATGCGGCGTAGATGGAGGAATTGGGATTAGGGGATGGAGTCCTTACAGGAAGTAGGGTGGGAAGAAGTGTAGTCCTGATATCCATGGGAGTCGGTGGGTTTATAGTGGATGTCGGTCAGTAGTCTATCACGTGCGATGGAGATAGTGAGGCCAAGAAATGGTAGGGAAATGTCGGAAATGGTCCAGGTGTATTTGAGTGCTGGATGGAAGTTAGTGGTGAAATGGATGAAGTCAGTGAGTTGTGTGTAGGTGCAGAAGGTAGCACCAATGCAGTCGTCGATGTAGTGGAGGTAGAGTTCGGGGATAGGGCCACGGTACGCCTCGAACAAGTATTGTTCGACGTACCCTACAAAGAGGCAGGCATAGCTTGGGCCCATGCGCGTGCCCATAGCTACGCCCTGTATTTGGAGGTACAGACCAAGTAGTAGTCCTATGAGTAGTCAAACGAAAAGTTATTAAGGGTAAGGACCAGAGGAGAGTGTTAGTAGACGGGGATTGGTTGGTTCTGCGATTCATTACATCTTGTTAGCAGTTTTTATGCCCCTGTCTCACTGTGCGAGTTGACCCACGAGGTACCCCGAGTGATAGACTCGTGGCTGCCCACGAGACTGCAAGTGTATGATCAAGTGTGTGGCCCGAGTTCCCACGGGTATGTAATTGCTGCGATGTTGCAAGTTCCTCTCCCGAGTTAGCAAGTTCCTCTCCCGAGTTAGCAAGTTCCTCTCCCGTTACTCTTGAGCCAACCGTGAATGAAGGTATGGTTTTAATAAAGCAACAATGTTTAAAATACATCTCCATCCTGTGGGTTTTGAGTTATTTCAGCGCGTCCGCATCTATTGATATGACCTACAATGGGAAAATGCGCATTCTACCAAGCATTTCTTGTTTTTTATGTTTTTAAATACTTTTTTGCAATGGATCTCTATTTTAAATAATTTTAAAAAAGGAAGCAGCCCGGGGTGACTGACATTGAGCGGCCGTTGGGACCCGACAGCAGACACACACACACACACACACACACACACACACACACACACACAACACACACACACACACACACACACACACACACACACACACACACACACACACACACACACACACACACACAGAGAGAGAGATACACACAGACAGCAGCTGGCCACCACTTCAGAGGAATTAAAGCAGCGCGGGTGACTGAGCGGCCGCCAGGACCCGACAGTACACACACACACACACACACACACAGATAGACAGAGAGGGAGAGAGAGAGACACACACACACACACACACACACACACACACACACACACACACAGAGAGAGAGAGATACACACAGACAGCAGGCTGGCCACCACTTCAGAGGAATTAAGCAGCGCGGGTGACTGAGCGGCCGCCAGGACCCGACAGTACACACACACACACACACACACACAGATAGACAGAGAGGGAGAGAGAGACACACACACACACACACAGATAGACAGAGAGGGGAGAGAGAGAGACACACACACACACACACACACACACACACACACACAGACAGCAGCTGGCCACCACTTCAGAGGAATCAAGCAGCTCGGTGACTTTGAGCGGCCACCGGGACCCAGACAGCAGACACACACACAGATACACACAGATAGACAGAGAGGTGAGAGAGACACACACACACAACTCAGCGGACATGGCAGCATCTCTGGAGAGAAGGAATAGAGTCGAGACCCTTCTTCAGACTTACCCGAAATGCCACCCATTCCTTCGCTCCAGAGATGCTGCCTGTCCCGCCGAGTTTACTCCAGCATTGTGTGTGTCTATCTCCGGTGTGAACCAGCATCTGCAGTTCCTTCCCAATCCCACACACTCGGCCCCGGGGGGGGTGGAATGGAGCATCACACGAGGGACACATCCCACCCCACCACCCCAGACTTGCCCCTTCGGCAGGTCTTTAAAGCCGTTCATTGAGACAGAGTGAAGCCACGGGGACAAGTGGCAGAAAGGCCGAAGATAGACACGAAATGCTGGAGTAACTCTGCGGGACAGGCTGCATCTCTGGAGCGAAGGAAAGTCTGAAGAAGGGTCTCGACTCTATTTCCTTCTCCTCCAGAGATGCTGCCTGGTCCGCTGAGTTTATAAACTCCAGCATTTTGTGTCTATCTTTGGTTCAGTCTTACGAGCAAAAGAACAGATTATTAAAGTTCCCACGGTAACACTCACGAGACACTAAGATAAACGCACGGGGCCACTACGTTATTGCAACGAGTTTAAAATGTTTCCATTTTACACTTGAACAGTTAATTTGACTCGTGGAAAAAATCAAACATGTTTGATTTTTTTCACGAGTTTAACACGTTTCCTGAGTACCTGCCGTTAGCGACACGAGTCGATAAGTTGCTCGGCGAGTTCCGACGTTCCCCGCTACGTGATCACCACGAGTGAAAACTCCGGGTCACTCGTGGGCCAACTCGCACCAGTGAGACAGGGGTTTTAACCTTGTCAATAAATTACTGTGCAGTAAGGTTTGACAGTTCAGCCCCATTGTCAACACTGCGTCAACAGAAGTTACTTAATTAGTTTTAGTTTTTGAGAAACAGCATAGAAACCAGGGCACTGCCTACCCTGACTAAAATGATAACATAGTCATTTCTAAATATAAATAGTAAAGGCAGGGGAGAATGATGCCTATGTAAGAGATCGATCTCTTAGGTAGGCATCATTCTCTGTGCCTTTCATCCGCAGCACTTGTAACCCTTGAAGGTCTGTGCAGCCCACGTGCCATCAGCGCTGCTTCAAGCCGTCAATCTCAAGCGGGGCTGAAGGCAGCTGAAATTCTGCCTTTGCAGCAGCTTACTGCACATGCGCAGCATTAGTTTCTTGGCAGGGTTTTCAAATATGGATTGTCATTATTTTAAGTGTATCTTAGGAAACAGAGAGAGAAGAATGGAATGTGTGTACCAATAACGTGGCAAGTACATTTCTTGGTGGTTTTTAAACAAAAATACCAAATTTCCCGTGGTGTGGGGGTGGGGGGAGAGTTCCTTTCATAGCGTTTGGGAGTCTGGCCCGGGGTAAAGTTGCGGGGAGGGCACGAATGTTGAGAAGGAGGGGATCGGGATAATGCCACTTGCGACGCTCCTTGCACGGAGCCACTGCATTGAGGATGGGAAGAAGCAGCTCGGGTGGCTTTGAGCGGCAGTCGGGCCGGACAGCGGATCCGGCCGCCACCTCAGCGCCTTCTGCCGGCCCCTGCTCACCACTGGCAGCTCTCCATCTAAAAACCTCTCTCCTGCCGCTCACAGGCCTCACTCATGTCCCGCAAATCCTCAAATTCCAACAGCGCGATTGAGGTTACTCGGCTGTGGGAATTTAATGATTTGCGGGAAGAGGCCGACGGAGAGCTGCGGCAGCGGTGAGTGAGTTACTGCCATTATCCCCGACCCCCTCCTTCTCAACACTCCTGCCCTCCCCGCACCTTTACCCCTGGCACAGACGCTGTGAAAGGAACACTCCCCCCAATTGGTTCCTTGAGCAAGTGTTGTCATTTAATAAGATGACAACTGATTCAACTTTTCTCTGTACCCGTTTTTCCCACCATCTCTCCACCTGCCATCACCCTTCACCCCCCACCCATTCAGTAATTAAGAATAAAGGAGACTAGGAAGCCTTGGGCAAATTGAATTGTTACTGTTTTTATTTTTATTTTATATTTTTACGGAGTGAACAATCTGTGCATGCGCGGTTTAATTTGTTTTTAAAGCCGACCGAGTGCCTACCCTGAGTAATTACTCACGGCACGTGCCTGATAGAAACAGGCCCTTCATTCCATCAAGTCCACGCTGACCATTGATCACCCATATACTTGTTCTATTCTACACACCAGCGACAATTTACAGAAGCATACTAACTTACAAACAGGCAAAGTCTTCAGAATGTGGGAGAGGAAAACCGGAGCACCCCAGAGAAAACCCATGTGGGTCACAGGGAGAATGTACAAACTCCATACAGGCAGCACCCATATTCAGGATCGAACCCTGGTCACTGGCACTGTAAGGCAGTAACTCTACTGCTGCGCCACTGTGCCTTGTTTGGAGAGGGAGACAAAAAAAAAATCTTTTTAATCCCACGAAAACCTGTTTTGAGATATATTAAAGATCTCCGAACCATAAATCATAGTAGGGGACAAAGAATGATTTGACTGTCTGCTGCAAAACAACCCTGAACAATCAAACCGATCACTCCTCCTTCCTTGTATTTTTAACACAGATCAACATCCACACCCCCCCCCCCTTGGGAGGAACGGAAAAAGATCAAAGTGGAGAGTGGGAATGCATTGCTGATGGAAGGGAAATACTTTCACATCAAATAGAGATGCACATGATCACCCACAGAAACTACAAATCCGAAATGTAAAAAGAGAAAGGGATTTTAATGACAGTATTTAGAATAGCACCTTTAACTTCTCTACCCTACCCCCAATCGATACCTGTTGAATAACAAGGAAAGATCAATGCCTCATTGAAGGAATAAACGTGTGGGCTCAGCGAAATGAAGGACTAGGTTTATCGGGTGATCAAAAAAAGATGCAAAATGTTGAAGTAAACGGGTCAGGGCAGCAATCTTCTGAGAACAGGGATAGGTGAGGTTATTTCGGGTTGGGACCCTTTTTTTTCCAGACTGATTCAATTGTAATTACTTTATTAGGCCCATGTTTGTAAAAACATACAAGGAATTTTGACTTGCCATACAGTCATACCAAAAAAAACAAGAAAAAACAATACACAGAACGACATGAAGATTAACATAGAAAACATAGAAAAATAGGTGCAGGTGTAGGCCATTCGGGCCTCTTTGAGGCTGCACCGCCATTCAATATGATCATGCAGAGTCATCCCAACTCAGTATCCTGTACCTGCCTTCCCCTCTCCATACCCTCTGATCCCCTTTAGCCACAAGGGCCACATCTACTTACTCCCTCTTAAATATAGCCAATGAACTGGCCTCAGCTACCTTCGGTGGCAGAGTGAATTCCAGAGACTCACCACTCTCTGTGTGAAAAATGTTTTCCTCATCTCGGTCCTAAAGGAATTCCCCCTTATACTGAGACGGTGACCCCTTGTTCGGGGACGCCCCCCACCAACATCGGGAACAATCTTCCTGCATCTAGCAATACTATCCACCCGTAAGAATTGAGTTACGTTTCTATAAGATCCACCCTCAGTCTTATAACTTCTAGCGAGTAAAAGCCAAGTCTATCCAGTCTTTCCTCATATGAAAGTCCAGGACATCCCAGGAATCCCCTCGGTGATTTCTTCTCTGACCCCCTCTATGGCAAGATGTCTTTTCTCAGATTTGGAGACCAAAACTGTACGCAATACTCCAGGTGTGTCTCACCAAAAACCCTGTAGCAACTGCAGTTGAACCTCCCTGCTCTCCCTAACACGAACATCCACACAGCGCACTGTGATTGAAGCTTATTCTCGTATTATCTTCTTCCCTCCTTTTTCTCCCGTGGTCGGGGAGCAGAAGAACCATCCACAGTTGGGGCGATCATAGCTCCTGCAGCGGCGATCCGAAAGCTCCGCGATCGGAATGGTCGAAAGGTCCTGCATTTGGTGCTCCCAAAGTCGATTCCCTAACCAAGGGACCTTGAGCCCAACGGATGTTTAAGTCCACAGGCTCCCACGGTTGGGAGTCTCTATTGTCAACATGTGCCCAGGTACAGTGAAATTCTTGCTTTTGCACACAATATAAATAGTACAACAGAGTTGCTCCGCCATCATTTCTGTTGCCAACAAAGTGTTCAAAAGTACTTGTGAGAGTCACGTTGGTCCCTCTTCATTTTTGACCCCCTCCATCTCCACCCCTCCACCGGATCCCTCTTTGTTCACAGCGCCCTCTGCGGGCTGATTGTAGGGGGGGTTAGAGGAAGAAAGAACCCGACCCGTAACGTCACCTATCCGTGTTCTCCAATGCTGCTGTGTAATGCTAGCTCTTTGGGTCTTTAAAATAAAAATGTAAACCAGCTCCTGCAGTTCCTTGTTTATAAATGGTGATCAATACTTACAAGGTATATCACAGGTTGCAATGTAGTTAGATGATGATAGATTTGCTACTTCTCACAGTCGGCTGAGTTAATCTGCCTCCAATGGCCATTTTAAGAGATGTTGTCAGTCAGATCTCCCAGAGACTTCCTGGGCTTGAGTTGTCAAGGTTGTTCAGGTCAGCTGGGGTTTCACTTACTGATGTGCTCTGCCACTTGGAAAATTACTCTGAAAGATCCACTAGGCTTGACATCCCCCAGAAATACTGCAGTGTTCAGCTGCCCTGTTAATCCTATCTTTCAGTTTAGTTTAAAGAGACAGCTTGGGAACAGGCCCTTTGGCCCTCTGTGTCCGCACCAATCGATGATCACCCATACACTAGTTCTATCCTACACACTCGGGACCATTTTTACAGAAGCCAATTAACCTACAAACCTGCACGTCTTCGGAGCGTGGGAGGAAACCGGAGCACCCGGAGAAAACTCGTGCAGTCACAGGGGGAACGTACTGTACAGCCAACACCCATAGTCAGGATTGAACCTGGGTCTCTTGCGCTGTTAGGCAGCAACTTTACCGCTCAGTCACTGTGCTGAAAATGTGCATCTGTTTTTTTGTAAGATTTCAAAATGCTGTTCAAATGCTGGTGTTGTACTGCCAGAGGAGCAGCCTGGAGAAGATGTTGCACTGTTGGAGAGGAACAGTACTGAGGGAGGGCAGCATTGTTGGACAAGCAGTGAGGGGGTGCTGCACTGTGGGAGAGGCAGCAGTGCTGGAGGGTTGCACTGTGGGAAGAACAGTACTGAGTGAGTGCATCGCAGTTGGAAAGGCAATAACACATTGTCAGGGGTGGCAGTGGAAGCTTATCCGAGTATTGGATTTAAGCGGCTTTTAGAGGTTTCTAGGCACATGGATATGGAGGTGTATGGATTATGTGCAGGTGGAAGGGATTCATTTAACCTGGCATAGTGTTTGGCACAGACATTGCGGGCAGAAGGACCTGTTCTTGTATTTAGTTTCGTTTAGAGTTACAACGTGGAAACGGGCCTTTCGGGCCACCGAGCGTGCCGACCAGGCGATCACCTCCGGACACCAGCACTATCCTATACACTCGGGACAATTAAAATGTTTTACCTACCAAAAACCAATTAACCTACAGACCTGTACATATTGGAGTGTGGCAGGAAAACCCATGCGTGTAGTGTGTCAGCCAATTAGCTAGTACCTCAAGTACAAACTCTGAACAGACCGCACCAGTAGTCAGGATTGAACCTGTAAGGCAGCAACTCTACTGCTGTGCCACAGTGCCGCCCTCTGTCCTGCACTTCTCTATGTTCTATGTATGTCTTATGCTCAATGTAGAGTTTATAAGAAGGCAATTTGTGTTGCGGCAACTAGGTAGAGAACAGAGTGATATCTCAGTGAATAAATTCACCTGTTATCCCGGTAATTGAAAAGAAAAGAATGTATTCCAGGTCATGGGTCAACCATCGACTGAAAACAGGAGCTGCTGGAATTGTCCTTATACAACAAACATGAAAAACACAATTATCTACACTATTTTGCTGCAATTGTGATTATTGATCCTCTATCCTTTGCTATCTCCTTGGAGACTAAGGCCATAATGGGTGACTAGATGGAATGCATCTGCAGAGTCTTGGCAAGAAGGCAAGTTTGCTTTTGCACCGAGTGAAATTATGACTTAATCCAACCATCTGTTGGAGAAAAATCAGTTTCATTAGCTTGGTAAAATTGACACACGTTGGGTGAAAAGAGACCTTTCAAATGCTTTGGGGAATTCTGTTTTCCCAGTTTAGTCCAGTCGAGAGATACAGAGTGGAAACAGGTCCTTCGGCCCATTGATTCCATACCGACCAGCGATCCCCACACACTAACACTGCTGTCCAATTGTTTGGAAATTCCCATGGTTTGGTTTCTGGCGCAATATATACAGAACATTTTTTTTGTTTACTATGAGTTTTACAGATGACCATGTTTATATATCTGTTGTGCTGCTGCAAGTAAGAATTTCATTGTTCTGTTTCGGGACAAATGACATTAAAACACTCTTGATCTTCACCGCTTGAGGTTTATGAGAATGATCCTGGGGATAATTAGGTTAACGTATGAAGAGTGTGTGAAGGCTCTGGGTCAGCACTCACTGGAGTTGAGAAGGATGAGGGGGGATCTCATTGAAACCTACTGGATAATGGAAGACCTAGATAGAGTTTAATTGAATTTATTGTCACGTGTACGAGATACAGTGAAAACCTTTGGGTGGGAAATTGTGTTTCCAGTAATGGGTGAGTCTAGAACCAGAGGACACAGCCTCAGAATAAAAGATTGTACCTTCAAAGTGGAGGTCAGGAGGAATTTCTTTAGCAGAGAATGGTGAATTTATGGAATTCATTGCCACAGACAGCTATGGAGTCCAAGACACTGTTTATTTTTAAAGCGGAGATTGATAGGTTCTTGATTAGGAAGGGCGTCAAGGTTTACGGGAGAAGGCGAGAGAATGGGGTTGCGTTGGAGAAATAGATCAGGCGTGATTGAATGGCGGAGTAGACTTGATGGGTTGAATGGACTAATTCTGCTCCTATGTCTTATGGTCTTATGGCCTGGTAGCCTGATGAGGACCACCAATGACAAAGGCAACAATGACATTGTTGTTCACTTCTTTGACTTGAGTGTCATTAGACAATTGTCTTGCAATGGAAAGTTCATAGACACTGTTGTTGGTGGATAGGAAGGAAGAGATAAAGAGAAAATCAATTGTACAATAAACAACTATGTCACCTGACAACATATTTGTGACAAGTTATAAGGTAAAAATGGATCAATCCAATTTAAATTAAATAATGTAGAAAACAAAAGCTGACAAATAAGTAAACCAATTAACATTGATTGTTACATTTCTCTGTTGAGTTTATCAGTGTTGCGACAGTATTATTCTTCGAAGGAGCAAAGCTTAGTTTGTTCTTAAGGCCTGGAAAAACTAATCTCAAACGCTTCACCACCCGGATGATAGAAAATACACTGTGGTTGCCAAATTTATAGTTGATAATAATCATATTTAAAGGTGTAGGTTTTACAACCAGGGAAGGACACAAAGTGCTGGAGTAACCCAGTGGGTCAGGCAGCATCCCTGGAGAACATGGACAGGTGACCTCGGCTTGGGGCCCTTCTTCAGACTGATTGCTGGGGTGGGGAGAAAAAAGCTAGAAATGTGCAGCTGGTGATGTCACATCCATGGAGACAAAACAATGTTAAAATTTCATGTCAACAGGCTTTCATTATGGAAGATTTTCCAGTTTAGTTTAGTTTAGAGATACAACGCTGAAAAAGGCTCTTCGGCCCACCATGTCTGCGCCGACCAGCGATCCCTGCACGCTAACACTATTCTACACACTAGGGACAATTTACAAACATTACCGGCCAATTAACCTACAAACCTGTACATCTTTGGAGTGTGGGAGGAAACTGGTGCACCCGGAGAAAACCCACATGGTCACGGGGAGAATGCATAAATTCCTTACAGACAACACCCGTAGTCAGGATTGAACCCAGGTCTGGTGCTGTAAGGCAGCTACTCTGCCGATCAGTGTGAAGATGGGTCCCGACTCTAAACGTCTAAATTTGAGAAGGAGAAGCTTAAATCGGAAGTGGCAGTGATGCAGTTGAACAAAGGGGATTATGTGGCATGAGTTGGCCAAGGAAGACTGGAAAGGGATACTAGCCGGAATGATGGTGGAACAGCAATGGCAGGAATTTCTGGGCATAATCCGGAAGATGCAGGATCATTTCATTCCAAAAAGGAAGAAAGATTCTAAGGGGAGTAGGAGGCAACCGTGGCTAACAAGAGAAGTTAGGGATAGAATAAAACTAAAAGAAAAGATGTATAACACAGCAAAGAGTAGCCGGAAGCCAGA
This sequence comes from Okamejei kenojei, assembly GCA_035221665.1. NCBI lineage: Eukaryota > Metazoa > Chordata > Chondrichthyes > Rajiformes > Rajidae > Okamejei > Okamejei kenojei. Next base: position 51,698,471 of record CM069138.1, read on the forward strand.
GGATTGGGAAACTTTCATAAGACAACAGAAGGAAACAAAACAAGCAATATGGGCTGAAAAGATGAAGTACGAGGGGAAGCTGGCCAGGAATGTAAAGAAGGACAGTAAAAGCTTCTTGAGATATGTTAAGGGAAAAAGAATAGCAAAGTCAAATATGGGTCCCTTGAAGGCAGACACGGGTGAAATTATTATGGGGAACAAGGAAATGGCAGAAGAGTTGAACAGGTACTTCGGATCTGTCTTCACTAAAGAAGACATAAACAATCTCCCAGAAGTACTGGAGGACAGAGGATCTAAGGGGGTCGAGGAACTGAAAGAAATTTTAATTGGGTGAGAAATAGTATTGGGTAGGCTAATGGGACTGAAGGAAATCCCCGTGGCTTGATGGACGGCATCCCAGGGTCCTCAGGGAGGTGGCTCTAGAAGTAGTGGACGCATTGGTGATCATTTTCCAATGTTCAATAGATTCAGGATCAGTTCCTGTGGATTGGAGGATAGCTAATGTTATCCCACTTGTCAAGAAAGGAGCGAGAGAGAAAATGGGGAATTACAGACCAGTTAGGCTGACTTCACTGGTGGGAAAAATGCTGGAGTAAATTATTAAAGATGTCATAATGGGGCATTTGGATAGCAGTAAAAGGATTAGTCCAAGTCAGCATAGATTTATGAAAGGAAAATCATGCTTGACTAATCCTCTGGAATTTTTTGAGGATGTGACAAGTAAAATGGATGAAGGGGAGCCAGTGGATGTAGTGTATCTAGACTTTCAGAAAGCCTTTGATAAGGTCCCGCACGGGAAACTGGTGACTAAAATTAGAGCACATGGTATTGGGGGTAGGGTGTTGACATGCATAGAAAATTGGTTGGCAGACCGGAAGCAAAGAGTAGGAGTGAACGGGTCCTTTTCAGAATGGCAGGCAGTGGCGAGTGGAGTGCCGCAAGGCTCGGTTTTGGGGCTGCAACTGTTTACCATATATATTAATGATTTTGAAGAGGGAATTAGGAGCAACACTAGCAAGATTGCGGATGACATAAAGCTGGGTGGCAGTGTGAACTGTGAAGAGGATGTTAGGAGGTTGCAGGGTGACCTGGGCAGGTTGAGTGAGTGGGCAGATGCGTGGCAGATGCCATATAATATAAATAAATGTGAGGTTATCGAGTTTGGTGGCAATTCAAGGGGGCAGATTATTATCTCAATGGGGTTAGGTTAGGTAAGGGGGAGGTACAGCGAGACCTGGGTGTCCTTGTACACAGGTCACTGAAAGTTGGCGTGCAGGTACAGCAGGCAGTGAAGAAAGCTAATGGAATGTTGGCCTTCATAACAAGAGGATTTCAGTATAGGAGTAGAGAGGTTCTTCTGCAGTTGTATAGGGCTCTGGTAAGACCACATCTGGAGTATTGCGTACAGTTTTGGTCTCTTAATTTGAGGAAGGACATCCTTGTGATTGATACAGTGCTGCGTAGGTTCACAAGATTGATCCCTGGGATGGCGGGACTGTCATATGAGGAACGATTGAAAAGACTAGGTGTGTATTCACTGGAGTTTAAAAGGTTGAGGGGGATCTTATAGAAACATATAAAATTATAAAAGGACTGGACAAGGAAAAATTAAGAAAAAATGTTCCCAATGTTGGGCGAATCCAGAACCAGGGGCCATAGTCTTAGAATAAAATGAGTTGTCATTTCAGGTCAATTACTTTTCATCAGAGTTAGGAAATGTTCGAAGACCTGCATTGCTGTAAGTTGCAGAGAAGCGGGGTGGATGGAGAGACCAAAGGATATGTCTGCAATAATGTTAGTATTGATAGAGGGATATCTTGTGGCTGGAGCTCTGCGGGACGGCTCTTGGGGCAGCACGGTGGCGCAGCGGTAGATTTGCAGCTTTACAGTGCCAGGGACTTGGATTGGATCCTGACTACAAGTGCTGTCTGTGCACAGTTTGTACGTTCCCCCTGTGACCTCGTGGGTTTTCTCCAGCTGCACCGGTTTCCTCCCACACTCCAAAGACGTGCAGGTCTTTTGGGTTAATTCACTTTGGTAAAATTGTAAACAGTCTCAAGTGTGCGGTAGGATAGTGTTAGTGTACGGAGTGATCGCTGGTCGGAGTGGACTCGGTGGGGCCAAAGGGCCTGCTTCCACGTTGTATCTCAGAAGTCCAAAGTCCATGTTTCTCCTCTCAGTGTGATGAATCTCTGGAATGCTCTGTCAGTCATCGATCTCCACTTTATATTTTGTGAGGTATTCGAGGCTTTGGGGTCTGGCACAGAGGATTGAGGCCAGCAGAGACCAGCCAAGATCGTATTGAATGGTGGGGCCTGCTGGGCTTCTCCTGCTCCTCGTTTCTTGTCTTCGAGTCAAATCTTTCCTTTTGCTTGTTATCCACAACCACACCCATCTCTAGCTCTCTTCTTCAGACCCAAGTGACATATCTGGATGCACACCCACTCCACTTCTCCCTCCCCTCCACCTTCACTATTTTCACCTCCAACCCTTATCTCATACTGTAGATGAAAACTTTACAAGCTCTTAAGTGTGCAACATCTTTTAATGATAGCACAGAGTATTACATACATCTTCAAGCACAGGCTACATTCTTCTACTGCAGCGCCCAGGAAGGGGAAGGCGTTTATGATTGATGTTAACTGGGCGGGGTTAATAGGAGTGAGGTAACTATATTATTGGTTGCATATAAACCATCTACATCCTTTCCCTTAGAAATCAAAAAACAGATTGTTGTCACGACAACAGAATTAAACAGCAGAAATTAAACAAAATCGCCGTAGCGAACAGGCGGCTTACTGATCCTGCCCGAGCGCGTACGGATGTCTCCCCCTCCCCCCGAAGGAGCAGAAGAAACAGGAGGACGCGAGGCAGCTGGGGAACCAGGGAAGGGCATTGGGGTGGGAGAAACAGGAGAGGGAGAACCGCGACCGGCAACAGGGGACCCGCGCAGAGGGGAACCAGGCGCCCGCGACGGGGACCGAGGCATGCAGGGAACACCAGCCGGGGCGGCAGCCGGCTGCTGATAGGAGAGTGGAGGGGCCATAGGGCCCTGGGGGCTGCGGCTGTGGCTCATTAACCGCAAGCAGGTGTTGTCGGCTTCTTCGGTAGATGGTACCCTCACAGTCGACCAGAATACGAATGAGGTGAGTCGGCCACCCCAACCACGGTGGCCAGACGGTAGTGACCACTGGCGGTCTGCAACCGAACAACCTGTCCGGGCCAACAGAGGATCGAGTGGTCTGCACGACCGATCGTGGGAACGCCGCTGGCTGTCATGTTTCTCTTGAATTCGCCTCTGCACGGAGGCGGGCTCCAGCACCCGAGGTTTCAGCTGGCGCTGGGCAATCGGGATGGTGGATCTGGTAGTTCCTGGACATCAGACGCTGAGCAGGTGACCCCATGGCCGGATCCCTGGAAACATTCCTGAGGTTCAGGAGATCCAAATACAAATCAGAGTTGGATAGTCGCGCCTGTTCCATCAGAAGCTTGACGCTGCGGACGGCCCGTTCTGCGAGGCCGTTGCTCTGTGGGTACTCTGGGCTGCTGGTGAAATGCACGAAGTTCCACTTGTCGGCAAAGCTTTTGAATTCTCGGCTTGTGAACTGCCTGCCGTTGTCAGTCTGCAGCCTGACCGGCGGGTCCCAAAAGTGGAGAAGTGTTTCCGCTGCTTACGGATCACCATCTCCGACGTGAGGGATGTCAGCAAAATCCACTTCGAACCAGTTGGAGTACGAGTCGACCAGGACAAGGTCGTGGTTACCACGCCACTCGAAATGTCGGCAGCCAGCGAGGACCAGGCCAAGGCAGGGGCGGGCTGTTGCAGCAGGGGCTGTCGCTGCTGGTGTGGCGCAAGACTGTTGCACGTGGGCAGGCAGAAAACTCGGTCTCGGATATATTTGGCCATTCCAGGCCAATAGAATTGGCACTGAGCGTGGGCGGAGTGTTTGCATCGAACCCCAGGGTGTCCGCTGTGGGCTGCACAAAAGTAAAAGTCAAAACAGGGAGGACGGGACCACAACTTTATGTCCTTGACGATAACGCCATCCTGGAGCACCAGTTCCGCGGCGGACCAGGAGAAGAAAGGCTGTGTTTTCAGGCGGCGCGGCGGAGCGCTTTTGTTGGCCACCCTGCTTTAATCACCCGAGGCAAGCTGCTGCAAACCGGATCGGCAGCGGTGTGCTCGGCCAAAACCTGTTAGCTGCTTGGTGGGAATAAAGTTTAACGCCCAGTACGAGCAAGTCCTCTGTTTCGTAGGGGTGGCGAGCGCAGGAGGTACGCGGGGCGGCGCGACAGGGTGTCCGCAATGTGCATCTCGGTGCCCTTCTTGTACATTATATCAAAGTCGAAACGCTGGAGTTGCCGCATCATACGCTGCAGCCTGGCAGGGGGCAGCGTGAAATCGGCTTGTTCAGGATTGTCACCAGTGGCTGGTGGTTTCGGTTTCGACCGTAAATCTGCTGCCGAACAGGAAGTCTCTGAACTTGGAGCAGGCGAACACCACCGCGAGCAGCTCTTTCTCGATCTGAGCGTACCGCTGCTCGGTTGTCCGTCATGGTGCGGGAGGCATAGGAGACAGGATGTAGCGATCCTTCGACAGACTGAAGGCAGGCCGCACCCAGGCCGAACTTGGAAGCGTCACAGGTGACGGTGATGGGGCGACCCACGTCGAAGAACGGCAACATCGGAGTGCTAATCAGTTTCGACTTGAGGCAGTCAAAGGCCTGCTGGTGATGTGGGAGCCAGGCCCAGGCGATATTCTTTTTTTTGTCAGCTGCCGCAGGGAGCACTCAGCTCACTGAGGTTTGGTACAAACTTGCCAAGGTAGTTCACCATGCCCAAGAATCGTTGCAGACCTGGCACGTCAGTGGGGGCTGCCATTTCGGGAGATAGCAGCTGCCTTCAAGGGGTCGGGCTTTAGTCCGTTTAGAGGTGAAAACATGTCCAACGTACGTGACCTCTGAGACCACGAAACGGCACTTCTTGGGATTCAGCTCAGGTGCGCATTTCGCGCGCGATCCAGGACGCGGCGGAGGTTCAGGTCGTGCTCGGCAATGTCCCTTCCCATAAACCAGGATATCATCCACAATGATGGCACATGGCAGTCCGAGAATATCTGCTCCATCGTCCGCTGGAACACCTCGCTAGCAGAATTGATGCCGAATGGCATTCGCAGGAACTTGAATCTGCCGAACGGTGTGGCGAAGGTCGTCAGGTCAGAAGACGCTTTGTCCAAGGGATCTGCCAAAACGAGTTCTTAGCGTCTAGGACCGAAAAGATGGAGGCCGTGGGTTCGTATCCCACTTCTGACACCATGTAGATGAAAAACTTTTACAAGCTCTTAAGTGTGCAACATCTTTTAATGATAGCACAGAGTATTACATACATCTTCAAGCACAGGCTACATTCTTCTACTGCTGCGCCCAGGAAGGGGAAGGCGTTATGATGATGTTAACTGGGCGGGGTTTAATGGGAGTGAGGTAACTATATTATTGGTTGCATATAAACCATCTACACATACTTTTTGTATTTTCATCTCTCGCCTCTGTCCAACCATCTGCCTATCAAACTCTATGACTCAGCGGTATCCACCTATCACTCGCCAGACTTTGTCCTGCCCTGCCTTTCTTCCAACTTTCTCCCCTACCACAATCATTACAAAGGACATGAAACGTCACATATCCATGTTCACCAAGGATCTGCCTGACCATGCTGAGTTACTCCAACACTGTGTCTGTTTATTGACATATTACATTGTTGTACTCTCTTCCGTCGCCGCCGAAACCCTCAGTTTCCCTCTTAAAGCCTCTTAATTTTTTTTAACATTTGCATATCTCTGGACTGATAAAACCATATATAACCAATAACCATATAACAATTACAGCACGGAAACAGGCCCTCTCGGCCTTCCAGTCCGTGCCGACCATTTATTTTCCCCTAAGTCCCCATCTACCTGCACTCGACCATACCCCTCCATTCCCTTCCCTGCCCATATACCTATCCACTTTGCTTTTAAATGTTAAAATCGATCCTGCCTCAACCACTTCTGCTGGAAGCTCATTCCACACAGCCACCACTCTCTGAGTAAAGAAGTTCCCCCTCATGTTACCCCTAAACTTCTGCCCCTTAATTCTCATGGCATGCCCTCTTGTTTGAATCTTCCCTACCCTCGATGGGAAAAGCTTATCCACGTCAACTCTGTCTATCCCTTTCATCATTTTAAAGACCTCAATCAAGTCCCCCCTTAACCTTCTGCGCTCCAAGAATAAAGACCTAACGTTCAACCTTTCTGTGTAATTTAGTTGCTGGAACCCAGGCATCATTCTAGTAAATCTCCTCTGTACTCTCTCTATTTTGTTGACATCCTTCCTATAACTAGGCGACCAAAATTGTACACCATACTCCAGAATTGGTCTTTACCAGTGCCTTGTACAATTTTAACATTACTTCCCTACTCCTATATTCAATGCTCTGATTTATAAGGCCAGCACACCAAAAGCTTTCTTTACCACCCTATCTACATGCGATTCTACCTTCAGGGAACTATGCACAGTTATTCCTAGATCCCTCTGTTCCACAGCATTCCTCAATTCCCTACCATTTACCATGTACGTCCTATTTTGATTTTGTCCTGCCAAGATGTAGCACTTCACACAATATCAGCATTAAACTCCATCTGCCATTTTTCAGCCCACTTTTCCAAATGGCCCAAATCTCTCTGTAGACTTTGAAAATCTACTTCATTATCCACAACACCACCTATCTTAGTATAATCTGCACACTTACTTATCCAATTTTCCACCCCATCATCCGGATCATTGATGTACATGACAAACAACAGTGGACCCAACACAGATCCCTGAGGCACCCCACTGGTCACCGGCTTCCAACCTGACAAACAGCCATCCACCGTTACTCTCTGACATCTCCCATTCAGCCGCTGTTGAATCCATCTTGCTACTCCGCCATTAACACCCAAAGATTGAACCTTCTTAACCAACCTTCCATGATGAACCTTGTCAAAGGCCTTACTGAAATACATATAGACAACATCCACTGCTTTACCCTCATCAATTTCCCTAGTAACCGCTTCAAAAAATTCAAGAAGGGTTGTCAAACATGACCTTCCAGGCACAAATCCATGTTGACTGTTCCTGATCAGACCTGTTTATCCAGATGCTTATATATATTATCTCTAAGTATCCTTTCCACTAATTTGCCCACCACTGACGTCAAACTAACAGGTCTATAATTGCTAGGTTTATTCTTTGAACCCTTTTTAAACAATGGAACAACATGCGCAGTACGCCAATCCCCCGGCACTATTCCCGTTTCTAATGACATTTGAAATATTTCTGTCATAGCTCCTGCTATTTCTACACTAACTTCCCTCAATGTCCTAGGGAATATCCTGTCAGGACTGGAGACTTATCCACTTTTATATTTTTCAAAAGTGTCAGTACTTCCTCCTCTTTGAATCTCGTAGTTTTCCATAGCTACTCTACTTTTTTTCCCCTTACCTCACAGAGTTCAATATCCTTCTCCTTTGTGAATACCGAAGAAAATAAATTGTTCAATATCTCCCCCATCTCTTTTGGCTCTGCAGATAGCTGTCCATTCTGGCTCTCTAATGGTCCAATTTTATCCCTCGTTATCCTTTTGCTATTAATATAGCTGTAGAAACTCTTTGGATTTACTTTCACCTTTTTTGCCAAAGCAACCTTGTGTCTTCTTTTAGCCTCTAATTTCTTTCTTAAGATTCTTTTTACATTCTTTATACTCCTCTAGCACCTCATTTACTCCATGCCTCCTATAATTATTGTAGATATCTCTCTTTTTTCGAAACAAGTGTCCAATTTCCCTTAAAAACCATGGCTCTTTCCAATTTTTACTATTTCCTTTCAACTGAACAGAGACATAAAGATTCTGTACTCTTACAATTTCCCCTTTAAATGTCCTCCATTTCTCTTCTGCATCCTTCCCATAAAACATAAAGGATGACTTGCAACTGGTGAACTTACTGTGATGGATGTTAAATATGTGTTTATTGTGTGTTTTGTTATTTACTATATGTATGACTGCAGGCAACGATAAAGTTTTCCAAGTCCAAGTTCGAACTATTTAGCAGGGCTAACTCTGAATCGGGTGACAAATTAGACAATCACATCCAATGTGATTTTGGTAGCTGTATACAATATTCAACATTAAGAACAACGTTTTGCAAAGAAGATAGTCAAAAAATACAAAGCTCAAAAATAATAAAGTCAAACATAAAAGAAAAGCTGGGATACAGTCAGGATGGTTTGGGTTATGAGTGTTTAAAAAACCTTCAGATCCTCTCGCTTGTCAATCACCACAATGAAGGTAATGCCCCTTCCGGGGGGGGGGGGGAGAGGGGGGGGGGGGGGGGGGAGGGAGGAAGCAGGAGTATAAAACCCCGGTTGCCTGGAAGTGACAGTCACTCTGCAAGATTGTGAGGGAGAGGCCTTGACTCTCATTCTAAGCTGTGAATCAACTGAACTGTGAGTGCAATGTACTTGCAATAAATGATGTGTTATCCCTCAATGACGATGCCATGAGTTGTTGCCATGTTGCCCTTCCTGTGCTTGAAACTACAATGCTTTATTAGGTCCGACTGTGTTTGGAAGGAATAAATGCCTTATTAGGTCCGACTGTGTTTGGTTCAAAGGTCCTGCTCATTTCGTGACTTCCGCTTAGTGGACAGGTCGCGCTGATTGCGTAATTTCCGGTGAGTGCAGAGGTTGCGCTGATTGCGTAATTTCCGGTAAGTGCAGAGGTCACACGGATTGCTGAAGTGCCGCTGACTGCGGAAGCCCCAAAGTGTGAGTATTCAAGAAAGTTTACTGCCATATATATGGTGTGTGAGTATGTGTGTGAGTATGTGTGTGAGTGAGTGTGTGTATGTGTGTGTGTGTGTGTGTTTGTGGGAGTGTATGTGGGAGTGTATGTGAGTGTGTGCGTGCATGTGTGTGCCCACAATGTCCATACTAGCCCTCTGGAAACCAGTACCTTCAGCCCACAACACCCATGCTAGCGCTCCAGAAGCCCCCCTCCCCCACACTGGCCAGCAATATTGGAATTGGTGGGAGAGGTGGAATAATGCGTTGGGGGAGCAGCCCTCCCGTGTGAAGCTGGGACCCCACAGGATCCCACAGTCAAGTTTTAATTATTTGTTCGCATGCTGATACAGGTCCGCCACCAATTTAACCGGCAACAGGTGTATATTTTCATCTGGACAAAATTATGAAAGCACACTTGAAATCTCACCCCCCCGGAGGTCCCCCCTGAAAATGTGGCATCTAGGCCGGGTGAGGCGGCCAATCTCTACCTCATCAGGACTTCCACGCCGATCGACAGGTCGAATTTGCTCCCTGTGACCTGAGCTATGGATCTCCGGCACTACCGGAGACAGCAGAACCGTTCCCATGGCCAACCTCCGAGGCCGACTTTGCGGCCTGGTATCTCAGCTCCTCGGCTGCCTAGGCAAACCTTTACTGGTACTGTTAGGCTCCTCTCAGAGGCCATGACCTCTGAAGGAGTGCAGCATAGGTTCACCAGGTTAATTCCCGGAATGGCAGGACTGGCATATGATGAAAGAATGGGTCAACTGGGATTGCATTCACTGGAACTTAGAAGAATGAGAGGGGATATTAAAGAAACATATACAATTCTTAAGGGATTGGGCAGGGTAGATGCATGTCAAATGTTCCCGATGTTGCCAGAACCAAGGGTCACAGTTTAAGAATAAAGGGGTCGGCCATTTAGGACTGAGATGAGGAAAAACGTTTTCACCCACTGAGTTATGAATCTGTGGAATTCTCTGCCACAGAAGGCAGTGGATGCCAATTCGCTGGATGTTTTCAAGAGAGAGTTAGATTTAGCTCTTAAGGCTAACGGAATCAAGGAATATGGGGAAAAAGCAGGAACGGGGTACTGATTTTGGATGATCAGCCATGATCACACTGAATGGCAGTGCTGGCTCAAAGGCCCGAACGGCCTACTCCTGCACCTATTTTCTGTTTTCTATGTTTTTCTAAAAACGGATAATCAAGAAAGGCTCTGGAAACAAGGGTGCTGGAAAATCGGTAGTGGACCTACTGTATCAGAATTAGGATCATCTGATTGGTGCATTGAATGAGTGCTGTTATTGAGCTGGAAATTCACAAACCGTAGCTCATGCAACCAATACAAGTAGAGTTTGCTCCACTGTCTGACGTAATTGTGCGTAGCTGCAGACTATATTTACTACACTAAGGTTATCTCGTGATTGGTGCTGGAAAATTAAGCATGCAAAACAGATTAAGCTGAAGGAATAAGAAATAGAGAACCAAAGGGTTTATTAGTAAGAAATACTAAGCGCCATTTATGGGTAAAATTGAGTTTATAACTGTGAAGATAGAGAGAAAAGTGAAGACGCGTTTATGTAGGATCCCCTGCATTCCGTTCAGGACACTGAAAAGCATTTTATAGCCAATTATACACTTTTAATATGTGGGCACAGTTAAGAAGCCAGTTTGTGTACAGCAAGCTCCCAGGAAGAAAATTATATATTTGTAACATTAATTCAGAGAAAGTGGACGTCAGTGGTTAAGTCAGCTTGTATTACCTGTCCATCAACATCTGAACTGTGTTGAATTTCAGAGGGTAGTTAACATTCATCGAATTGTTATAGGTGTGGAATTACATGTAGGTCAGACCAGGCAAAAATGGCAGATTAAAGAAAAGACAACGTGCTTGTGTAACTCAGCGGGTCAGGCAGCATCTTTGGAGAACATGGACAGATGACGTTTCAGGTCGGCATCCTCCTTCAGAGTCCTGACCCAAAACGTCACATTTCCATGTTCTCCAGAGATGCTGTCTGACCTGCTGAGTTACTCCAGCACTTTGTGTCTTTTTTTGTAAAATATCTACAGCATCTGCAGTTCCTTGTTTCTACAAAAAGGGCCATTTTTGGTCCATGATGTATATTAGTGAACTGGATAGAATTTTATGGCAATTGGGTGGCTTTGAGGTCATCATTATGGATACATGCCAATTTTTACAGATTTAAAAAAAAATCTTGAACTTAGGCCTGAAAAGGGGTACTGACCTTAACCGAAGCTTGTCCATTCCTTCCACAGATGCAACTCCGCTGAGTTCCTCCAGCACTTATTTTTTGCTCAGATTCCAGCATCTGCAAATTCTGGTGTTTCCAACTTCTGTGGTGATATTTGATGAATCAGCCAAGGTATCAGGACTACTTCCTGGTAGAAATATTGTACAGGAGGATAGGGATAACTGCTATTCTCTTCTTCCAAACTTCATCATCATATCATTAAATTCAACTGTGAATGAAATCAGGGCATTAATTGAAATATCCCTTTAAAGAAACATGTAATGTCCAACAACATAACACAAGCTCATTGGAACGGGTATCAGATTAGACTTTTATGAACAAAGTCCTGGAATTGGCCTTGAACCAAGAATTTTCCAATACAGAGATGAAATTGCTATTAAATTAGTCACACTCAACAATGTGAAACAAAGAGTCATAACAGTGATGTACAACAATGAGCGTTCAGTTTGGTACAGTGGTATCACTCTTGTCTCTGCTCATTCCAAAACTTGAACAAGCAATCTATTCTGACTATTTAATATTATATTCAGACCTGAATTGATTGTGGAGTCTGTTCAGGCATATTGAAAATTTGAAGCAATGTTTTAGTTTAGTTTAGTTTATTGTCACGTGTGCGTGAGCTAAAAACTTTTGTTGCGTGCCACCAGTCAGCAGAAAGACAATACATGATTACAATCGATCCATTTACAGTGTATAGATACATGATAAGGATTTTCAAAGAACATCAGAAGGTACAGCCATCAAGAAACACAATCCAAATCAAATTATCTTTCACCTCACTGTTTGGGGAGAAGGAGTGGAGACACTTTTAAGAAGCTAGACAACTTTTAATGTCAGAGATACACAAATGTGAAGTTTGGCGGGCATTTAACATTACTGGTCGGTTATCCTTGGTTCTGAAAACTCGTGTTTATGTTTTTTTTCCCCAATGAGCCAATGAAAATGCCCAGTCAGCAAAGGTGATTAACTAAAACGACCTACCTACCCATAACTACATGGCGACCCCGCTACAACTGCACCTACGACTACAGGATTATCGATTTTCTCATTGGCGACCAATTTTTGGCCGCAGAAAAATGTTCAAATGTTGAAAAATTTGCAGCGACCATACTGAGGACGCGGCCAGTTCCCAGAATGCGGGAACTCCTCGCGACCATGAAGGAGACTCACCAGAGACCACCAGCGAACATGTGCCGACCATATGGCGATCATGAGGCAAGCGCAGAGTCTCCTGCACTCGCCTAAAAAGTCACCTATGTGGGACAGGCCCTTAACTGCAAAGACCTTTGGATGTCCTGTGAATCACAAGATATAAATGGAATTTCTCTCTTTCCTGCTGACACCCATGTTTTATTATTTTGTGCCTCTATTTGGTAGCAAAGCAACAGTTTTGGGAGGAGTGCCAGGAGTTCCACATTGAGCTGCAGAAAACTACTTTAAGAAAATCAGGATTTGAATTTAGGTCTTCTAACTTTTGCCTGCAAAGGGGTACTGACCTTAACCGAAGCTTGTCCGTTCCTTCCACAGATGCAATATTTTGGATCAGGACCCTTCATCAATTTTAAGAAGGGTCCCGACCTAAAATGTCACCTGTCTATAGGCTCCAGATGTGCCAGATGAGATTGTCCAGCACTTTGTGTTTTGTTCTTCAATCAGGACAATTGCGATAGCAACTTGTCCTTTAAGACTATTATTACAACAACTGTGGCACAGTGGTGCAGTGGCCCAGCTGGTAGAGCTGTTGCCTCACTGTGCCAGACGCCCGGGTTCAATCCTGACCTCACGTGCTGTCTGTGTGGAGTTTGCACGTTCTCCCTGTGACCCCCCGTGAGTTTCCTCCAGGTGCACTGGTTTCAATAGACAATATGTGCAGGAGTATGACCCTTTGAGCCAGAACCACCATTCAATGTGATCATGGCTGATCATCCCCAATCAGTACCCCGTTCCTGCCTTCTCCCCATATCCCCTGACTCCGCTATTTTTAAGAGCCCTATCCAGTTCTCTCTTGAAAGCATCCAGAGAACCTGCTTCCATCACCCTCTGAGGTAGAGAATTCCACAGACTCACCACTCTCTGTGAGAAAGAGTGTTTCCTCGTCTCCGTTCTAAATAGCTTACCCCTTATTCTTAAACTGTGGCCCCTGGTTCTGGACTCCCCCAACATCGGGAACATGTTTCCTGTCTCCAGTGTGTCCACGTTTCCTCCCACATCCCAAAGATGTGCGGGTTTGCAGGTTAATTGTCAATTGCCCCTAGTATGTAGGGAATGGGTTCAAAAGTGGGATAATGCACAAGTGATCGATGGGCGATGTTGACTCGGTGGGCTGAAACTCCCGTTTCCATGTTGTGTATCTTTCATTCAATTCGAACAGCAAAATGGTTGGTCTTGATTAGAAGTTAAGACCAAGACTAAGACACTAAAGCTGAGATAATTCAACTTGTGCACACACGGTGACAATGGGTCCAAGGCTCGTCTCCCGCTCGCCCCCGAACACCTGGAACTGGAAGGATGAGAGAGTCAGCGGTGGGCATCTAGCCTTCTGCGCATGCAAGGACGGCTGCAGGAGGCGCTTTCTGGGGCACAAAGGCTGAAAGCCCGGCGACGAGAGAAATGATGGCTCGCTGCTGATCTGAATGAGGTGATGGCTGCAACAGGCCTTTATGGCCAGCTGCAGCTTGGACTGGAAAAGGGCACAGAAATTTGGTGACTCTTGCATGTGGCACAGTGGGTTGTTTCCATGAATGGGGTACTTAATTGGGGATTGTCTTTATGTATGGCAACAATTGCACTGATATGTATGCAAAAAATGTTTTTCACTGTACCTAGGTACACGTGACAATAAAAAACCCATTGAACCATTGAATAGTGCTTTATTGGTCACCAAATGCAACAACAGTGAAATACGCTTTGCACACTACGCGTGCTGGCTCCATTATTCAAACCCCAAAGTCATTGTCCTTTGTCCAAAGTCATTGAATGATCATTGTCCTTCGTGCCTTATTGTAATCCCCACAATACATTCTGGCATCCTCTTCAGTACACGTTAGGTCAGCTGATCCCAGTTGCTTATGCCACATTCCAAACAGCCACTAGGAGGTATACAAGACCAGTCCAACAAGGATACATGTGACCTGTGAAACTATGTACAAAGGATTGTGTCAGCGGTGTTTAAGCATAAACGCTTGTGAATACAGTAAACCCATAGGTCATTGTCTTATAGTGCAGACACAAACCCCCAAGAATGTTTTGAGTATTGTGAATAAGAATAAAGAGATAGGCTTTCTAATATATAGTTAAAGTTCAAGTTCATTCAGTTGAGCTTTTCCTGGACATTGTAGGCAAAGACATGGTAAGATTTTTTCAAACATTCATATATTATGGACATATACACCAAGAATTTATGATAAATATGAATAATAATACATAGGTAGGCTTTTGTAATACGTAGTTAAAATGTACATTAATTTAGTTTACGTTTTCCTGGACAAATACACATTGAATATAGATTAGTTTAGTTTACAGTCACGTGTACTGAGGAACAGTGAAAAGCTTTTTTCTAAGATGATTACAATCAAGCCGTCCACCGTGTACAGATACATGATAAAGGGAATAATGTTTAGTTCAAGATAAAGTCCGGTAAAGTCCGATAAAAGATAGTCCAAGGATCTTCAATGAGGAAGGTCAGGATTGTTCTCTAGTTGGTGATAGGATGGTTCTGTTGCCTGATAGCAGCTTGGAAGAAACTGTCCCTGAATCTGGAGGTGTGCGTTTTCATACTTTTGTACATCTGACCCGGCGGGAGAGGAGAGAAGAGGTGAGACCTGTTCCTGATTATGATGGTGGCCTTGCTAAGGTAGCATGAAGTGGTTAATGTGCACACAACACAAAACGTCCAGGCATTTTTCTCACTGGTGTAATGAGTATTTGTTTTTTAAAAGCTGTTTTAACAACGTGTTACAGAACAAAATGGAAAGATTTGCGTTAATGTGAATTACTTGCAACATCAGGCCTCCACTGCAATGGGCTATTTTTCCCAAAAGCAAAGCCACATTGTTTGCGTTTACATCAAGAAATGTGAACTGTAAACTAAAAATTGACCCATAAATTTCATGCGATGGAACATTTATTCTGGGTCTCAGATTTCTTGGTAGTGATTTATGAATTTCGTAAGGGTGAATATCCTTTACCCCAAATTGCTGTAACACGGGGGTTGACTGTATTCAGGGCCTTGATGGGACAGACCCGGAGGATAGTGTACAGTTTTGCCAAGGATTACTTCCAGAGATGGTAGATTAGCCATATGTGCAGTTGGAAGGATGAGGGACAATCTCATTGACATTTACAGAATTCTTAGATAGACACAAAATGCTGGAGTAACAGCGGGACAGGCACTCCAGCATTTTGTGACTATCTTCGGTGAAAACCAGCATCTGCAGTTCCTTCCTATTCTTTACAGAATTCTTACTGGAGACACAAGGAACTGCAGATACTGAAATCTTGAGCAAAACACAAAGTGCTGGAGCAACTCAGCAGATAGACACAAAATGCTGGAGTAACTCAGTGGGTCAGGCAATATCTCAGGTGAAATAGAGTAGGTGCCTCTTTGGGTCAGAATTCATCTTCAGACCAAAGTCTGAAGAAGGGTACTGACCCGAAACGTCACCTATTCTTTTTCTCCAGAGATGCTCTCTGACCCGCTGAGTCACTCCAGCGTTTTGTGTCTATCTTTGGTATAAACCTAGTGTTCCTTCCTACACAGTGACTCAGCGAGTCAGGTAGCGTCGGTGGAAGGAATAGATTGGCGACGATTAGTTCTGGAACATTCTTCAGAAACCAGAGATCATTGTCAGAATAAGTAAATCGTCATTTACGGCTGAATTGTGGAGCAATATCTCGAATTGGAGGGAAATAGAATCTAGGAATTCTCGACTCCGAAGTGCAGGGGACTCAGATATTCAGATCGATCTATTTGGGGTGATACAATGGCGCAGCGGTAGAGCTGCTGTCTTTCAATGCCAGAGACCCGGTTTCAATCCTGACCTCGGGTGCTATCTCTCTCTGACCATATGGGTTTTCTCTGGTGCTCCGGTTTCCTCCCATATTCCAAAGACGTGTAGGTTAATTAGCTTCAGTAAATTGTCACTAGTGTGTAACAGGGAAATAGTGTACGGGTGATCAATGTTTGGCGCGGACTCAGTGGGCGAAGGGCCTGTTTCCACGCTGTATCTCTAAACTAAACTATCTAGTTGCAATATTAACTCCACACCCTCCCCTCCAGCCCCCTTTCACCCCTCTAACAAGGGCATGTTATTCATAGAACATAGAACAGTACAGAAAATGCTGGAGTAATTCAACGGGTCAGGAAGCATCTCTGGAGAACATGGGTAGGCAATGTTTCTGGTCAGGACCCTTCTTCAGTCAGAGTAAATCATGTTCTACACAAGATTCCAGCATCTGCAGTTCCTTGCGTCTCCATAAAACAGTAACAGGCCCTTCAGCCCGCAATGTCTGTACTGAACATGATGCCAAGATTCAATGGGTAAGCATGGATCTGCAGATAGGCACAAAGTTTTGGAGTAACTCAGCAGGGTCAGGCAACATCTCTGGAGGACCTGCTGAGTTACTGCAGCACATTGTGTGTGTATTTGTGTTGATGCCATGATTCAATGTCAGGACTTGTGGTGGTTCATAAGGAGATCTACCTAACTGTGCTGCAGGTCTCGCCTCTCCACGGTTCGGCACCACTCCGCTTCGCATTGCGACAAAACTTTAAAAAAATACAGCGAGAGTGACAGAAGAGGTGGGAGGGTGGGAAAGGGGAGGAAGTGTGGGAGCGGGGGTGGGGAATGAGAGGTGGGGGAGAGAGGGGGATGGGGAAGAGAGGGGAGAGATTGGAAAGGTGGAGGTGGGGGGGAGAGTGAAGAGAGCGGGAGGGAGGGGGGGAGAGGGGGGGGGAGGAAAGAGTGAAGGGGAAAGGGAGGGAGGGGCGAGAGAGAGGGGGAGGAAGGAAAGAGTGAAGGGGAAATGGAGAGGAGGGGAGAGAGGGGGGGAGGGAGAAAAGAGTGAAGGGAAAGGGAGAGGGAGAGAGAGGGGGAGGAAAGAGTGAAGGGGAAGGAAAAGGGAGAGAGGGGGGGGAGAGAGAGGGGGGAGGGAGGAAAGAGTGGAGGGGAAAGGGAGGGGGGGGAGAGAGGGGGGGGAGGGAGGAAAGAGTGAAGGGGAAAGGGAGAGAGGGGCGAGAGAGAGGGGTGGAGGGAGGAAAGAGTGAAGGGAAAGGGAGAGAGGGGGGGGAGGGAGGAAAGAGTGAAGGGGAAAGGGAGGGAGGGGGAGAGAGAGGGGGAGGGAGGAAAGAGAAGGGGAAAGGGAGGGAGGGGCGAGAGAGAGGGGGAGGGAGGAAAGAGTGAAGGGGTAAGGGAGAGAGGGGCGAGAGAGAGGGGGGAGGGAAGAGTGAAGGGGTAAGGGAGAGAGGGGCGAGAGAGAGGGGGAAGGGGAAAGAGTGAAGGGGAAAGGGAGGGAAGGGGAGAGAGAGGGGAGGGAGGAAAGAGTGAAGGGGAAAGGGAGAGAGGGGGGAAGAGGGTGAGAGGGGGGGGGAGGGGAGGGGGGGAGGGAGGGATGGGGGGGGGAGGTGGAGCGCGCGCCCACGAGCGGACACGCGCGTCCGCGGCCGTGCACGCGCACAGGCGGCGATCCCCGGAGCGGGGAGGCGGGGAGGCGGGGAGGATTTGCAGGCTCTGCTCTGCTCTGCTCCGCTCCGCGCTGCGCTGCGCTTCGACAAGGAGCCCGTGTGTGAAATCGAGGGGACGGGCTCCCGGAACCTGCCGCCGGATCCCCTCGCTCTGCAGTCATGGCTGAGGCGGGGGATGGAGAGGACGAGATCCAGTTCTTGCGGACTGTAAGTCACCCAGTTGATCATTAATTTCATTTCCCCCAGACCCTTTATTCGTGCGTGAAATGATAACACCTTCCACCCCTCCTCCTAGCTTCCACTCGCGTGGATTTATATTAGCCGCATTTGAATCAATGGTATTAGTGTTGTACTGCACTTACTGATGCGCTGACGCCAAATGCACGCTGTTCGCTCTGTTTGCAGTGATTTCACATTCAATTAATTTGCTCGGCTATTTTTTACTGCCCGCTACATTTTTTTTCTGTAGGAGAAAATAAAATGTTTGGGCTGACCAAATAAAAAGAGCTAAATTGAAGTGAAGACACCTTTGATGTCCCGTTGTGCGGATCATGTGTGACTCGAAGCCAATGTGTCTAATTTGATTTTTGTCAATGGCAGGAGTTTGTGTTGGGGTATTATTTTAACTGTCCTCTCTTCCTCGATGCACACACACACACCAGTACACACACAGCAGTGGAAGAGTTGCCCGGAATGCCGTAATTCCAGAAACCTGTCAGGGAATGCCTGCGGTGATCTGGGATGTGTCAGAAGCACAGAGGTAAACCGTTGCTTCTCAGCTCTGCTCTAACGAGCATGTTTCATGTTGCAGAAGACACATACAGTCACCGTCTATACCCACGATTGCCCAGTTGAAAAGCAATGCAGTTGCCTCGTCCCCCCCCCCCCCCCTCCTCCTTCCCTTACTGCAAACATCTGTCTTGCAAACCAATTGTAACGACCGATCCATTTAATGTTTGGTCTCCTTTGCTCGTTGATGCATTTAATTTTCGCAGAGTGAACATATATCGCGGAGTGCAGAACCGCCGTTGTATTTTACGCGTCCAATCTAAATACTGCTCGCGTTGCAAAAAAAAATGCACAATCGTCAAAAAATAATGCCATTTACAATCTCTGATTTACAATCCAAGATTTATAAATTGAGGATTGAACAGCAGAGAGTTGGAAAGCGCGGGTATCCACAATCTGGGACGAGACATGCTATGCGCAAGTGTCTTTCTAAACAGGTCTTCCGGTGTTTTGCATTTGGATATTTATAAAGTTTCCAAAAGGTCAGGTTGAACAAGGAACCCGCAAAAGTAAGGGAGCGAACAAGATTATGATGGTGTTGCACCGAGCTAGAAGTTTTCGTCATCTGCCGGGCGAATGGCATTGCCAGCACCGCAATATTTGGCAGCAATTAGATCACACAAGCAGGGTATTTGTCGAGTTAGCTCATGAGGGCTTTGGCGCAGGTGACACCCGCAGAGATTTCACCCAAACTTTGGTGAAATGACCTTGAGCCAGAAGGCAAAAAAGGGAAATAAAACCACCGTGATCTCTGCTGTGTGTGTTTGGGCCTCATGAAAACTGTGCGCAGCAGAGATAGATCACTGTTTTAGTTGCATGAACATCATTAGTATTGCTTCAGAGGTGAAGCAGAAATAATCTAGCAGGGGTAAAGACCAGAAACACCAGCTTTCGGTGTTTGAAGTTTTCATCCCGATCTATGCATCTGTAAATCGTGTCAATGTGGCAAACTGCAAAGCATAAAATGAAGGGGGCATCTGCAAGTGTTTATTAAAATCTTTCAACATGCTTTACCAGTCTTTATATCCTTATCATTAACCACGTGAAAGCTTTTAAAATGTCCTGAAATCTGAATACATTTTACCATCAGTGCTTTTTTTTATTTCTCATGATCTTCACTCTTGCCAAAACACTCTAATATGCATTGCTTTGGTAGACACAAAAAGCTGGAGTAACTCAGCGGCAGGCAGCATCTCTGGAGAGAAGGAATGGGTAACGTTTCGGGTCGAGACCCTTCTTCAGTCACCCATTCCTTTCTCTGTAGAGATGCTGCCTGTCCCGCTGAGTTATTCCAGCATTTTGTGTCTATTGTCGGTTTAAACCAGCATCTGCAGTTCCTTCCTATGCATTCCAGTGGCATTGATAAGTACATACTGTATGCAATACAATTTCAAATTGAAATCGTTACTGTTTAAAGTTGCACATGTTTTGTATTTGTAAAATAATCATCACCCATTAAACGTAAACATTCAGACAGGTAAAATATTTCCCGCCGGCTGGGGGTCTAGTGAAGATGGTCGCTGTGGGCAAGTTGGGCTGAAGGGTCCATTTCCATGCTGAGTGACTCTTTGCCTCTAAAGTGAACATCTATTACATTTAGCCATTAGGGAGTAGGAATCTGCAAATTCTCTCAATTGAGAACTTCCACCAGTGCCCTTGGAAATACACGGGCGATGACACATCGGTTTTGCATTCAACTTGGCGTGTACCAGGTTTGCAGTCAGTTTAAAAGGATGAGGGCGGACCTCATTGAAACTTACTGGATTGTGGAAGGCCTGGATAGAATGGATGTGGAGAGGATGTTTCCACTAGTGGGAGAGTCTAGGACTAGATGTCATAACCTCAGAATAAAAAGACTTACCTTTACAAAGCAGATGAGGATAAATTTATTTAGTCAGAGGGTGGTGAATCTGTGGAATTCATTGCCACAGACGGCTGTGAAGGCCAAGTCAATGAATATTTTGAAGGTGGAAAGTGACAGATTTTTGATTAGTAAGGGTGTCAGGAGTTATGTGAGAAGGCAGAAGAATGGGGTTGAGAGGGAAAGATAGATCAGCCATTATTGAATGGCAGAGTAAATGTGATGGGCCAAATGGCCTAATTCTTCTCCTAGAAATTGTGAACATTTGAACGGGACCTTTGTGTTAAGCAAGGCTTTTTCCCACTGTGTTCCATTTAGGAGTTTAATTCAAATGGTCTTAGTGGATTGAACACATGAAAATGCAAGTGAACTCAGCTGATTGTGCTCACGTTGTTTATAGTAATATTTCATGATATAAGACTGTGCCAAAGGATGAAGAATTGAGTTGCCTTCCTTCACAAAATTCCAAATAAAAAGCAAATGATTGAACGAGATTCCTCTAAGCTCATGCTTGTTTTCAAGCTGAGAGAGGAGTGAGAACTGCAATGTCCAGGTTCAGGAACAGCTTCATCCCAACAACCATCAGGCTATTGAACGCTGCGCACTCCAACTAAACTCCGAACTGTGAACTACCTTGATTGCACTAGGGACTTTGAGATTTGTTTTGTTTTTGCACTATATGTCTTTTTAAAAATGTATCGAACTACTTGTGTATTATGTTATCTACTGAGTACTATGTTCACATCAAAGATAGACACAAAAGTGCTGGAGTAACTCAGTAGGTCAAGCTGTTTCTCTGGAGAACATGGATAAGTGAAGTTTCGGCTCGAGATCTTTTTCAGAATGAGTGCGAGGGAGGGAAAAAAAACTAGAAGATAAGAGGAGGCCGGACATATCACTCCCGGCAAAATATGACAGCAGAGAAAGGGGCTCCCTGATAGGCAGATTGTTGGATACAAACTGGTGTGAGCCCAAAAGAAATACATAGTTGTGAACTATAAAGCTTGTTGAAGGATTTCCGGTGTGGGGGAAGAAGCGGAAAGAAACTGGTACAAGATCAACCAGGGTTGTACTGTCTTAGAGCGTGGAAACAAACCCTTCAGCCCAACTTGCCCACACAGGCCAACATGCCAATTTTCAGGCTCAGCGATCGTTTCGCTGAACACCTCCACTCAGTCTTTCAAAACGTACCTGATCTCCTGGTTGCTCAGCACTTCAACACCCCCTCCCATTCCCAATCTGACCTTTCTGTCCTGGGCCTCCTCCATTGTAGGAGTGAGGCCCAGTGCAAATTGGAGGAACAGCACCTCATATTTCGCTTGGGTAGTTTACACACCAGCAGTATGAACATTGACTTCTCTACCTTCAAATATCCCTTGCTTTCCCTCTCTATCCCCTCCCCTTCCCAGTTCTCCCGACAATCTTATTGTCTCCGACTACATTCTTTGTCCCGCCCACTCCCCTGACATCAGTCTGAAGAATGGTCTCAACCTGAAACGTCGCCCATTCATTCTCTCCAGAGCTGATTCTGTCCCAGCATTTTCCATCCATCTACACTAGTTCCACCTACCTGTGTTTTGGCCCATATCCTTCTAAACGTGTCCTATCCATGTTCCTGTCTAAATGTTTTCTTAAACATGCGATAGAAACATAGAAACATAGAAATTAGGTGCAGGAGTAGGCCATTCAGCCCTTCGAGCCTGCACCGCCATTCAATATGATCATGGCTGATCATCCAACTCAGTATCCCGTACCTGCCTACTCTCCATACCCTCTGATCCCCTTCCACAAGGGCCACATCCAACTCACTCTTAAATATAGCCAATGAACTGCCTCACTACCCTCTGTGGCAGAGAGTTCCAGAGACTCACCACTCTCTGTGTGAAAAAAGTCTTTCTCATCTCGGTCTTAAAGGATTTCCCCCTTAAAGCTGTGACCCCTTGTCTGGACTTCCCCAACATCGGGAACAATCTTCCTGCATCTAGCCTGTCCAACCCCTTAAAATTTTGTAAGTTTCTATAAGATCCCCTCTCAATCTCCTAAATTCCAGATAGTATAAACCGATCTATCCAGTCTTTCTTCATAAACAGTCCTGACATCCCAGGAATCAGTCTGGTGAACCTTCTCTGCACTCCCTCTATGGTTTCCTCAACTACCTCCTCCATGCATCCATCACCATTTGTGTGGTAAAAGCTACCCTCAGGTTCCTATTAAATCTTTTCCACCTTACCTTAGACCTATGTCCTCTGGTTCTCGATTTCCCCTACTCTGGGCAAGAGACTGTACGTTTAACCGATCTGTTCCTCTCTGGAATTCCCCTCATGAGTTCGAGAAAGGGAATGGGGGGGGGGGGGGGGGCGTGTGAAGTAAGGGTTGGGGGGATAAAGAGAGAGGGAAGGAAGGTGTCTGTAGAAGTTACCTAAAATTGGGTTTATCAATGTTCATGCTAATCATGTTAACCACCCAAACTGTTGCAAGTAAGAATTGCATTGTTCTATTTCAGGGCATATGACAAGAAAACACTCTTGACTCTTGAGATTTGGGGTGAGGAACCATTGTCTCAGTTGCCTGACATCTCAAGGTTTCTTGCTTCCACTGATACGTTTTAACCAATATTTATATTACAAATAAAAGTAATTTCGATTGATAGTTCTGCAAATTTGAATGAATAACTGTACGCAATGTTAAGTACTTACTCCTCGATTTCCATGTGGAGTGTTTTTGATACACATCATTGTCATGGGTAAAACATTGCCATTCCCTTAATATAACAAACAAGTTGGGAATGCTGCCTTGAAGATAAAAGCTTTAAACCAAATGAACTTCTACTTTCAGTTACCTTTTCCTACCTCCAGTTCCCTTCTCTACTTTCAGTCTGAAGAAGGGTACCGACCCAATCCTTTTTCTCCAGAGTTGCTGCCTGACCCACGGAGTTTATCCCCAGCACTTTTGTGTCTATCCTCACTTTGATCCATATGGTCCACTGGTCCATTGATCCACTGGTCTTTAGTTATAATGATACTCAGTGTATGTTTTAGTAATAGTACCTTATTTTCCAACTGGGCATCTTGCAGCCTTTGGTATTCAATATCAAATCCTCCAGGTAACTAGCTTTCTCTGTCTATCATAACTGATGATTTCTGTTGTAATTTTATTTGTCTATGATATTGGCTCAGTTTTTTTCTCTTTATTCGCACAGTCCGAGCTAGGCATGTTGTCCAGTGCTGCAGTTTGCACCCTTTTGCATTATTTTACACAAAGGCGGGAGGAGAGGGACGTTGGTTCACAGGTGACGGAGGAGGCCCTGCAGCAGACTGGGGCTTACCTGGATTGGGGATGCTCCATTATTTCCAGTACGTAGACTGGACTTTTATTTGGTGGAAATGGCACCAAAATATGATGACGTGCATGTGAAAGCTGTACAAAAACAATTTCACCATGCAGTGCGTGTGTAACAATAAGGAGCCATTGAACCATTTTGTTTGCAATCTTAATCTCTTACCATCCTCCTCATAGATTATCTTCAATTTTTCTTCTTCTGGTTACCCCTTTAACTAATTGACCAACTTTTCTTCATTTTAAATTAAAACAATTCAGATGTTTTTCTTGAAAGAGGTAGGACTCATTAATTCATTTTGTTTTATTGTTGCAGGATCTATTTCAGAGCAGGGAATGTTTGGGACTATTGCATGAAAAGATGCATTGTGATCCTCCTGGTATTTTTGTTGAGAGATTTATTTTTATTTCCCATTTTATTCCATGCCAACCCTAACTTCACCCTATCACAGATTTTCTCTCTGTCCTGTCCATCTCCCCAACCTTCTCTGTACTTTAAAACAAATATGTTTCCCCTCTCTCCAAGTTTTGGCAAAGATCTCCGAACTGAAATGTTTAGCACGGTTTTTCTGTCTCCACAATCGTTGCCTGAAATGCTAGGTCTTTCCAGTATTTTCTGTTTTTATTTCAGATTTCCAACCTGCAGTGGTTTTTTTTAAATTTTCATCTATGCAGCCGTATTTGAAGCAGGAAAGCAGTCAAAAACTCAAGTTAACATTATTTATCATGCAATTATGTGTTTTAAATAGCCTGCCAAGATGTTACAGTAACTCCACTCTGCCTTTGTTTTATTCCAATCAACCCTGTTAGCTACAGTTAAAGTCCATTTCTTACAGCGATATTATCACCAGTCAGTTTATTTTGATGTATTAATTAGTGGTTAAGAAAAATTCCTCTCGACAAGAGATTCCACTGTGACACCTTTTTTCCATCTGATCAGAACCTGTATAAAATGCTCAGAAATAATATGACTAAATATCAGTACACTCTTAGATTAAAATCACAAATAACGATGCACATGTTATTGACTCTTTGTTCTGAGCAAATATGCTTTAATTGATTTTACGCCATCTATTATCAAATACCGGATTGAAGAGGGCGAGTGCTAAATCCATTAGACTTCATTAGAAGGTTGATTAGTCATGGTCAATGGAAACTGGTGCAGTAGAGGAGAGAATAGCTGGAAAAGCTGAAGAGAGCCTTGAATGAAGAAGAGAAGAAGCCAGAAGTGTCGGCAATAGCAGAAACACTGGTGGCACAGTGGTGCAGCGGTAGAGTTGCTGTCTTACAGCGCCAGAGACCCGGGTTCGATCCTATCTATGGGTGCTGTTTGTACCTTCTCCGTGACACCTCGCGCGGGTTTTCTCCCGGTGCTCTGATTTCCTCCCACACTGCAACGATGTACAAGTTTGCAGGTTAATAGGTTTTGGTAAGAATTGTAAATTGTCCGTAGTCCGTAAGATGATGATAGTATACCAGGATCGCTGGTTGGTACAGACCCCTGGGTCGAAGGGCCTGTTTCCACGCTGTACTTCTAAATTAAACTAAAAGAGAACATGTTTTCTGAGATGAGAATAATTGACACCCCATTAATGAGGGGCAGGCATTTGGTCTGCCAGCACTGGTATTTCAGTGTATCAGGACAAACAATTAATTGCTTTGACTAAACCCATTACTAAAATTGCTAAACCCATTTGCGTTGTCTTATTAAAGGAAATAAATTGATTAAATATGGAAAATTTTGATCACAAATGGGAATAGTGTGTTGAATTGTGTGAAGCTTTTGCTATATGTAAGAAATTGTATTATGGTTATTGCAATCAAATACTTTGTACGTTTTTTAAGGTGTTAATATTTAATTTAATGCTAGCTGATATATACTACCATATACCCCAATGAATAGTTGGAAACCTGAATATTTAAAAAGAGGTTGTGACATAAATCCAATATTATAAATTGGAATTTCAAAATTGTAAATATTTAGTTTAGTTTGTTGTAATGGGTATTGAGGTACAGTGAAAAGCTTTTGTTGCGTTCTATCCAGTCAGTGGAAAGACAATGCATGCTCACAATTGAGCAATCCAGTGTATAGATGCACGATAAAGGTAATAATGTCAATAACGTTTAGTGCAGGATAAAGTCAATTAAAGATCTCGATGAGGTAGTTCTGGACTGCTCTCTGCTTGTTGGTAGGAATGGTTTCATTTTGCCTGATAAGAGCTGGGAAGAAACTGTCCCTGAATTTGGGGTGTGCGATTTCACACTTTTCTGCCTCTTGCCTGATGGGAGAGGGGAGAAGAGAAGGTGACCCGGGTGCGACATGTCCTTGATTATGCTGCTGACCTTGCTGAGGCAGCGCAAGGTGTAGATGGAGTCAATGGAAGGGATGTTGCTTTCTGTAATGGTCTAAGCTGCGTCCACAATTCTCTGCAATTTCAATTTGGAATACGTGATGTTGAATTTGTTTATTTTAATGATATCTATTGCGTGCATCTGCAGATTCCTTGAGTTTAATGCAGCTTCTCTGGGAGAAAGTATTCATGTGATAAGAACTGTCTCTGCACTGCAAATGGACTGATAAGGGTGACTTAACAATAATCTGGCTATTCCTAAAATGCACTTATAGGACAATTTGTGCTGATAACGTGCAGAAATTTTCTAACTGCTAATTTGCAATGTCATTTTATTTCAGGATTGCGCTTGGAATCAAGCAAGTCGTGATATTGATGGATGAATGGATGTGTTAGCTAGAGAAGCATTTTAGGGAGTAAGACCCTTCCTCAGCTCGTCTTGTTTAAAAATTTTTGAATCGCAAGAAAAAAATATATATTATGGAGTAACTTTCATCGTTTAACACAGGCCAAATGATTTGCAGTCAGTGAAATACTACAACGTTTAAGAATCATTTAGACAGTTACATTGATGGAATAGGTTTAGAGGGGGATATGGCCCAAACGCAGGCAGGCAGGCAGGACGCAGGCAGGCGGGACACGTTGGTCGGTGTGGGCAAGTTGGGCTGAAAGGGTTATTTTCATTGTTTCATTGTGTTGATTCTATAAAAGTAGTCACAGAGAGCCTATATTCCTATAAAAATAATTAACTGGCTCTGGTATTATTTCAAGTAGTCAACAGCTCTGGTATTGTTCTTATAAAAAAAGAAACCCAAAAGAGCTGGAGTTTAAGAGATTACAGCGTGGAAACAGGCCCTTCGGCCCACTGAGTCACGTTGAGCTGGTCGGCCTGCGACAATCAGTGGGCCAGTGGGCCTGAAGGGCTGTTTCCACGCTGTATCTCTTAAACTAAACAAAAACTAGAACGTAGAACAGTATATTCTCAATGGCGCAGCGGTAGAGTTTGCTGCCGATAGCGCCAGAAACCATGTTCGATCCTGACTACGGGTGCTGTCGAAGGGTCGGAAGTATCAGCCTTTGCAAGTTGACGGAGCCTGCGGCTGACGATGCCTGGGCTGGGGGCCTGAGTCGGCTTCAACGGAGGAGTCAAGAGGGGACCCGGCAGCAATAGTAGAGAGGTCGATGTTTGGGGTTGATGAGGGCGCCGACCGCCGGACGAGGGCGGATCACATGGGGAGTGAGGAGCTGCTGCCAGGGGAGGAACAAAGGAGGACCCGTCGTAGGGGACCGCCATGGGGGGGGGGGGGGGGGGCAAACCCGGCAGGGGGTGGGGGGATTGCCAGGAGGGAGGGGGACGGGGGGCGAACAAAGATGGACCTGGTGTGAGATACTTTGTAACTTTTGTAAGAGCCCTTTATGCGGCAACTATGTGCACTTTAGGTATGCAAGCAAAGAAATTTTGCTGTGACTGTCACGTGTGACAATAAAATATTCATTCCATTCATGTCTGTATTGGAGTTTGTACATCCGCCCAATGACCGTGTGGGTTTTTCCTCAGGGATGCTCCGGTTTCCTCCCACACTCCAAAGATGTGCAGGTTTGTAGGTTCATTGGCTTCTGTAAATTGTAAATTCTCCCTGGTGTGTGGGATGGTGCTCGTTTTTATGGGGTGATCGCAGGGCAGTGTGCACATGGTGGGCCGAGGGGCCTGATTCGATGCTGTATCTCTAAAGTCTAAACTACAGCCCAAGAATAGTCCCTTCAGCCTTCCATGTCAGTGCCAACCATGATGCCAAGAACATCACTTATCTTCCTGCAAACGACCCATGTCCCTCCATTCCCTGCATATCCACATGCTGATCCAAAAGTCTTTTAAATATATCTAACATATCTGTTTCACCCACCACCCCCCCGCAGCGTGTTCAAGGCACTCACCATCCTCTTTGTAAAAAAACTTGCCCAGCACATCCCCTTTCAATTTTGCCCCTATCACCTTAAAGCTAAGCCTCTAATATGTTGATTTTTCCACCCTGTGAAAAAAATTCTGCCCGTCTAGCCCTATCTATGCCTCTCCTAACATTATGTACTTCTATCAGGTCTCTCTGCAACCTTCGGTGTTCCAGAAAAAACAATCCAAATTTGTCCATCCTTTCCTTACTATCTAATCCAGCATCATTTTGGTAAAACTCCTCTGCACTCTTTTCAAACCCCCCACATCCTCCCTGTAATGGTGAAAACCATAACTGTGCACATTACCCCCAAATTCAGCCTAACCAGACCTATAAAACTGCCACCGTGGCTTTCTGACTTATATTCAATGCCCTGACCTATGAAAGCGAGCATACCAAAAGCCTTCTTTACCATTCTGTACACTACTTCAGAGATATTCCTCTCAAGATTCAATGTAGATTGGCGTACGCATCTCAAGAATCTTATATTCTCTACCACTCGTCATAAAAATCCAATATCCCATTAATTTTTTCCGAAATCAGCAATTGAATTACTGCTTTAAAATGTCATAAACCCATATCCCCAATTACCTCTGCTTTTATACATCTCA
The DNA here is from genome assembly GCA_035221665.1 of Okamejei kenojei. Classification (NCBI taxonomy): domain Eukaryota; kingdom Metazoa; phylum Chordata; class Chondrichthyes; order Rajiformes; family Rajidae; genus Okamejei; species Okamejei kenojei. The sequence goes on from CM069138.1 coordinate 51,727,187, forward strand.
ATTCAAGCCTTCTCTCATTCAAGATGTAATTAAACTTTAAAAAAAACCCAGCTTCGAACCTATTGAACTTTTGCCTCAAATGACCATATCAAGAACACCTGGGGCACCGTACGATGGTTGCTCCGCCGGCAGTCTGTTAGTTTTTTCATCATTTTTAATTGTTGTATTTGTTCAAAGTTTGTTTTAATGTTTCTCCGGTTTGTCTTATGTGGGGGGAGGGGGGAGGGGATCGGGTAAACTTTTTTTCAGGTTCTTACCTCGCCGGAGATGTGATTAATTTTTGGATCACATTCTCTGGGTGCTCTGCGGCCTTCTAATCGATGGAGCTGGAGGCCTCCTCGGACTGTCGTGAGCCCCACCGCGGGTCGATGACTTAACATCCGAGCTGATCCCTTTCCTGGGATCGCTACCCAACCGCGGCCTGCGACAAATTTACCATCAAGAGCTTGCAGTCTCGGGAGAGGCCCGAGACGGGAAGCTACAACGACACAGAAGATTCAACCAGCCCCGACGCGAGGTTCGATCACCCGGCGTATGGGAGCTGATATTCCTCCCGATGCAGGAGCTGATTGCCTCGGATGTGGAGGGCCTGAACTCCCACCGGCTATCGGAGTCAAGATTGTCCTGTTAACGGGGCTCGAGGCCCCCGACCGCGGGAGAAACAAAGAATGAAGGGACTATGAACTTATATTTCGCCTTCCATCACAGTGAGAACAGGAACTGTGTATGGAGTGTCTGTGGTGGGGTATATCAGTGTTAAAATGTGTTTTGGTGTTCTTTTCTGTTGCTTTTTATTTGTATGACTGACTTGCCAAATGAAGTTGTACATACATGGCAAATAAAGTATTATTATGATTCTGATTCTGATATCTCCCAGATTCCCATCTTATTCGTGAAAAAACAAAGAATTTGACTGTACCAAAACAGTAGGTAAAGTAATCATTGCATCATTGAGATCTTTTAGCATCCACACGGTAGGTTTAATTTTAATCCTGGTCATGGAATGTTTTGTGAATCCCTTATTTGGTTCAATGAAACCTGAACTGTCTGGCTGTGGTCGCAAGGTTATCAGTTGATGCCAAGCTGGTAGAAGAATCTTTGTCTGGTACGTGGACTCTTAAAGATAAAAGTATGGACAAAAATTATGGAATGTTTGGATGCATTCTTTCAGATACAATTTTCATTGTACATTATTCCATGTGACAATGATAAACCTAAACACTAAGATGGTAAGCCACCTGTCTAAAGTTCCCATGTATCTACATTTTTACTGCTGCCACTGCAAAATGTCTCTTAGGGTTTGCCAACTTTGAAGAAGTCCCCATCGCATGACCCAACACCACCATTGTGGGCCCGGATATCAAATAATGATGAACAGAGTACAGGAAGGAGATTGAGAACCTTGTGTCCTGGTGTCGAGACAATAACCTTTTTCTCTCAACGTCAGCGAGACAAAGGAGTGGTGATCGACTTTAAAGAAACAAAGCTGTACAACATACCCTAGTTTGCATTGACGGTGCCGAAGTAGATATGGTCGAAAACCTAAAAAATCCTAGGAGTCAATATCACCAACATTTATCCTGGGACCCACCATATTGAAGCAGTGACCAAGAAGGTACACCAATGCCTCTACTTCCTTAGAAGGCTCAGGGGAAGTTTGGCATGTCCCTTACAACTCTTACCAACTTCTAAACTGATGCACCATACAAAGCATTTTATCAGGATGCATCACAGCTTGGTTTGGGAACAGCTCCATCCAGGACCACAAATAATTGCAGCGCATTGTAGACGCAGCCTAGGCCATCACAAACAAACCAACCTCCCTTCTTTGACTCCATTTATACCTCACAGCGGCCTAGGCCACAGCTAATCAAGGAATGTCCACCCTAACGCACCCACTCCCATCCTCATCCCCTCCCCCATCAGGCAAAAAGGTAAGAAGTTGAGAAAACACACACCACCCAGATTCAGGGACAGTTCTCCCCAGCTGTTGTCAGGCAACTGACTCATCCTACCACAAGTAGCGCAGAACACTATCTACTTCTTGATGACCCTTGGGCTATCCTTGATTGACTTTGCTGGCTTTTAAACCCTGCACTAAACGCTATCCCATTATCAAGTATCTCTACTCTATCAATGGATTGTTGGAACCATGTCTAGGGAAGCTATTTGTGTAACTGAAGAAGTGGGAACGGTGTAGCAAACACTTTTAGGGAGTATTATAGACACCACCAAATGGTGAGCGAGAATTGAGTGCAAATATGTAAGGAGATAGTCAGATATTAGTAGTAAGCACAAGGTAGTGATTGTGGGAGATTTCAAATTTTCCAAAAATCGACTGGAACACATACTGTAAATGGGCGGATGTTTGGATTGTAAAAATTGTGTCCGGATAGTTTTTTGCAGCAGTACATAGAGGAATCGAACCAGAAGGGAGTGGGCAGTGCTGGACCTCCTGTTAGGAAATGAGCAAGGTCAGGAACGGAGGATATGTGTTGGTGAGCAACTTGCGGGAACCATGATCACAATACCATTAGTTCAATATAATTAGGAGAGAGTCAGAACTGGACCTTCAGGGGTGGAGATTTTTGATTGGAGAAAGGCTAACGTTGAGGGAATGCGTAAGGATTTTAAAGGAGTGAATTGGGACACTTTGTTTCAGGGAAGGATGTCGAAGGGAAATGGAGGACATTTAAAAGGGGAATTTGTAAGAGTACAAGAATCTTTATGTCCCTGTTAGGTTGAAAGGAAATAGGTAAAAATTGGGAAAGAGCCATGGGTGCTTCAATGGGAAATTGCCACTTTGTTTCCGAAAAAAGAGAGATATCTACAATAATAAAGGAGGCAGGATAAAATTAGGTGCTAGAAGAGGAATATAAAGAATGTAAAAAGAATCTGAAGAAAGAAATTAGGAGGCTAAAAGAAGAAGATTATACGTTGCTTTGGCAAGAAAGGTGATAGTAAAACCCAAAAGGTTTTCTATAGCTATATTAATAGCAAAAGATAACGAGGGTAAAATTGGACCATAGAGAACCCAGAAGGGACAGCTATCTGCAGAGCCACAAGAAATGGGGAGATATGAACAATTTCTTTTCTTCGGTATTCACCAAGGAGAAGGATATGAACTTCTGTAGTTAAGGGGAAAAAGTAGGGTAGCTCTGGAAAGCTAAGAGAATCAAAGGAGGAGAAAAAAGTACTGACACTTTTGAAAAAAATATTATGAAGTGGATAAGTCCCCAGGTCCTGACAGGATATTTCCCTAGGCTATTGAGGGAAGTTAGTGTAGAAATCGCAGGACTATGACAGAAAATATTCCAATGTGGTACATAAGAAAAGGAATAGTGCCGGAGGATTGGCGTACTGCGCATGTATGTTCCATTGTTTAAAAAAGGTTCAAAGATAAACCTAGCCTTATAAATAGACCTATTAGTTTGAAAACGTCATGTGTGGCAAATTAATGGAAAGATACTTTAAGATAATATAAATAAGCCTCTGGATAAACAGGGTCTGATACAGGCACATCCAACATGGATTTGTCCCTGGAAGGTCATGTTTTGACGAAAAAACCTTCATGAATTTTTTGAAGCGGTAACTAGGGAAATTGATGATGGTAAGCAGTGGATGTTGCTATATGGATTTCATAAGGCCTTTGAAAGGATCCCCATGGAAGGGTGGTTAAGAAGTGTCAATCTTGAGGTGTTAATGGCGGAGTACAAGAGGCTTCAACCAGTGGGCGAATGGAGATGTCAGCGAGTAATGGTGGATGGCTGTTTGTCAGGTTTGGAACCGGTGACGCAGTGTGTGCCTCAGGGGTTTGTGTTGGGATCTCACTGTTGTATGTCATGTACACATGATCCGGCTGATGGGGTGGAAAATTGGAATAAGTACGTATGCAGATGATACTAAGATAGTGGTGGTTGTGAATTAATAAAAGAGATTTTCAAAGTTCTACTAGAGAGATTTGGGACATTTGAAAAGTGGGCTGAAAGATGGCAGATGGAGTTTAATCAGTAAGTGTGAAGTGCTACACTGGCAGGACAAATCAAACTAGGCGTAACATGTAAAAATGGTCGGGAATCTGAGGAAAGCTGTGGAACAGAGGATCTAGGAATAACTGTGCATAGTGCCCTGAAGGTTGGAATCGCAACGTAGATAGGGTGGTAAAGAAGCCTATGGTGTCTGGCCTTGTTATAAATCAGAGCATTGAATACAGGAAGTAGGGAAGTATGTTCAAATGTACAAGGTCATGGTAAGACCAATTCTGGAGATTATGAGTTACAATTTTTGGTATGCCTAATTATAGAAGGATGTCAACAAAATAGAGAGGTATAACAGAGGAGATGTACTAGAATGTTGCCAGGGTTTCCAGCAACTCTGTTTACAGAGAAAAGGTTGAACAATTAGGTCTTTATTCTTTGGGAGCGCAAAGACTTGATTGGAGGTCTTTAAAATGATGAAAGGGAAGACAGAGTTGACGTGGAGACGTTTTACCCCATTGAGGGTAGGGAAGATTCAAACAAGAGGGCATGACATGAGAATTAAGGGACAGAAGTTTAGGGGAACTGAGGGGAACTTCTTTACTGCCTCAGAGGGTGGTGGCTGTGTGGAAATGAGCTTCCAGCAGAAGTGGGAGGCAGATCGATTTTAACATTTAAAAATAAAGTGGATAGGTATATGGAGTGAAGGGAATGGAGGGGTATGGTCTGAGTGCAGGTAGAATGGGAACTAGGGGAAAACAAATGTGGTTCCCGGCAACGTACTGGAAGGCCGACGGGCCCTGTCACCGAGCAGTAATAGTTATATGTTATATGGTTATATGGTTATGATGGTTGTATTGTTTTTTTTCAGCTGATTGGTCAGCAACGCAACGAAAAGCTTTTCTTCACACTGTACAAATGCGATACCCGTGACAATTAAACTAAACTAAAATCTCTACCATTTCTCTCCCAGAGACTGTTTGGTGAACTTATTGTAACTTTGTCAGCTCCAGAAACGTGGCGATTCTTAGGACAGCCCCAGGGTAGGTCTGCCAAATGATTTAATCGGTTTGTAGCAAAGCAAAGGCATATCAAATCACTGTTCCTAGGTAACCTGTGACAATAAAGTATCATTGACAAAATCATCGAAGATTGCCTGACCCGCTGAGTTTTACGCCAGCATTTTGTGTCTTTTTCTGTTTTTTGTAAACAACACTGCAGTTCTTGTGTTCAAGTAAGTTGATAGAACTTTTATAGTATTAAGAGGCGAATGTGTGCAAACATGTCTTCTGTGTGCGCAAGTGTCCTTGTGTGTATGCGCATGTCTGTGTGTTGTGCGCGTGGTCTTTGTATGCGCGTGTTCTGTCAGAGTGTGCGCACGTATAATGTGGGTGTGCGGCGTTCCTGTCTAGGTGCTGTGCTGTGTGGTGCGCTTGTCTGAGTGGTTGCGCGGCGTCTTATGTATGCGCGTGTCTGTCTGTGGTGTGTGCACGGGTATAGTAATGATGTGTGGCAGCAGTGTCCTGTGTGTGTGCTCGTGTCTGGTTGCGTGGCAACAGTATCCTGTGGTGTGCACGTTGTCTGTGTGTTTGCATGTGTCTGTGTGTGTGCACGTGTCTTGTTTGTGGCGCGCGTGTGCAGTCTGTAAAAGCGCGTGTTTGTCTGTATGCGCGCGTCTGTGTGTGTGCGCGTGTAATGTGTGTGTGCGCTTGTCGGGTGTGTGTGCGCGTCTGTGGGTATGCCGCGTGTCTGTGTGGCGCGCGTGGTCTGTCTGGGTGTGCGCAAGTCTGAGTGTGTGCGCACCCTAAAGGGCGTTTGTGAACAACCTTCCAAAGTGAGAAAAATATTACACCACTACTTTAACATTCGCAGGATCAAACATGGCGTGGCACGATGTGCAAGGGTAGAGTTTGCTGCCTTATCAGCGCTTGCACGCGCCAGAGACCCCGGTTCAATCTGACTACCG